>OZ024831.1:97968813-98488813 GCA_964016985.1 Anodontia alba | reverse complement strand
TAACCCTAACCCTAACCCTAACCCTAACCCTAACCCTAACCCTAACCCTAACCCTAACCCTAACCCTAACCCTAACCCTAACCCTAACCCTAACCCTAACCCTAACCCTAACCCTAACCCTAACCCTAACCCTAACCCTAACCCTAACCCTAACCCTAACCCTAACCCTAACCCTAACCCTAACCCTAACCCTAACCCTAACCCTAACCCTAACCCTAACCCTAACCCTAACCCTAACCCTAACCCTAACCCTAACCCTAACCCTAACCCTAACCCTAACCCTAACCCTAACCCTAACCCTAACCCTAACCCTAACCCTAACCCTAACCCTAACCCTAACCCTAACCCTAACCCTAACCCTAACCCTAACCCTAACCCTAACCCTAACCCTAACCCTAACCCTAACCCTAACCCTAACCCTAACCCTAACCCTAACCCTAACCCTAACCCTAACCCTAACCCTAACCCTAACCCTAACCCTAACCCTAACCCTAACCCTAACCCTAACCCTAACCCTAACCCTAACCCTAACCCTAACCCTAACCCTAACCCTAACCCTAACCCTAACCCTAACCCTAACCCTAACCCTAACCCTAACCCTAACCCTAACCCTAACCCTAACCCTAACCCTAACCCTAACCCTAACCCTAACCCTAACCCTAACCCTAACCCTAACCCTAACCCTAACCCTAACCCTAACCCTAACCCTAACCCTAACCCTAACCCTAACCCTAACCCTAACCCTAACCCTAACCCTAACCCTAACCCTAACCCTAACCCTAACCCTAACCCTAACCCTAACCCTAACCCTAACCCTAACCCTAACCCTAACCCTAACCCTAACCCTAACCCTAACCCTAACCCTAACCCTAACCCTAACCCTAACCCTAACCCTAACCCTAACCCTAACCCTAACCCTAACCCTAACCCTAACCCTAACCCTAACCCTAACCCTAACCCTAACCCTAACCCTAACCCTAACCCTAACCCTAACCCTAACCCTAACCCTAACCCTAACCCTAACCCTAACCCTAACCCTAACCCTAACCCTAACCCTAACCCTAACCCTAACCCTAACCCTAACCCTAACCCTAACCCTAACCCTAACCCTAACCCTAACCCTAACCCTAACGACTTAGTCCCCTAACCCTAACGACTTAGTCCCCTAACCCTAACGACTTAGTCCCCTAACCCTAACGACTTAGTCCCCTAACCCTAACGACTTAGTCCCCTAACCCTAACGACTTAGTCCCCTAACCCTAACGACTTAGTCCCCTAACCCTAACGACTTAGTCCCCTAACCCTAACGACTTAGTCCCCTAACCCTAACGACTTAGTCCCCTAACCCTAACGACTTAGTCCCCTAACCCTAACGACTTAGTCCCCTAACCCTAACGACTTAGTCCCCTAACCCTAACGACTTAGTCCCCTAACCCTAACGACTTAGTCCCCTAACCCTAACGACTTAGTCCCCTAACCCTAACGACTTAGTCCCCTAACCCTAACGACTTAGTCCCCTAACCCTAACGACTTAGTCCCCTAACCCTAACGACTTAGTCCCCTAACCCTAACGACTTAGTCCCCTAACCCTAACGACTTAGTCCCCTAACCCTAACGACTTAGTCCCCTAACCCTAACGACTTAGTCCCCTAACCCTAACGACTTAGTCCCCTAACCCTAACGACTTAGTCCCCTAACCCTAACGACTTAGTCCCCTAACCCTAACGACTTAGTCCCCTTCTTTTCATTTTCAACAATCATTTCATTTCATTTTGAATCAAGTTCAGCAAAGAGAGACTCACTTATTTTTTTACAGGCAGTCAGGTGCTGCGTTTGATGATTATTAATCGATAATAAAATTGTCTTTTGTTATGAAAAAGGAGTCTTTGCACACCTGGTAATCTCATAAGTAGTAGTCCGTGGTTTTGCTCTCAATCTTTACGCGAAATTCAGACCATGACTTATGATACATACTTATGTCACATGATAAATTCTCCTAATTTTTTTTATTTTTAGTCAATTTCATACACATTTTGAAAAATCGGACAATGCTATTCCCTTCAAGTTTCATTTCTGCATCGGTAAAGATGTGTGGGCTTAAAAAAACAAGGAGCTTATGTTTTGTTTTAATTTCACACAGAAGGGTAGTCCGATATTCCCGTTTTGACTTTTCCAGTGCAAAATCAAGGTATTTCAGCTATCTGGGCTATAAAATAAATACACGTATTTGACATACCAAATAAGACGTACTGCAACATACGTCCACTTTGAAATACATGATGCTAAATTTCCCAAGTATTTGTTCCGGGGACTGAAATATCTGTCCATTATGACTTTCGAGGCACACTACCAACACTACCCCTTACGGGGGCATCAACCCTTTCAGATGGATAGATGATATTTTAGAGACGCTCAACCCTAAAAGGGCATATAGCGTTCACTAATTTTTATATTATATGATGAGTTTATAATCATTAATACTGTTATGTTTTTAAAATTAACATATCACTCTTATAATTTATCAAAAAGTCCGATTTGTTTAAGAAAGTAGATTATTTTGTTAGTTGGTACATTAAAAAGATCCTTTACTGTTTTTATATTATAATATTTTGTGCGAATATGGTTAAATTTGCACAAGTAAAAGGTTTGTTACAAAGAATGCAGAATGGCGCTTGTTCATTTTTTAATATATTAGAGTAACTAATTCTAGTGTCCAATTTAATTCTACAGCTGGTGATTTTCATTTGTTCTTTTCTGCTGTAATTAGAGAATGCGCATTTGCTGTTACAATTTGGATTTATTTCATTCAGTTTATGTTGAGTTTGTTTTTCCCAAATAGATTCACATTTGTTGTTAATGTGTTGACGGATGTTGGATTTGAAATCTGAGTAAGGAATTTTAAGATTTGTAATCACTAAGGATAATGCAGATTTAGCTTCTTGATCGGCTAATTCATTTCCACGAATACTAATGTGGCTGGGAAGCCAACAAAATAGGATTTCTTTTGAAACCGAAAGGTAATATTATTTAAGAGCTTGCTGAATGGATTCCTATGGTGTAAATCTTTCAGGGATTTTAATACAGAAAATTAATCTAAATTGTTTGTTTGTGTTGAGGTTTTACGGCCCAGTCAACCCAATAGGGTCATGTCGAGCGCGGTCAGTTTACCTAGCCACAAGTTTACTGGGCAGGCTTAATCCTCTAAGCGGTTAACCAATATGTGCACATTCTTTTGCCAGAAACTCAGCGGAGGGGAGAGAATGACCGTAGAAAATATTTCATGATCAATCTCCACGAAAGAATGTTGCCGAACACGGTGGGGTTGAACCCGCGACCTCTTGGTCTCCAGTCGGACGGCACATCCAACTGAGCAACTGAGGCCGGCAAGAGAATCTAAATAAATGATGAATTGTCTTTCAGACTGATATCTGATATGAAGACAATTCAGACTGATATCTGATATGATAAAGTGCAATATCAATTGCCCTGGCTTCAGTGGTAAAAATAGAGCTATTATCAGGTAATCTGATACTGTCAGTAAAATTTGGACTAATAACAGAACAAGCAACTTTCTCATCTTGTTTCGAACCATTGTATAAATTAACAGGTAATGTTTATAATTTGATTTGATTTCTAAAAATTCATTTTTAAAAATATCTGATTCAACTTCTGATTTTTTATTTTTATGAAGGTCTAAAATAATCTTTGGAGGGTTTGACGTCCATGGCTCTTGATGGAAAAGAAAAGGGCTGAATATTTTTTATGTTAATATTGGCCTCTTTAAGGTTGTACTCTTAGATCAAGGGTTTAATAGCCGTTGGTTTGTTGTTGTAAAATCTTTCGTATTTAGGGTTAAAAACACAATCATAAGCTGAATTACGTGCATTGGCGGCTAATTTAGAAACATATTGAAGAGACAATTTCTCACGTCTTATATACAATGATGGGTTTATTTGATTCAGTGTATAAACTTTAGACGGGTGAAGTACGAAAAGCTAGAGCTAGACATAAACGATGAATTGTATCCAAAGATTTTAAATAAGCTTTCCTAACGGATCCATAAACCATGGATCCGTAATCCAATTTAGATCGAATTAAAGATCTGTAAAGATTTAAAAGAACAGTACCATCTCCTTCCCAGTCGGATGGATGGATGGATATTTTATTTATAGACGCTGAACCCTAAAAGGGCATATAGCGTCGAATAATTTTTATATTATATGATGAGTTTATTTAATTTGAAATTAAAAACATAAGATTGATATGTTAATCTAAATTGATTATAGTATTAATTTTAAATTGATTATAGTATTAATTAAAAAGTCCGATTTCTTGTATTAATGATTATAATTTATTAAAAGTCCGATTTCTTTAAGAAAGTCGATTATTTTGTTAAGTTTGTATATCTTTTAAACATCCGTTACAGTTTTTATGTTAAAATTTTGTGCGAATATGATTAAATTCTGCACAAGTAATAAGAAAATGTTTGACTGTAAAAGGTTTATTACAAGGAATGCAGAATGGCGCTTGTTCATTTAATATACAAGTGTGTCCAATTCTACATCTGGTGAGTTTCGTTTGTTCTTTTCTGCAGTAATTAGAGAATGCGCATTTGCTGTTACAATGGTTTTATTTCATTTAGTTTATTTTGAGTTTTTTTTTTCAAACAGACTGACATTTGTTAATGTTGGAGTAAGGAGTTTTAAAATTGGTTATCACTAAGGATAGTGCAGATTTGGCTTCTAAATCGGCTAATTCATTTCCACGAATATTAACATGGCTGGGAAGCCAACAAAATACAATTTCTTTTGAAAACTGAAAGGTAATAATATTTTTTAAGAATTTGCTGAATTAATGGGTTTCTATGATGTAAATCTTTAAAGGATTTTAATACAGAAAGAATCTGAATAAATTATCTGAATAAATTACAAATTGTTGTTCAGACTGATCTCTGATATGATGAAGTGCAATATCAATTGCTTTGGCTTCAGCGGTAAAAATGGAGCTATTATTGTAATCTGATACTGTCAGTAAAATTTTGGACCAATAACAGAACAAGCAAGTTTCTCATCTTCTTTCGAACCATCAGTATAAATTGACAGGTGATGTTTATATCGATTTGATTTCTAAAAATTCATTCTTAAATATGTGACAACAGATTTTGTTTTTATTTTTATGAAGATCTAAAATAATCTTTGGAGAGGTCAACGTCCATGGCTCTTTTGATGGAAAGGAAAAGGGGCTGAATATTTTTAATGTTAATATTGGCCTCTTCAAGTAACGGTTGTACTCTTAGACCAAGGGGGGTTAATAGTCGTTGGTTTATTATTGTAAAATCTTTCGTATTTAGGGTTAAAAACACAATCATAAACTGAATTACGTGCATTGGCGGCTAATTTAGAAACATATTGAAGAGACAATTGCTCACGTCTTATATACAATGATGGTTCATTTGATCCAGCGTATAAACTTTTGACGGGTGAAGTACGAAAAGCTCCTAGAGCTAGACGTAAACCTTGATGATGAATTGTATCCACAAAGATTTTAAATAAGATTTTCTAGCGTATCCATAAACTATGGTGTATCACATCACAAAGCGATTTTTATGGCAGTATAACGAAACTTATGATTTTGCTCAGTTGAGAGCTTCAAATATATGCAAAACCCTGTTAACACACGCTGTCTCATTTGCAAAACCTTTCATGGACTTGTTTATATGTAAATGGTATATTTGAAGCTGGTTTAGTCTAAAATCTGCATGATTTTAAATGCGGGACATTCTGATAATGACTAATTTTGCCATTAGAGATAATCAGGCCTTGTAACCTGGCAGTTGACTTGTCCCCATAAGGGTTAATGCCATCCTGCCCCCACCCGGAAGGAGTAGTCGGTTTCGTAAGTCATATTCGGCTCAAATATTTTAGTCACCAGAAAAAATGCTTGGGATATATAACATCCTATGTTCTTCAAACGTAGACGTTGGTTTTTGATTGTTGGGGCTTAACGACACGTCAACCCTTGTGGCATTTTGTGTCGTCTCCCAGAGAAAGGGAAAAGAGATAGAAGAGATGAAAGCGAGGAACAAGAATGAAAGTGAAGAAACAGAAGAAATAAAAACATTCCCCCCTTCTACCCTTGCCTGCTACAAGGATAGCAGGCCTTGGCCAACTTTAAGCAAATACCAGCTGGACGCCCCGGTGACGCAAGATACATGACAACTTCGCACCACCCGACCACCCCCTAGACATAGGTTGAAATGCGTCTTAACTGCGTCTTAACTGATATAAGTACTTTATAGTCCAGATAGCTGAAAATACCTTCAAAACAGGAATACCGGACTACCCATCTCCGGATGAAATTTAAAGAAAAATAGACGCTCGTTTTTCCAAGCCTACACCTTTTCCGACGTAGAAATGAAAGTTGCTGGGAATAGCATTGTCCGAGTTTTCAAAATATGTTTATGAAATTGACGAAAAAGCAATAAATTAGGCAAACTTACCCGTTTGTTGACATTTGAATGTCTCCTAAGTCATGGCCGGAACTTTGCGTAAAGATTTTGAGTGCATAACCACCGGTTACCCCTTACGAGATTATCAGGTGTGCTTTAAATCCACTCCATGTCATTTTTATTTTCTTAAAATCCTCACATTAATAATGCAATCTCTAGCTTAAAAAATCACAATATAATTCTTTTACAGTTATAAATTATGCAGTTATGTGCTTTCATTCAAAACATCCACTCAAATAACTACAAGAAGGCTAAGATGGCCCTATATCGCTAACCCGAGTACCAGACAAGTGACCACTGGGTTTAGACATTTTCACCTCGGCTGTAATTTGATTACGGGAATTTGATCCTTCCAGTATATTATAGTCAATAATCCTTTCAGAAAAGGTGGTTCAAAATAGATTTTTAAGATGGCAAACGTGACGAACATCTTGGATTCTCAACCGGCAATATTTTAGATCAACAAGTCAACCCGACTCTTCCAATAAAGTTTCAGATCAGTTCGCCTTTCCCTTAAAAAGTGCTTCAAATTACATTCATGATGGTGGCCATCTTGGATATTGCACTGCAATATTTTTAGGTAATTTGGATCTAGAAAGTAAAGATGGCCCTGTATCGCAGGCAGTCGTCTTCAATTCCCAATTACAACGATACCTGTAGCTACTTTTCTTCATCTATAAGTCATCTCGATACGTGCAATGAAGTTTCGAGTCATTTGGAACTTCGGTTCAGGAGAAGAAGCAATAAATAGACTCAACCTGGCCGCAATACTGCCATCTTGGATGTGAGATCGGAACGATTTTAGCTATTTGATTTACAAGTCCCTACCAAGTTTCCAGTCAATTGGCTTTTCCATTCAGGAGAAGCAGTGAAAAATACATTGTCAAGATGGCAGCCATAGTGGCCATCTTTGATCTCCAATCAAAACCATTTCAGCTATTTTTATGCACATTTCACCCCGATGCTTCCTACTCAGTTTCAAGTCAATTGGCCTTTCGTTTCAGGAGGAAAAAGGACAGTTTCAAGATGGTCGCCATAGCGACCATCTTGGATTTCCGATATGTCATTTTATATTTGTTTTGACTACAAGTGATCCAATGCTTCTTACCAAGTTTCGAGTCAATTCAGCTTTGGGTTCAGGAGAACAAACGAAAAATAGCTTTGCAAAATGGATGCCATGGCGGCCATGTTGGATTTCCAATCGGAACCATTTTACCTATTTTTTATCTACCAGTCACCCCAATGCTTCCTACCCAGTTTCTGGCTTTTTCGTTTCTGAAGAAAGTGAAAAAATACATTTTCAAGAGCCATCTTGGATTTCAGATAGGAAAGATTTTTGCTATTTTTTACCTACCAGTAACCCCGATACTTCTCACGAATTTAAAGTAAACTGGCCTTTCGGTTCAGGAAAAGCCAAAATACATTTTTAAAATGGCCGCCATGGTGGCCATCTTGCATTTTCTATCGGGATTATTTTAACTGTTATTGATCAATGATTCCCACCAATTTCAAGTCAACTGTCTATTCGGTACAGGTGAAGAAACAAAACAAAACCAAAAAAAAAAAAAAGATTTCAGATGGCCACCATGGCGGCCATCTTCAATTTCCGATAGGAACGATTCTACCTATTTTTGATGTACAAGTCACCTTGAACCTTTCTACCAAGTTAGAGACATTGCCCTTTCAATTCAGGAGAAGCAGAAAGACTTGAATTTTCAAGATGGTCACATTGGCGACCATCTTGGATTTCCGATCGGAAAAACATTTAGCTATTTTGTCACCTATAAGTCACTTCGATGCTTCATACCAAGTTTCGAGTCAACTGACCTTTTCGTTCAGGACAAGAATTGAAACAGATGGCGGCCATGGGGGCCATTTTGGATTTTCGATCGAAACAATTTAGATATTTTGCATCTACAAGCCACCGCAATGCTTCATACAAAGTTTCCAGTCTATTGGCCCTGGGTTGTAGGAGGACTTTTAAAGCAATTGTTAACGCCACACACGCAGATGATACGACGGACGACGAACATTGACTCACCACAATAGTTCACATTGTTAATTTCATGCTCAGGTGAGTGAATGAAAGTCCCTACAAGGTCACCCGGAAGCGATAAACAGTTTATCAAAATGGCCGCCACGACTGTCATTTTTACATTTTCAATCGAAATAATTTTACGTATGTTTAATCTACAAGTCTCCCTGATGCTTCCTGCCAAGTTTACAGTCAATTGGCCTTTTAGATCAGGAGTAACGAAAAATAGGTTTTCAAGATGGCAGCCATGGCGGCCGTCCTGATTTCCTATCAGAACGATTTTAGCTATCTGGTCTACAAGTCACCCCGATGCCTCTTATCGAATTCAAGTAAATAAATAGTTTTATGCTTAATTATTTTGTTAGTATCGAAACATGAATATATCTGATAATGCTATTTCGTGTAGATATAATTTCACTTTATCACCGGAGAGAATTATCTAAGGAGGGCTTTATCGGGACTCTAATAAAACTATTGACAATTCGTCTTTACTATCCATTGAGAAAGATTTTAACATTTTCCCCATACACATGCATGGGGGTTGCAAATTTGACCTTGCCATTAAAAAGGTCAAAAGTAAACCTGCGACCATCATTTGAACAAACTTAGTAGTCCTTGAGACCCCAGTGCTATATACCAAGATATAGCCTCAAAGCTTTCATGGTTCTGCAGAAGAATGTTAAGTTTTTTACCATATATCCGCATGGTGGCAATCTTATTCAAAGGCGCAGAACCATTTGGACAAATTGTCAGTACCCTTTTAACAGAAAGCCCAATGTGAAATCTGTAGAAATTTGCTCAAGCGATTTCAAAGACATTTTAAAAACAAGATGGTGACTGATGGCCATCTTAGATTTCTGATCAGCACAATTAGCTATTTTTCGATCTACAGGTCATCCTGTTCCTTCAGTGTACGTTTCAACCCAAATTGCCCAACGGTTTGCAAGAAGTAAAAAAAATGCTTTTCAAGATGGCGTCTATGGCGGCCATTTTGGATTTCCAACTGACATGATTTTAGTTATTTTTCATCTAAATATCAACCTTTTGCTACATCACAAATATCAGCTTAATTGGCCTTGCGCTTTGCGAGATGAATTTTTTTTTACAAGATGGCTGTGGTGGGTTCAGAATAAGTTTTTGGGCTAAAACCAACACCAAAGGTTTGGAAGAGTTGTCAAAAAATGATTTTCAAGATGGCGGCTGTGGCTGATCAGTTGTAACGAGTGTCTACTTGGCGCCAATATGATCATCAAGTTTTAACTCAACTGGATCATAGTCTTTAGAGGAGATGTCAAAAATAAGGATTCAACATTTTTCCCATATAACTATAGGGCGCAGACAATTGCATGAAGGAAATCTGACCTAGCCGTAAAAAGGTCAAACGTCAACGTAGGACTTATTTTAGCAGTTTTGGTAGACATCCCGTCCCCCATGATTTGTGCAAAGACAATGCCCCAAGGCTTACTTGGTTCTGGAGAAGATTTAAAATTTAAGGTTTTTACCATATATAAGGACACTGCAGCAATCTTGGTCAATGGACCGCAACCATTTTAGCAATCTTTCATTTCACCGCCCAAAGGATTTTTGATTGTGTTGGGGTTAACGACACGTCAACCCTTGTCGGTCGTTTTGTGTCGTCCCCCAGAGAAAAGGAGAAAGTGGATAGAAGAGATTAGATGAAAGGGGGAACAGGAATGAAAGTAAAGAAACAGAAGAAAACAACATCCCCCCCCGCCCTCTACCATTACCTGCTACAAGGATAGGCCTTGCCCCAATGTAAGCCAATATCAGTTGGACGTCTCAGTGACGTAGAATTCAGGACACCTTCGCACCACCCGACCACCACCACGCCCCGCCCCAAGGAGGCTCCACATGAAATTTGAGCAACATTGGCCCGGCTGTTTGAGAAATCGTTTAAAAATTCAACATGTTACCCATACAAATGTAGCCCATACAATGATGCATAGGGAAGCAAGCTTGATCTTTTCGTTTGTTTGATGTTGAGGTTTTAGGGCCCTGTCAACCCAATGAGTTCATGTTGAGCACAGTCAGTTTACCTAACCAGACTTACGTCACCCACTAAACATCAACGTACAACCATCATTTTAGCAATTTTGGTAGGTCTTTTATTCCTAATAATTTGTGCAAAGATTCAGCCCGAAGGCTTCCTCAGTTCTGGAGAAGATAAACAGGACAGTTAAATCACTGAGCGTCCCACTCTATCTTGGTAAACTTGCAGACGTAAGTTGACTTTGTGATATGAACCTTGCTGATACTGTCAAGATATTTTCCCAATGAAATCAAGTGTCAGAACACTGCCATTACGAAAACATTCCTATTCAAATATATAGAAAATTTCACCTTCAAAAACTGAAATTTTCAGATAAAACTGATATTTTTCAAATTTCTGCTCAAAACCTAGATTGTGGGTACTCGTTAGAAGTGCCTCGGTTAGGCAGTTCTAACGAATACCCACAATCATCTTTTTAAGCAGAAATAAGAATAATGTATACCCCTAAACCCCAGTTTTACTATATAAAAGTGAGGTTTCAGGGGGTCAGAATTATATAGGTATGTTTTCGTGATGACATGGTTAGGTCTCTACAACACCAATATAATTAATTACGTACAGTTCATATTTCACACTTGAATCACGACGTTCTCCTATATTTTTGTTAACTGGACTGAGTTTGATTAAAAAATGACTTTCCTGACTGATTACTAGTTGGTAAATTTTGGTCAAACATTGACTATCACATATCATTTGACAATTAACACTACCAGGTGTTGTACGATAATAAACACCTGGCAGCTTAGAAATACAAAAAATTATAAAAAACAAATCCTCCTTTCAAACAATATATCTTGTATGAGAGATTTCATAAGACCTGTGTTTTAACTAACATTTTTTCTCCACATGCTGTGTTTCTTTGTTGTAAAAATATAGCAACTAAAGCTTGAAAAAAGTAAAACCATGTTATCCCGTTATGTTCTGAGTAACACGACTGCTTAACACCACACGTGCAACACCGTGTTGTGAAAAGAAAATTAAGGAGATCCTCAGGTGGTTGAGGAGAGTCAGTTTAGATAGCATTGAAGGTGGGTGTCAGTGGAAATAAGGTTGAAATTGGCAAAATTGCCAATATCCAAAATTGTGCAAATTTAATTAAACTTCTTATTTAGTCTCCCATATATTCAGACCGGAATATTTAGTCTCCCATATAATCAGACCGTAATTGCAGTTCTTTAAGCGAATACGGAACAAAACTCCCTTTCCTCCTGCTGCAAGTTTCGTGACAGACATGTAAAACTCCAGTTCTTAGATTACAACTCTCAGGTTAAATACATCACCATTTCAGCGAAGGTTTAACAGGTTAAATACATCACCATTTCAGCGACCCGTCAGCATTTACATGCCTGTCACCAAAACGGCAAAATCTGACCACCCTAGCATTAGGAGGATTTGTTTCGTGTTCGCTTAAAGGACTACAAAGCCTTATTTCAACTTACATCCCCTTTAACACTATCTAAACTGACTCCTCAATCACCTCCGGAAGATCAGCTTACGGGTTTCACAACACGGTGTTGTGTGTGTATAGATAAGCAGCCGTGAAGACAGATATTAGAATATGAAGACTATTTGACAGGGTTACCCCTTCTTTTAACCATATTCTTAACCATGACTCATTGATTGATTCCTTAGTTTTGCTATGCCAGCTTTTTCCGTCCTCCAATACCAATACCGGTGAATGTCATTGGCTTTGGTTCAATTCCCGATCATTTTGCTTTGGTTCGATTCCCGATCATTGTTAAAATCAAGTCATGTTTGTACGGTATGTAGCACAAAGCTTCATTTAGGCTTGTGTTATCAACAACGAAAAAATATGGGCTTTAGAGCTGTTTTTAGGACATGTTTGGGATATACATGACAAGTTTCAGTTGCATTTAGAATTTAGAGGTCATTTACTGTTCATCTTGTCCTGGGTTCGAATCCCGATATTAGCGCAATTAATATCCTGCCGACTTTGTATCTTTACCCAGGATAGCGCATAACTGCATGAGTCTTTACATGATTTACAGCCTTTGTCTTGTGAACTTTGTTCTGAAATGACCCTGATTGGGTAGCACTACAATGCTGCAGTTAATACATACATTGATGACCAGAATACTATATTCGATCAGTGAAGAGCTGTGCATTCATGCAGTCTGCTCACAATCACTGATGGTACTACATTCTAGTTTCATCAAATCTGTAAGCAGCCAACAAAGACTGATGAAACTGCGAGAAATGTGTAAGATGATCTACTGGACATTAATTGTCCATGTATTGCAAAAGAATGGTTTATCACACCTCTCATTTATAAACATGTAACATTGAGAAAATGGTCTTCTTGGATTTTTGTCGAATACTGAAAGCTTATAGCAGCACTGGCTGAGTCGGATCTGGGCGTTGGCTCAGGGCTAACATTAGGCATTATCTGTACTATAAAGAGGGTTTACGGGGATTACGGGGATACACTGACATATCTAAACCTTTGTGATCCTCACAATGTTAATCCTGAAGACCTTTTTCTCATGTAGTGGCTTATATAAAATCAATATCTGACCAAAACTTATTCATAAATTGCTTTTACATGTGATAGTTAAATTTTTATTTTTAGTGCTGACAACTGTCAAAAAGAAAAAAACAAAAAAAAAAACAAAAAAAAAAACAGGACTCATACTTGCTAAATAATGATGTCATGAGGGGGAACATGAACTGTAAGTATCTTTGTAAATCAACAAAAGAGGTTGGTTCACAGATAATGGCCAAACATTTTTCTGGACTCGGCTTGTTCATTTGACCATTTACAATGACTGTTCTGTATATCGGTTGATGAGAAAATAGCAAATGTATGTGAAGGATGACATTCGGCAAGGTTCACTGAAGTAAATTACATTCACTTTTCCAGATGCTCAAATGAACAAGTCTGGTGTTTCAGTGAAAACAAGCTATTTATTCATATGCAAACTAAATATTTGTCAGTAAAGGATAGCTTGATGTATGCCATCCTAATCTGGCCTGCTGTCAGTTAATACAAGAATATTTTATATTTTATCAAATTATCCTATTTTATCAAATTATCCTTCACAACTACTAACTTACCATCTTCATTGGAAATGACTGTTGATGACATCAGTAACTGGAAATGACTGTTGATGACAGCAGTAACACTGAAAGGATAAACAAATACAATTTACATTTATGCACTTACGTTTCAATATTCACAATAAAAATATTAGACGGACAAGGAAAATCCCGACCAAACCGCCACTTCTGAATTTGGTGTATATTTTCAATAAAATAACGGAATTATTGAAACAGTGCAAAGTAACAAGATAAAAAGATAGTATAAAACGTGACCAAAAAGCGCTGTTCCACATCAAAGTGGAACTTTTTCAATGTTTCAGCTTGAACTAATGTATCTCTATAGGAGGAGTTAGCTTAATTTTTAATTTTCACAGAGGCATTACTGCTAATATTTTTTTAAGAAATTTTCAATGTTCACAGGGGTATTACTGCTAATATTTTGTGGACTGTAACCTCAAAACAACATCGGATCCACATCTCGTGGTCAAGTTTCAGCTTGAACGAATGTAAACTGCAGGCCTTAACCAAAAATAAAAAAACATTTACAGAAATGTTCAAAGGGACATAACTGTGCGCTACTATCTGGTGGACTGTTACCTCGAAATAGCCACTGCCCTGCATCATGGTGCAATTATTAACAGTTTTAGCTTAATATAATGTAATCCACATGAGGAGTTAGTCGGAAACGAAATATTTTACAGAAATTTTCAAAGGGGCATAACTTAAATATTTGGTGGACTGACCTTTAAACAATGTGCGCTGCTCAAATGTATATAGTCCAACTATAAAATAAGTTTCAGGTTGATCAAATGTAATCTATAGGAGGATTTTGCCGGAAATGGAATGTACAGAAATTTTCAAAATGGTATAATTGTCTCTTAATATTTGGTCGACTGTAACCTCGATACAATATGGACTGCTCTACATCATGCTCTAACAATATATCAAGTTTCAGCTGGATCGAATGTAAACTGTAGGAGTTATACGGAAATCAAAAGTTTAAAGACGGACGGACGGACAAGCGCTACTTGGCATATAATACGTCCCGTTCTTCAAACGGGCGTAAAAATTAATGTCTTGTAAAGGTATGTTTATTGGGATGGATGGATGGATGGATATTTTGTTTATAGACGCTCAACCCTAAAAGGGCATATAGCGTCTAATAAGTTTTATGTTATATGATGATTTTATTTAATGAGAAATTTAAAAATATCTAGGATTGATGTATTTATTTTAAAGAGATAAAGTATCAATGATTTTAAGTGATTAAAAATACTGATCATATTTTATTAAAAAGTCCGATTTCTTTAAGAAAGTCGAGTATTTTCTGAGTTGGCATATCAAAAAGTTCCTTTATAGTTTTTATATTAAAATATCAAAAAGTTCCTTTATAGTTTTTATATTAAAATACTTTGTGCGAATGTGATTAAATTCAGCACAAGTGATAAGAAAATGTTTGACTGTGAAAGGTTCATTACAAGGAATGCAGAATGGAGCTTGTTCATTGTTTAAAATATAAGAATGAGTAATTCTAGTGTGTCCAAGTCTACATCTCGTGATTTTTGTTTGTTCTTTTCTGCTCAGATTAGAGAATGTGCATTTGCTGTTAAAATTTGGTTTGATTTCATTTAATTTATTATAAGTTTGTGTTTCCCAAACAGACTGACATTTGTTGTTGATGTATTGACAGACGTTTGATTTAAAGTCGGAGTGAGGAATTTTGAAATTGGTTATTACTAAGGATAATGCAGATTTGGCTTCTGAATCTGCTAATTCATTTCCACGAATATTAACGTGGCTGGGAAGCCAACAAAATACAATTTCTTTTGAAGCGGAAAGATAATAATATTTTTTTAAGAATTTGCTGAATTAATGGGTTTCTATGGTGTAAATCTTTAAGAGATTTTAATACAGAAAGAGAATCTGAATAAATGATAAACTGTTTTTCAGACTGATCTCTGATATGGTAAAGTGCAATATCAATTGCCTTGGCTTCGGCGGTAAAAATGGAGCTATTATCAGGTAATCTGATACTGTCAGTAAAATTTGGACTAATAACAGAACAAGCAACTTTCTCATCTTGTTTCGAACCATCTGTATAAATTGACAGGTAATGTTTATAATTTGATTTGATTTCTAAAAATTCATTCTTAAAAATATGCGACTCGACTTCTGTTTTTTTATGTTTATGAAGGTCTAAAATAATCTTTGGAGGGTTTAACGTCCATGGCTCTTGATGGAAAAGAAAAATGCTGAACATTTTTAATATTGATATTGGTCTCTTCAAGTAACGGTTGTATTCTCAGGCCTAGGGGTTTAATAGCCGTTGGTTTGTTGTTGTAAAATCTTTCAAATTTAGGATTAAAAACACAATCATAGGCTGAATTACGTGGATTGGCGGCTAATTTAGTAACATATTGAAGAGACAATTTCTCTCTTCTTATATACAATGATGGTTCATTTGATTCAGCGTATAAACTTTCGACGGGGGAAGTACGAAAAGCCCCTAGAGCCAGACGTAAACCTTGGTGATGAATAGTATCCAAAGATTTCAAATAAGATTTTCTTGCGGATCCATAAACTATGGATCCATAATCCAATTTAGATCTAATTAAATATCTATAGAGATTTAAAAGAACAGTACGATCTCCTCCCCAGTCGGAACTGGAGAGAACTTTAAGAATATCAAGAGCTTTTAAACATTTAGCTTTTAAAGCTTTGATGTGTGGTATAAAAGATAATTTGTTATCGAACAAAAGACCCAGGAATTTTGCTTCACTGACGACTGGAATTGGACTACCGTATATGGTGAGATGAGGATCTAAATGTAGCTGACGTGTCTGACAAAAATGAACGCATTGAGTTTTTGTTTTTGAAAATTTGAAACCATTTTCTGTTGCCCAATCTTCTATATTGTTTAAACATCGTTGTAGTTTGAATTCAATGGTTTCCATATTTTTCGATCTAATAAATATTCCAAAATCGTCAACAAAAAGTGAACAATTAAGGTCTTTCACACATTTAACAATATCGTTAATTTTAATGCCAAACAAGGTAGGTGATAAAATGCTTCCCTGTGGTACACCTTCTTGTTTAAATATGTCCGATAACGTATTACCTATTCGAACATTAAACGTTCGATCTGATAAAAAGTTTTGAATAAAGTGGTAATCGGCCTTTAAGGCCTAATTTATGTAAATCTTTCATGATGCCATGTTTCCAGGTAGTATCGTAAGCTTTTTCTAAGTCAAAAAATACAGCTACGACATGTTCTTTTTTAACAAAGGCATCACGAATAAAAGATTCCAAACGAATCAAATGATCGTTTGTACAGTTATTTTTTCTGAATCCAGCTTGATATTTTGTTATAAGCTGGTTTGATTCTAAGAACCAAACCAGTCTATCATTAATCATTCTCTCCATTGTTTTACATAAACAACTTGTCAAAGCAATAGGTCTATAGTTAGTAGCTTCAGTATGATCTTTATTTGGTTTTGGTATAGGTATAATCGTTGCTTTACTCCAGTCTTTTGGAAATTTTCCAGTGATCCAAATATCATTTAAAATATTTAATAAAGTTTTTAAAGCGTTATCTGGTAAATGTTTAAGAATTTGATAATGGATGTCATCAGGACCAGCAGCTGTATCGTGAGATTTATTAAGAGCATCTGATAATTCTGAAGCTGTGAATGGTACATTATATTTTTCATGATTTAGTGACGTAAAATTTAGATGCTCTTTCTCTCGTTCCTGTTTTATGTTTTGAAAGGTTTCGGAATAATTTGCAGTAGGAGAGTTTTTCTGAAAATTCTCTCCTAGTGCATTGGAAATATCTTTAGTCGTTGAGCATATATTTCCATTTGATTTAATATGGACATGCTTGTTATTTTTATTTTTGCCAGTAATTTTTCTAATCATGTCCCATATTTTCTTTGCTGGAGTTCTAGAATTAAGTTTGGAGACGTATTGCTGCCAAGATGTTCTTTTAGCCGTTTTTATTGTCTTGCGAGCTTTTGCTCGCATTTGTTTGGCATGGATAAGATTTTCTTTTGTTGGTTGCCTATTGAACTTTCGTAAGGCAGATTTTCTTTTATTTATTGAATTTTTAACATCTTTATTAAACCAAGGTCTATTTCTTTTTGAACGTGTCGAGGACTTTGGAATACATTTTTCGGCTACATGAATTAATGTATCAGTAAAAGCTTGTATATCATCTGCTGTATTAAACATTTCAGGATTTAATTTTTCATTACATAGCTCCATAAAATTCTCCCAGTTTGCTTTATTCAAATTCCATCGGGAATGATGGTCTTCATTCGTCGATTCAATTTCTTCAATTTTAATTGGAAAATGATCGCTCCCATGAAGGTCATCTAAAACTGACCAATCAAAATCTAAGTAAATATTTGGAGAGCATATAGACAAATCTAAAGCAAAATAATTTCTTGTAGGAGAATGAAGATAAGTTGGTTGTTTATCGTTAAATAAACATAAATCATTTTCTGCAATAAAATTTTCTATTATTTCTCCTTTGTCATTTGTATCCAGACAACCCCATAGTTTGCTGTGACTATTAAAATCACCTAATAATAAATAAGGACGAGGTAACTGGTTTATAAGATTTTCTAAATCGTGTTTAGAAAATTTACAGTGTGGAGGAAGATATAGAGAACAAATTGTTATGGATTTAGACAGAGTGACATTTACAGCAACAGCTTGTAAATTACTATTTATATCTATCTGTCTATGAGGAACATTTGATTTTACAAGGATAGATGAACCTCCTGAGGCTTTCTGATTTTCAGTTGCGATATGATTATATAAACTATAATTTTTAAAATTAATATTATCTGTATTTTTTAAAAAGGTTTCCTGGAGACAAAAGACAGTCGGAGAAAGTAGTGTTGTTAAAATTAAAATTTCGTTATAATTTGCTTTTAGTCCTCGACAGTTCCACTGAATAATTGATTTTTTATCCATGATGAATGGAGAGATGATTTGAAAATAAGGAACTTAATCCTTTTGTTTTCTCTGAGACTGCGAGAACATGGAGGAGTCAATCTCTAACTCCATGTTCTCAAGGGAATCGAACCGATTGACCAACTTGATCGGATCGGCCGACGCCCCTTTACTATATGGATTTGGTTCTTTATCTTTATCTTTTTCTTTTCCATTTTTTCCTTTCTGGTCAGCTGTCCTGGACCTGGATCTCTGTTGTGATCCACTTGTTTTAGTCGGCTGTGTTTGTGAACTGTTTTGAGATTTTGTTGGTGGTCTAGACTGATGAGTAGATGTGGGTTTAGGTTTGGGTTTTAGAGTAGGAGTAATAACTTTTGAATTTGCTTTGATGACAGAATCTTTTTCGTTAAACTGGGTAGAACTTTCTTTGGTTTCAGGTTTAGTGTTTAGGGATTGAACAACTTTTGCAAAGGTGATTTCAGGTTGATTTTCTTGAATCTTTCTGGCTTCCAAATAAGTGATTTTTTGTGTAACTTTAATTTTCATGATTTCTTTCTCTTTTTTCCAAATTTCACACTGATTTGATTTTGATTGATGGTTTTTGTGACAGTTCACACACTTGGCTTCATTTTTACAAGCATTTGTAGAGTGATCAAATTCACCCATACCACATTTTTCACATATTGATCCAGGTGCTTCCGGACAGCCGTTTTCATGATGTCCAAACCTCTGACAGTTGAAACACCGCAGAGGATTTGGAATGTAGACTTCAACCGGTATAATTCGGTAAAAGATTTTTAGTGATTTCGGTAAAGTTGTGGTGTTGAAAGTTAGTAGAAGTGTATTTGTTTCTATAAAGTTTCCATCTTTTTTAATTTTAAAACGTTTGCAAGCTGTTACTCCTTGTGTGTTAAGATATTCTGTGATATTTTCTTCAGTTTCATGTTTTAGCATCCTGTCACGGATAATACCTTTGCAACTATTGAGTGTTTTATGTTCCGTGACAGAGACATTAATGTTAAAGAATTTTGTAATTTTCAAGAGATTATCAGTTTGAGATTTTCTGTTAGTTTCGACCAAAAGAGTTCCATTTTTTAATTTTTTTACATTTTTTGGAGTGCCTATTAAAGATTCTATTTGCTTTTCTATGATGAAAGGAGACAGTGAAGTAATTGGTTTGTCTTCCTTACTCGAAATCACTAAAAATTTAGCGAAGTTCTCATTTGCTTTGAAAGTAAAAGTAGTCGGTTGCGTGTCGTCCTCCGAAGAGTCGAACGCCAGAAATCGTTTTCGAGAGGCCATGATAATGAAATTTTTGATTCGATAGCTATGCGCCCCACCCTCCATGGAGCCCTACAAGGGGACGTTTAACAGAAATGGATCTCCTATTTCTAACGTCAAGGCTACATTGCTATTATACTCGGTGTCAAGATCAGAGTCTTCAGCTCGGCCTCATGCTTAGATGATTTCCCACCTATTCATCTAAATTTCCATAGAAAAATTTATGAACAGTTGAGTTCATCCCCCTATCCACAGCCTCCACTCAGAGGTTTCCGCCAAAGCCCCAATACAAGCCCACCAATTGACCCTTCAGCCGCCGCCCATTGAAACTCACTTAAAGTTAGAGGAATATGAGAAAAATAAGCCCGGTTTGGTACCATAAAGATACGTATGAAAGAGAGAAAGAAGCTTAGAACAAGTTGTGCGCTTCTAGAGCTTGGCACGACTGAGCCGATTGATCCAGGCCGGATCTAACCCAGACCGCTCTTCTATCTGAAATAAGGGCCAAAATGATGTGTTGAAAAGCTGGAGATCCCTGGGCTTTCCTCAATCATCAGGTTCCCCTCTCCCAGCATACGAGACGCCACCCACGGCAAACAGGTGGTTCCTGTTTTAATAGGGGATTACACCCTATCCACTACAGAAGGAAAGTGATCTGTAGATTTTATTCCCTACAGACAAGGGAGGCCGAAAACGTCTGGGAAATTGAAAGGTTATTTTTAATATAAATTAGGAGATCCATATTTAAAATAAACAGTTTATTAAAAGAAGGATTCATTTTGGATTCATTTTTTAAGAGAGTCAAACAAATAAGCTGTGTTAGATGATATGTAGCTTTCAAATGATATGTAGCTTTCATACCTTGAAAAACGTTTAGTTTTTTTATCTAACAATAATAAATGCATCTTATTTTTAATGTGGAATATGCTAGAGTTCGGAAAAATGACAAACACAAGACAAACACATATGTTAAATACAGATGAGGTTATAATCTTCGTCCCATGTGCGACCCACGGGCACAGAATGATACACAAACAAATGAAGCATGTTAGTAACATGAGATAGGAAAGGTTTAAAAGGATAGATCTCGCGAAATTTGTTTTTTCCAGGATAGATCTCGCGAAATTTGTTTTTTTCCAATTTAAGATGCATTTCAATAAATGAATTTTATATTCTGGAATTATACCGGTTGAACGGACGGTTGCTCTGTTATGTTAGGGGTTTTACCCAACTGCCACAGAAGCGGAAGGCAGCCACCTATTTCGAGGGCCCGGGTGGTCACGGGCGGCCTCTTTTAGCCGGCTCGTACGTCACGCAGAGGGTACGTCTGGCCTATTCTAAGCCCGGGACCAGCACGGGACTGGGATGGATGGATATTTTATTTATAGACGCTCAACCCTAAAAGGGCATATAGCGTCTAATAATTTTTATATTATATGATGTTTTTATTTAATGAGAAATTAAAAATATCTAGTATTGATGTGTTTATTTTAAAAAGATAAAGTATCAATGATTTTAATTAAAAATACTGATTATATTTTATTAAAAAGTCCAATCTCTTTAAGAAAGTTGAGTATTTTCTTAGTTGGCATATTAAAGTTCCTTTACAGTTTTTACATTAAAATACTTTGTGCGAATATAATTAAATACTGCACAAGTGATAAGAAAATGTTTGACAGTAAAAAGTTCGTTGCAAGGAATGCAGAACGGATGGATGGATGGATATTTTGTTTATAGACGCTCAACCCTAAAAGGGCATATAGCGTCTAATAAGTTTTATGTTATATGATGATTTTATTTAATGAGAAATTTTAAAAATATCTAGGATTGATGTGTTCATTTTTAAAAAGATAAAGTATCAATGATTTTAAGTTATTAAATATACTAATCATATTTTATTAAAAAGTCCGATATCTTTAAGAAAGTCGAGTATTTTCTGAGTTGGCATATCAAAAAGTTCCTTTAAGTTTTTATATTAAAATACTTTGTGCGAATGTAATTAAATTCAGCACAAGTGATAAGAAAATGTTTGACTGAAAGGTTCGTTACAAGGAATGCAGAATGGAGCTTGTTCATTTTTTAATATGTAAGAATGAGTAATTCTAGTGTGTCCAATTTTACATCTGGTGATTTTTGTTCTTTTCTGCTGAGATTAGAGAATGTGCATTTGCTGTTAAAATTTGGTTTGATTTCATTTAGTTTATTTTCAGTTTGTGTTTCCCAAACAGACTGACATTTATTGTTAATGTATAGACGGATGTTCGATTTAAAGTCGGAGTGAGGAATTTTAAAATTGGTTATCACTAAGGATAGTGCAGATTTAGCTTCTAAAGCGGCTAATTCATTTGCACGAATATTAACGTGGCTGGGAAGCCAACAAAATACAATTTCTTTTGAAACTGAAAGGTAATAATATTTTTTAAGAATTTGCTGAATTAATGAGTTTCTATGTGGTGTAAATCTTTAAGAGATTTTAATACAGAAAGAGAATCTGAATAAATGATGAACTGTTTTTCAGACTGATCTCTGATATGGTAAAATGCAATATCAATTGCCTTGGCTTCTGCGGTAAAAATGGAGCTATTATCAGGTAATCTGATACTGTCAGTAAAATTTGGACTAATAACAGAACAAGCAACTTTCTCATCTTGTTTCGAACCATCTGTATAAATTGACAGGTAATGTTTATAATTTGATTTGATTTCTAAAAATTCATTCTTAAAATATGCGACTCGACTTCTGTTTTTTTTTATTTTTATGAAGGTCTAATATAATCTTTGGAGGGTTTAACGTCCATGGCTCTTTTGATGGAAAAGAAAAATACTGAATATTTTTAATATTAATATTGGCCTCTTGAAGTAACGGTTGTATTCTCAGGCCAAGGGGTTTAATAGCCGTTGGTTTATTGTTGTAAAATCTTTCGTATTTAGGATTAAAAACACAATCATAGGCTGAATTTCGTGGATTGGCAGCTAATTTAGCAACATATTGATGAGATAATTTTTCCCTTCTTATATATAATGATGGTTCATTTGATTCAGCGTATAAACTTTCGACGGGGGAAGTACGAAAAGCCCCTAGAGCCAGACGTAAACCTTGGTGATGAATAGTATCCAGAGATTTCAAATAAGATTTTCTAGCGGATCCATAAACTATGGATCCATAATCCAGTTTAGATCGAATTAAAGATCTATAAAGATTTAAAAGAACAGTACGATTCCTCCCCAGTCGGAACTGGAGAGAACTTTTAAGAATATCAAGTGCTTTAAGACATTTTATTTAGCTTTAAAAGCTTTGATGTGTGGTATAAAAGATAATTTGTTATCGAACAAAAGACCCAGGAATTTTGCTTCACTGACGACTGGAATAGGACTACCGTATGTGGTGAGATGATCTAAATGTAGCTGACGTATTTGACAAATGAACGCATTGAGTTTTTGTTTTTGAAAATTTGAAACCATTTTCTGTTGCCCAACCTTCTATATTATTTAAACATCGTTGTAGTTTGAATTCAATGGTTTCCGTGATAACGATGTGATTTGTTTTTCCTCTTTACTAAAAATCACTAAAAATTTAGGAAAGTTCTCATTTGCTTTGAAGGTAAACGTTGTCGGTTGCGTTTCGTCCTCCGAAGATTCAAACGCTAGAAATCGTTTTCGAGAGGCCATGGTGATAAATGTTTGGTTCGATAGCTATGCGCCCCACCCTCCATGGAGCCCTACAAGGGGACGTTTAACAGAAATGGATCTCCTATTTCTAACGTCAAGGCTACATTGCTATTATACTCTGTGTCAAGATCAGAGTCTTCAGCTCGGCCTAATGCTTAGATGACTTCCCACCTATTCATCTAAATTTCCAATGAAAAAATTTATGAACAGTTCGGTTCATCCCCCTAACCACAGCCTGCGCTCAGGTTTCCGCCAAAGCCCCAATACAAGCCCACCAATTGTCCCATCAGCCGCCGCCCATTGAAACTCACTAAAAGTTAGAGGAATAAGAGAGAAAAAAAAGCCCGGTTGGTACCATAAGGATACGTATGAAAGAGAAAGAAGCTAAGAATAAGTTGTGGGCTTCTAGAGCTTGGCACGACTGCCGATTGATCCAGGCCGGATCTAACCCAGACCGTTCTTCTGAAATAAGGGCCAAAATGATGTGTTGAAAAGCTGGAGATCCCTGGGCTTTCCTCAATCATCAGGTTTCCCTCTCCCAACATACGAGACACCACCCACGGCAAACAGGCGGTTCTTTTTTAATAGGGGATTACACCCTATCCACTACAGAAGGAAAGTGATCTGTAAATTTTATTCACTACAGACAAGGGAGGCCGAAAACGTCTGGACAATTGAAAAGTTATTTTTAATATTAGGGGATCCATATTTAAAATAAAATGGTTTATTCAAGAAAGAAGGATTTTTTTTTTATTCATTTTTTAAGAGAGTCAAATAAACAAGCTGTGTTAGATGACATGTAGCTATCAAAAGAAAAATGACACAAACACAAGACAAACACATATGTTAAATACAGATGAGGTTATAATCTTCGTCCCATGTGCGACCCACGGGCACAGAATGATACACAAACAAATGAAGCATGTTAGTATCATGGGATAGGAAAGGTTTAAAAGGATAGATCTCGCGAAATTTGTTTTTTCCTCAATTTAACATGCATTTCAATAAATTTAATTTTATAGTCAGGAATTATACCGGTTGAACAGACGGTTGCTCTGTATTTTGGGGTTTTACCAAACTGCCACAGAAGCGGAAGGCAGCCACCTATTTCGAGGGCCCGGGTGGTCACGGACAGCCTCTTTTACAGCTTGTACGTCACGCAGAGGGTACGTCTGGCCTATACTAAACCCGGCACCAGCACGGGGGACTCCCGATCGGGAGATTGTTTGTGTTGAGGTTTTACGGCCCAGTGAACCCAATGGGGTCATGTCAAGCACGGTCAGTTTATCTAACCACACGTTTACTGGACAGGCTTAGTCCTCTTAACGGTTAACCAGTATTGTGCTCATTCTTTCGCTGATAACTGCCCTGCTTGAATCAGCGGAAGGTTGAGAGAATGACCGGAGAAAATATTTCATGACCAATCTCCACGAAAGAATGTTGCCGACCTCGGCGGGGGTTGAACCCGCGATCTCCTGGTCTCCAGTCGGACGGCGCATCCAATTGCACCGAGGCCGGGAGATGATTACCGGGGGACGTGACCAATGGCAGCGGTTGCGCAACCATTAAGAGTGGATTCAGACTCGAAACCCCGAAAAGACCCCTGCCCCTTACTCCCCCGCCCTTCAGCAACAGAAGGGGCATCCACTCCAGACGTCAGAGTCCCATGCCCTGACAAAGCATGTAAAACAGCCTGCGAAATGATTGAGGCCAAGTCGGGCCTGCTACATGAAGGGTTGGGCCCTCATATTCGTAGCTGTAGAGTCACTGTCTTTTCTACGTGCCATAGAGGTTGACCCTGAAGACCCTAGTGATGGATAGACAGAAGTCTCAGTTTTGCTATCACCCTGAAAAGTTAAAGAAATGAGTAGCATAAAAATTGTTGATACCTAAATGTCTCGCTGATGAAGCAGCATGTGCATCAGTTACATATACGTCGCTGCTTGAAGATAAGACCGTTATCAATCTCTGTTGGACCACGTAAATGGCTTTGATATCTGTTGAGTAAATATAATTACTACAAAAGGAAATAATAGCACACGTAGGAATGGTAAGATTTGGATCCTGGGCAGTATCAACTGACAAAGGGCTGTTCAGTACCGAAGAACCGGAGATTTGCCCGACGGAATCCGAAGGCGGAAAAGTATAAAAACCTACAAAAGACTGGGTCGTATCAGTACGGGAAAATAACATTACAGGATCAGAATTGTACGGGAAAATAACATTACAGGATCAGAATTGCTATGGGACGAACTAGTAGGATGTTGATAGTGTTTGGAACCCGACATACAGCTGGTATAAAAAGTATAATACTAAATACCAAAATTAGCCTCCCAAGAACATCAAGGGTGGTAAACGGGTCAGTAATAAGAACTGAAATTTAACCCGAAGGGTTGGAAACCTTCATTGTCTGAACCCGATGAAAAATTGAGGAACCCGGTAATAGTAAAGGCTGCCGCGTTCACATACCTATAAGGGAAACGGAAATTTGCATGTAACCTAGATTCGGAATTTTTAACCGAACAGTCCCTAGACCCCCCCCACCCTGCCTCCGCTTAACCCCTGCCTCGCTTCCCTAGTGTTTTATGTTCCGTGACAGAGACATTAATGTTAAAGAATTTTGTAATTTTCAAGAGATTATCAGTTTGAGATTTTCTGTTAGTTTCGACCAAAAGAGTTCCATTTTTTAATTTTTTTACATTTTTTGGAGTGCCTATTAAAGATTCTATTTGCTTTTCTATGATGAAAGGAGACAGTGAAGTAATTGGTTTGTCTTCCTTACTCGAAATCACTAAAAATTTAGCGAAGTTCTCATTTGCTTTGAAAGTAAAAGTAGTCGGTTGCGTGTCGTCCTCCGAAGAGTCGAACGCCAGAAATCGTTTTCGAGAGGCCATGATAATGAAATTTTTGATTCGATAGCTATGCGCCCCACCCTCCATGGAGCCCTACAAGGGGACGTTTAACAGAAATGGATCTCCTATTTCTAACGTCAAGGCTACATTGCTATTATACTCGGTGTCAAGATCAGAGTCTTCAGCTCGGCCTCATGCTTAGATGATTTCCCACCTATTCATCTAAATTTCCATAGAAAAATTTATGAACAGTTGAGTTCATCCCCCTATCCACAGCCTCCACTCAGAGGTTTCCGCCAAAGCCCCAATACAAGCCCACCAATTGACCCTTCAGCCGCCGCCCATTGAAACTCACTTAAAGTTAGAGGAATATGAGAAAAATAAGCCCGGTTTGGTACCATAAAGATACGTATGAAAGAGAGAAAGAAGCTTAGAACAAGTTGTGCGCTTCTAGAGCTTGGCACGACTGAGCCGATTGATCCAGGCCGGATCTAACCCAGACCGCTCTTCTATCTGAAATAAGGGCCAAAATGATGTGTTGAAAAGCTGGAGATCCCTTGGCTTTCCTCAATCATCAGGTTCCCCTCTCCCAGCATACGAGACGCCACCCACGGCAAACAGGTGGTTCCTGTTTTAATAGGGGATTACACCCTATCCACTACAGAAGGAAAGTGATCTGTAGATTTTATTCCCTACAGACAAGGGAGGCCGAAAACGTCTGGGAAATTGAAAGGTTATTTTTAATATAAATTAGGAGATCCATATTTAAAATAAACAGTTTATTAAAAGAAGGATTCATTTTGGATTCATTTTTTAAGAGAGTCAAACAAATAAGCTGTGTTAGATGATATGTAGCTTTCAAATGATATGTAGCTTTCATACCTTGAAAAACGTTTAGTTTTTTTATCTAACAATAATAAATGCATCTTATTTTTAATGTGGAATATGCTAGAGTTCGGAAAAATGACAAACACAAGACAAACACATATGTTAAATACAGATGAGGTTATAATCTTCGTCCCATGTGCGACCCACGGGCACAGAATGATACACAAACAAATGAAGCATGTTAGTAACATGAGATAGGAAAGGTTTAAAAGGATAGATCTCGCGAAATTTGTTTTTTCCAGGATAGATCTCGCGAAATTTGTTTTTTTCCAATTTAAGATGCATTTCAATAAATGAATTTTATATTCTGGAATTATACCGGTTGAACGGACGGTTGCTCTGTTATGTTAGGGGTTTTACCCAACTGCCACAGAAGCGGAAGGCAGCCACCTATTTCGAGGGCCCGGGTGGTCACGGGCGGCCTCTTTTAGCCGGCTCGTACGTCACGCAGAGGGTACGTCTGGCCTATTCTAAGCCCGGGACCAGCACGGGACTGGGATGGATGGATATTTTATTTATAGACGCTCAACCCTAAAAGGGCATATAGCGTCTAATAATTTTTATATTATATGATGTTTTTATTTAATGAGAAATTAAAAATATCTAGTATTGATGTGTTTATTTTAAAAAGATAAAGTATCAATGATTTTAATTAAAAATACTGATTATATTTTATTAAAAAGTCCAATCTCTTTAAGAAAGTTGAGTATTTTCTTAGTTGGCATATTAAAGTTCCTTTACAGTTTTTACATTAAAATACTTTGTGCGAATATAATTAAATACTGCACAAGTGATAAGAAAATGTTTGACAGTAAAAAGTTCGTTGCAAGGAATGCAGAACGGATGGATGGATGGATATTTTGTTTATAGACGCTCAACCCTAAAAGGGCATATAGCGTCTAATAAGTTTTATGTTATATGATGATTTTATTTAATGAGAAATTTTAAAAATATCTAGGATTGATGTGTTCATTTTTAAAAAGATAAAGTATCAATGATTTTAAGTTATTAAATATACTAATCATATTTTATTAAAAAGTCCGATATCTTTAAGAAAGTCGAGTATTTTCTGAGTTGGCATATCAAAAAGTTCCTTTAAGTTTTTATATTAAAATACTTTGTGCGAATGTAATTAAATTCAGCACAAGTGATAAGAAAATGTTTGACTGAAAGGTTCGTTACAAGGAATGCAGAATGGAGCTTGTTCATTTTTTAATATGTAAGAATGAGTAATTCTAGTGTGTCCAATTTTACATCTGGTGATTTTTGTTCTTTTCTGCTGAGATTAGAGAATGTGCATTTGCTGTTAAAATTTGGTTTGATTTCATTTAGTTTATTTTCAGTTTGTGTTTCCCAAACAGACTGACATTTATTGTTAATGTATAGACGGATGTTCGATTTAAAGTCGGAGTGAGGAATTTTAAAATTGGTTATCACTAAGGATAGTGCAGATTTAGCTTCTAAAGCGGCTAATTCATTTGCACGAATATTAACGTGGCTGGGAAGCCAACAAAATACAATTTCTTTTGAAACTGAAAGGTAATAATATTTTTTAAGAATTTGCTGAATTAATGAGTTTCTATGTGGTGTAAATCTTTAAGAGATTTTAATACAGAAAGAGAATCTGAATAAATGATGAACTGTTTTTCAGACTGATCTCTGATATGGTAAAATGCAATATCAATTGCCTTGGCTTCTGCGGTAAAAATGGAGCTATTATCAGGTAATCTGATACTGTCAGTAAAATTTGGACTAATAACAGAACAAGCAACTTTCTCATCTTGTTTCGAACCATCTGTATAAATTGACAGGTAATGTTTATAATTTGATTTGATTTCTAAAAATTCATTCTTAAAATATGCGACTCGACTTCTGTTTTTTTTTATTTTTATGAAGGTCTAATATAATCTTTGGAGGGTTTAACGTCCATGGCTCTTTTGATGGAAAAGAAAAATACTGAATATTTTTAATATTAATATTGGCCTCTTGAAGTAACGGTTGTATTCTCAGGCCAAGGGGTTTAATAGCCGTTGGTTTATTGTTGTAAAATCTTTCGTATTTAGGATTAAAAACACAATCATAGGCTGAATTTCGTGGATTGGCAGCTAATTTAGCAACATATTGATGAGATAATTTTTCCCTTCTTATATATAATGATGGTTCATTTGATTCAGCGTATAAACTTTCGACGGGGGAAGTACGAAAAGCCCCTAGAGCCAGACGTAAACCTTGGTGATGAATAGTATCCAGAGATTTCAAATAAGATTTTCTAGCGGATCCATAAACTATGGATCCATAATCCAGTTTAGATCGAATTAAAGATCTATAAAGATTTAAAAGAACAGTACGATTCCTCCCCAGTCGGAACTGGAGAGAACTTTTAAGAATATCAAGTGCTTTAAGACATTTTATTTAGCTTTAAAAGCTTTGATGTGTGGTATAAAAGATAATTTGTTATCGAACAAAAGACCCAGGAATTTTGCTTCACTGACGACTGGAATAGGACTACCGTATGTGGTGAGATGATCTAAATGTAGCTGACGTATTTGACAAATGAACGCATTGAGTTTTTGTTTTTGAAAATTTGAAACCATTTTCTGTTGCCCAACCTTCTATATTATTTAAACATCGTTGTAGTTTGAATTCAATGGTTTCCGTGATAACGATGTGATTTGTTTTTCCTCTTTACTAAAAATCACTAAAAATTTAGGAAAGTTCTCATTTGCTTTGAAGGTAAACGTTGTCGGTTGCGTTTCGTCCTCCGAAGATTCAAACGCTAGAAATCGTTTTCGAGAGGCCATGGTGATAAATGTTTGGTTCGATAGCTATGCGCCCCACCCTCCATGGAGCCCTACAAGGGGACGTTTAACAGAAATGGATCTCCTATTTCTAACGTCAAGGCTACATTGCTATTATACTCTGTGTCAAGATCAGAGTCTTCAGCTCGGCCTAATGCTTAGATGACTTCCCACCTATTCATCTAAATTTCCAATGAAAAAATTTATGAACAGTTCGGTTCATCCCCCTAACCACAGCCTGCGCTCAGGTTTCCGCCAAAGCCCCAATACAAGCCCACCAATTGTCCCATCAGCCGCCGCCCATTGAAACTCACTAAAAGTTAGAGGAATAAGAGAGAAAAAAAAGCCCGGTTGGTACCATAAGGATACGTATGAAAGAGAAAGAAGCTAAGAATAAGTTGTGGGCTTCTAGAGCTTGGCACGACTGCCGATTGATCCAGGCCGGATCTAACCCAGACCGTTCTTCTGAAATAAGGGCCAAAATGATGTGTTGAAAAGCTGGAGATCCCTGGGCTTTCCTCAATCATCAGGTTTCCCTCTCCCAACATACGAGACACCACCCACGGCAAACAGGCGGTTCTTTTTTAATAGGGGATTACACCCTATCCACTACAGAAGGAAAGTGATCTGTAAATTTTATTCACTACAGACAAGGGAGGCCGAAAACGTCTGGACAATTGAAAAGTTATTTTTAATATTAGGGGATCCATATTTAAAATAAAATGGTTTATTCAAGAAAGAAGGATTTTTTTTTTATTCATTTTTTAAGAGAGTCAAATAAACAAGCTGTGTTAGATGACATGTAGCTATCAAAAGAAAAATGACACAAACACAAGACAAACACATATGTTAAATACAGATGAGGTTATAATCTTCGTCCCATGTGCGACCCACGGGCACAGAATGATACACAAACAAATGAAGCATGTTAGTATCATGGGATAGGAAAGGTTTAAAAGGATAGATCTCGCGAAATTTGTTTTTTCCTCAATTTAACATGCATTTCAATAAATTTAATTTTATAGTCAGGAATTATACCGGTTGAACAGACGGTTGCTCTGTATTTTGGGGTTTTACCAAACTGCCACAGAAGCGGAAGGCAGCCACCTATTTCGAGGGCCCGGGTGGTCACGGACAGCCTCTTTTACAGCTTGTACGTCACGCAGAGGGTACGTCTGGCCTATACTAAACCCGGCACCAGCACGGGGGACTCCCGATCGGGAGATTGTTTGTGTTGAGGTTTTACGGCCCAGTGAACCCAATGGGGTCATGTCAAGCACGGTCAGTTTATCTAACCACACGTTTACTGGACAGGCTTAGTCCTCTTAACGGTTAACCAGTATTGTGCTCATTCTTTCGCTGATAACTGCCCTGCTTGAATCAGCGGAAGGTTGAGAGAATGACCGGAGAAAATATTTCATGACCAATCTCCACGAAAGAATGTTGCCGACCTCGGCGGGGGTTGAACCCGCGATCTCCTGGTCTCCAGTCGGACGGCGCATCCAATTGCACCGAGGCCGGGAGATGATTACCGGGGGACGTGACCAATGGCAGCGGTTGCGCAACCATTAAGAGTGGATTCAGACTCGAAACCCCGAAAAGACCCCTGCCCCTTACTCCCCCGCCCTTCAGCAACAGAAGGGGCATCCACTCCAGACGTCAGAGTCCCATGCCCTGACAAAGCATGTAAAACAGCCTGCGAAATGATTGAGGCCAAGTCGGGCCTGCTACATGAAGGGTTGGGCCCTCATATTCGTAGCTGTAGAGTCACTGTCTTTTCTACGTGCCATAGAGGTTGACCCTGAAGACCCTAGTGATGGATAGACAGAAGTCTCAGTTTTGCTATCACCCTGAAAAGTTAAAGAAATGAGTAGCATAAAAATTGTTGATACCTAAATGTCTCGCTGATGAAGCAGCATGTGCATCAGTTACATATACGTCGCTGCTTGAAGATAAGACCGTTATCAATCTCTGTTGGACCACGTAAATGGCTTTGATATCTGTTGAGTAAATATAATTACTACAAAAGGAAATAATAGCACACGTAGGAATGGTAAGATTTGGATCCTGGGCAGTATCAACTGACAAAGGGCTGTTCAGTACCGAAGAACCGGAGATTTGCCCGACGGAATCCGAAGGCGGAAAAGTATAAAAACCTACAAAAGACTGGGTCGTATCAGTACGGGAAAATAACATTACAGGATCAGAATTGTACGGGAAAATAACATTACAGGATCAGAATTGCTATGGGACGAACTAGTAGGATGTTGATAGTGTTTGGAACCCGACATACAGCTGGTATAAAAAGTATAATACTAAATACCAAAATTAGCCTCCCAAGAACATCAAGGGTGGTAAACGGGTCAGTAATAAGAACTGAAATTTAACCCGAAGGGTTGGAAACCTTCATTGTCTGAACCCGATGAAAAATTGAGGAACCCGGTAATAGTAAAGGCTGCCGCGTTCACATACCTATAAGGGAAACGGAAATTTGCATGTAACCTAGATTCGGAATTTTTAACCGAACAGTCCCTAGACCCCCCCCACCCTGCCTCCGCTTAACCCCTGCCTCGCTTCCCTAGTGTTTTATGTTCCGTGACAGAGACATTAATGTTAAAGAATTTTGTAATTTTCAAGAGATTATCAGTTTGAGATTTTCTGTTAGTTTCGACCAAAAGAGTTCCATTTTTTAATTTTTTTACATTTTTTGGAGTGCCTATTAAAGATTCTATTTGCTTTTCTATGATGAAAGGAGACAGTGAAGTAATTGGTTTGTCTTCCTTACTCGAAATCACTAAAAATTTAGCGAAGTTCTCATTTGCTTTGAAAGTAAAAGTAGTCGGTTGCGTGTCGTCCTCCGAAGAGTCGAACGCCAGAAATCGTTTTCGAGAGGCCATGATAATGAAATTTTTGATTCGATAGCTATGCGCCCCACCCTCCATGGAGCCCTACAAGGGGACGTTTAACAGAAATGGATCTCCTATTTCTAACGTCAAGGCTACATTGCTATTATACTCGGTGTCAAGATCAGAGTCTTCAGCTCGGCCTCATGCTTAGATGATTTCCCACCTATTCATCTAAATTTCCATAGAAAAATTTATGAACAGTTGAGTTCATCCCCCTATCCACAGCCTCCACTCAGAGGTTTCCGCCAAAGCCCCAATACAAGCCCACCAATTGACCCTTCAGCCGCCGCCCATTGAAACTCACTTAAAGTTAGAGGAATATGAGAAAAATAAGCCCGGTTTGGTACCATAAAGATACGTATGAAAGAGAGAAAGAAGCTTAGAACAAGTTGTGCGCTTCTAGAGCTTGGCACGACTGAGCCGATTGATCCAGGCCGGATCTAACCCAGACCGCTCTTCTATCTGAAATAAGGGCCAAAATGATGTGTTGAAAAGCTGGAGATCCCTTGGCTTTCCTCAATCATCAGGTTCCCCTCTCCCAGCATACGAGACGCCACCCACGGCAAACAGGTGGTTCCTGTTTTAATAGGGGATTACACCCTATCCACTACAGAAGGAAAGTGATCTGTAGATTTTATTCCCTACAGACAAGGGAGGCCGAAAACGTCTGGGAAATTGAAAGGTTATTTTTAATATAAATTAGGAGATCCATATTTAAAATAAACAGTTTATTAAAAGAAGGATTCATTTTGGATTCATTTTTTAAGAGAGTCAAACAAATAAGCTGTGTTAGATGATATGTAGCTTTCAAATGATATGTAGCTTTCATACCTTGAAAAACGTTTAGTTTTTTTATCTAACAATAATAAATGCATCTTATTTTTAATGTGGAATATGCTAGAGTTCGGAAAAATGACAAACACAAGACAAACACATATGTTAAATACAGATGAGGTTATAATCTTCGTCCCATGTGCGACCCACGGGCACAGAATGATACACAAACAAATGAAGCATGTTAGTAACATGAGATAGGAAAGGTTTAAAAGGATAGATCTCGCGAAATTTGTTTTTTCCAGGATAGATCTCGCGAAATTTGTTTTTTTCCAATTTAAGATGCATTTCAATAAATGAATTTTATATTCTGGAATTATACCGGTTGAACGGACGGTTGCTCTGTTATGTTAGGGGTTTTACCCAACTGCCACAGAAGCGGAAGGCAGCCACCTATTTCGAGGGCCCGGGTGGTCACGGGCGGCCTCTTTTAGCCGGCTCGTACGTCACGCAGAGGGTACGTCTGGCCTATTCTAAGCCCGGGACCAGCACGGGACTGGGATGGATGGATATTTTATTTATAGACGCTCAACCCTAAAAGGGCATATAGCGTCTAATAATTTTTATATTATATGATGTTTTTATTTAATGAGAAATTAAAAATATCTAGTATTGATGTGTTTATTTTAAAAAGATAAAGTATCAATGATTTTAATTAAAAATACTGATTATATTTTATTAAAAAGTCCAATCTCTTTAAGAAAGTTGAGTATTTTCTTAGTTGGCATATTAAAGTTCCTTTACAGTTTTTACATTAAAATACTTTGTGCGAATATAATTAAATACTGCACAAGTGATAAGAAAATGTTTGACAGTAAAAAGTTCGTTGCAAGGAATGCAGAACGGATGGATGGATGGATATTTTGTTTATAGACGCTCAACCCTAAAAGGGCATATAGCGTCTAATAAGTTTTATGTTATATGATGATTTTATTTAATGAGAAATTTTAAAAATATCTAGGATTGATGTGTTCATTTTTAAAAAGATAAAGTATCAATGATTTTAAGTTATTAAATATACTAATCATATTTTATTAAAAAGTCCGATATCTTTAAGAAAGTCGAGTATTTTCTGAGTTGGCATATCAAAAAGTTCCTTTAAGTTTTTATATTAAAATACTTTGTGCGAATGTAATTAAATTCAGCACAAGTGATAAGAAAATGTTTGACTGAAAGGTTCGTTACAAGGAATGCAGAATGGAGCTTGTTCATTTTTTAATATGTAAGAATGAGTAATTCTAGTGTGTCCAATTTTACATCTGGTGATTTTTGTTCTTTTCTGCTGAGATTAGAGAATGTGCATTTGCTGTTAAAATTTGGTTTGATTTCATTTAGTTTATTTTCAGTTTGTGTTTCCCAAACAGACTGACATTTATTGTTAATGTATAGACGGATGTTCGATTTAAAGTCGGAGTGAGGAATTTTAAAATTGGTTATCACTAAGGATAGTGCAGATTTAGCTTCTAAAGCGGCTAATTCATTTGCACGAATATTAACGTGGCTGGGAAGCCAACAAAATACAATTTCTTTTGAAACTGAAAGGTAATAATATTTTTTAAGAATTTGCTGAATTAATGAGTTTCTATGTGGTGTAAATCTTTAAGAGATTTTAATACAGAAAGAGAATCTGAATAAATGATGAACTGTTTTTCAGACTGATCTCTGATATGGTAAAATGCAATATCAATTGCCTTGGCTTCTGCGGTAAAAATGGAGCTATTATCAGGTAATCTGATACTGTCAGTAAAATTTGGACTAATAACAGAACAAGCAACTTTCTCATCTTGTTTCGAACCATCTGTATAAATTGACAGGTAATGTTTATAATTTGATTTGATTTCTAAAAATTCATTCTTAAAATATGCGACTCGACTTCTGTTTTTTTTTATTTTTATGAAGGTCTAATATAATCTTTGGAGGGTTTAACGTCCATGGCTCTTTTGATGGAAAAGAAAAATACTGAATATTTTTAATATTAATATTGGCCTCTTGAAGTAACGGTTGTATTCTCAGGCCAAGGGGTTTAATAGCCGTTGGTTTATTGTTGTAAAATCTTTCGTATTTAGGATTAAAAACACAATCATAGGCTGAATTTCGTGGATTGGCAGCTAATTTAGCAACATATTGATGAGATAATTTTTCCCTTCTTATATATAATGATGGTTCATTTGATTCAGCGTATAAACTTTCGACGGGGGAAGTACGAAAAGCCCCTAGAGCCAGACGTAAACCTTGGTGATGAATAGTATCCAGAGATTTCAAATAAGATTTTCTAGCGGATCCATAAACTATGGATCCATAATCCAGTTTAGATCGAATTAAAGATCTATAAAGATTTAAAAGAACAGTACGATTCCTCCCCAGTCGGAACTGGAGAGAACTTTTAAGAATATCAAGTGCTTTAAGACATTTTATTTAGCTTTAAAAGCTTTGATGTGTGGTATAAAAGATAATTTGTTATCGAACAAAAGACCCAGGAATTTTGCTTCACTGACGACTGGAATAGGACTACCGTATGTGGTGAGATGATCTAAATGTAGCTGACGTATTTGACAAATGAACGCATTGAGTTTTTGTTTTTGAAAATTTGAAACCATTTTCTGTTGCCCAACCTTCTATATTATTTAAACATCGTTGTAGTTTGAATTCAATGGTTTCCGTGATAACGATGTGATTTGTTTTTCCTCTTTACTAAAAATCACTAAAAATTTAGGAAAGTTCTCATTTGCTTTGAAGGTAAACGTTGTCGGTTGCGTTTCGTCCTCCGAAGATTCAAACGCTAGAAATCGTTTTCGAGAGGCCATGGTGATAAATGTTTGGTTCGATAGCTATGCGCCCCACCCTCCATGGAGCCCTACAAGGGGACGTTTAACAGAAATGGATCTCCTATTTCTAACGTCAAGGCTACATTGCTATTATACTCTGTGTCAAGATCAGAGTCTTCAGCTCGGCCTAATGCTTAGATGACTTCCCACCTATTCATCTAAATTTCCAATGAAAAAATTTATGAACAGTTCGGTTCATCCCCCTAACCACAGCCTGCGCTCAGGTTTCCGCCAAAGCCCCAATACAAGCCCACCAATTGTCCCATCAGCCGCCGCCCATTGAAACTCACTAAAAGTTAGAGGAATAAGAGAGAAAAAAAAGCCCGGTTGGTACCATAAGGATACGTATGAAAGAGAAAGAAGCTAAGAATAAGTTGTGGGCTTCTAGAGCTTGGCACGACTGCCGATTGATCCAGGCCGGATCTAACCCAGACCGTTCTTCTGAAATAAGGGCCAAAATGATGTGTTGAAAAGCTGGAGATCCCTGGGCTTTCCTCAATCATCAGGTTTCCCTCTCCCAACATACGAGACACCACCCACGGCAAACAGGCGGTTCTTTTTTAATAGGGGATTACACCCTATCCACTACAGAAGGAAAGTGATCTGTAAATTTTATTCACTACAGACAAGGGAGGCCGAAAACGTCTGGACAATTGAAAAGTTATTTTTAATATTAGGGGATCCATATTTAAAATAAAATGGTTTATTCAAGAAAGAAGGATTTTTTTTTTATTCATTTTTTAAGAGAGTCAAATAAACAAGCTGTGTTAGATGACATGTAGCTATCAAAAGAAAAATGACACAAACACAAGACAAACACATATGTTAAATACAGATGAGGTTATAATCTTCGTCCCATGTGCGACCCACGGGCACAGAATGATACACAAACAAATGAAGCATGTTAGTATCATGGGATAGGAAAGGTTTAAAAGGATAGATCTCGCGAAATTTGTTTTTTCCTCAATTTAACATGCATTTCAATAAATTTAATTTTATAGTCAGGAATTATACCGGTTGAACAGACGGTTGCTCTGTATTTTGGGGTTTTACCAAACTGCCACAGAAGCGGAAGGCAGCCACCTATTTCGAGGGCCCGGGTGGTCACGGACAGCCTCTTTTACAGCTTGTACGTCACGCAGAGGGTACGTCTGGCCTATACTAAACCCGGCACCAGCACGGGGGACTCCCGATCGGGAGATTGTTTGTGTTGAGGTTTTACGGCCCAGTGAACCCAATGGGGTCATGTCAAGCACGGTCAGTTTATCTAACCACACGTTTACTGGACAGGCTTAGTCCTCTTAACGGTTAACCAGTATTGTGCTCATTCTTTCGCTGATAACTGCCCTGCTTGAATCAGCGGAAGGTTGAGAGAATGACCGGAGAAAATATTTCATGACCAATCTCCACGAAAGAATGTTGCCGACCTCGGCGGGGGTTGAACCCGCGATCTCCTGGTCTCCAGTCGGACGGCGCATCCAATTGCACCGAGGCCGGGAGATGATTACCGGGGGACGTGACCAATGGCAGCGGTTGCGCAACCATTAAGAGTGGATTCAGACTCGAAACCCCGAAAAGACCCCTGCCCTTTACTCCCCCGCCCTTCAGCAACAGAAGGGGCATCCACTCCAGACGTCAGAGTCCCATGCCCTGACAAAGCATGTAAAACAGCCTGCGAAATGATTGAGGCCAAGTCGGGCCTGCTACATGAAGGGTTGGGCCCTCATATTCGTAGCTGTAGAGTCACTGTCTTTTCTACGTGCCATAGAGGTTGACCCTGAAGACCCTAGTGATGGATAGACAGAAGTCTCAGTTTTGCTATCACCCTGAAAAGTTAAAGAAATGAGTAGCATAAAAATTGTTGATACCTAAATGTCTCGCTGATGAAGCAGCATGTGCATCAGTTACATATACGTCGCTGCTTGAAGATAAGACCGTTATCAATCTCTGTTGGACCACGTAAATGGCTTTGATATCTGTTGAGTAAATATAATTACTACAAAAGGAAATAATAGCACACGTAGGAATGGTAAGATTTGGATCCTGGGCAGTATCAACTGACAAAGGGCTGTTCAGTACCGAAGAACCGGAGATTTGCCCGACGGAATCCGAAGGCGGAAAAGTATAAAAACCTACAAAAGACTGGGTCGTATCAGTACGGGAAAATAACATTACAGGATCAGAATTGTACGGGAAAATAACATTACAGGATCAGAATTGCTATGGGACGAACTAGTAGGATGTTGATAGTGTTTGGAACCCGACATACAGCTGGTATAAAAAGTATAATACTAAATACCAAAATTAGCCTCCCAAGAACATCAAGGGTGGTAAACGGGTCAGTAATAAGAACTGAAATTTAACCCGAAGGGTTGGAAACCTTCATTGTCTGAACCCGATGAAAAATTGAGGAACCCGGTAATAGTAAAGGCTGCCGCGTTCACATACCTATAAGGGAAACGGAAATTTGCATGTAACCTAGATTCGGAATTTTTAACCGAACAGTCCCTAGACCCCCCCACCCCGCCTCCGCTTAACCCCTGCCTCGCTTCCCTAGCAAAGCGATGCTGGGGGTGACGAGGTTCATGAGGTAGCGACCTGTCTCCTTATATTGGTACTAGAGAGCAGACCCAGTGTGGGGTTCACAAGTTCAGATGAACTGAGGTCCCGTCCTCTTCTATTGGTACAAGATAGCAGACCCAGAGGGGTGAGGGGTTCACAACTTAGGATAAACGTTAAGGAGAGTAGAAACCCCCTGAGTTTACTGAGGTGAATACATGCTCCCAGTCCAGAGCCACCATTTTGAAGATACCGAACACGGTGAAGTCTGCGCACAACCCATCTAAAGCAGCTGAAGTGGGTGTCCGAGGGATACTCGAATTTTGCTAAGACTGCAAAACATAACTGCAAACAAGGTCGGCAATATGAAAAACAGGAAAGTAAATAAACTTACCTGACCGAGAATATTCCGTATAAAGTAATCCAAAAAAAACACCGTTAGCAAGAAGGACGGACAACCCCACAGTGTAAGCGACCGAAAAATTCTGTTAATACTTACAATGTGGACACCTTTTATTGAAGGCATGATTTCCTATCATCATGCTTTAGGCATGTGGCAATAAAAGCATGCTGCACGAGGACATGGCCCACGTCAATTGGCCCGTTTTGATGGCGTGACGTCTGGGAATCAGTCAAGCTGGTTCCAGAGCGCACGATGACCAATTCTGGACGCTTGGAGGGAGAACTCCCCGGGACGGATTGGTGTTTTATTACTGTCTTTGTTTTCAGGTCGGACTCGCTATTCCAGCTTGATTTAGGCATATAATATCTTGGAGGTAATATATGCTGTCATTGAATCGGAATTTTTAACCGAACAGGACACCGTCACCCTCTGCCTCGCTTCCCTAGAAGCGATGCTGGGGGCGGGATGAGGTCCCCTAGTCAAGCCATGACCTCTGGACATGATAGATGAGGTAGCGACCTGAGACCCCCTTATATTGATTGGTACCAGTGAGAGCAGACCCAGGGGGGTTTCCACAAGTTCAAATGAAAACATTTAGGAGAGTAGAAACCACCTGAGTTTGCTGAGGTGAATGCAAGACCTGTTCCCAGTCAAGAACCGACCATTTTGAATTTGCTGAAGTGGGTGTCCGAAAGATACTTAATTTTTATGCAAAGACTGCAAAACAATTGCAAACAAGGTCGGCAATATTAATAAACAGGAAAACAGAAAAGTAAATTAACTTACCTGATCAAGAATATTCAATAATCCAAAAAACATATGCAATAAGGGATAACCACACAGTGTCAGCGACCGAAAAATTCTGATAAGACCTACAATGTGCACATCTTTTATTGAAGGCATGGTTTCCCGCCATCATGCTTTAAGCATGCGGCAATAAATTCGTGCTGCACCTTTTATTGAAGGCATGGTTTCCCGCCGTCATGCTTTAAGAATGCGGCAATAAATTCGTGCTGCACCTTTTATTGAAGGCATGGTTTCCCGCCATCATGCTTTAAGCATGCGGCAATAAATTCGTGCTGCACCTTTTATTGAAGGCATGGTTTCTCGCCATCATGCTTTAAGCATGCGGCAATAAAAGCATGCTGCACGAGGACACACGGCCCTCGTCTATTGGCTGGCTTTGATGGTGTGACGTCTGGGAACCAGTCACTCTGGCTCCAGAGCGCTTGATGATCTCAATTCTGGACGCTTGGATGGGGGACAACCAGGGACGACCTGGTGTTTCTTACTTGATTGTCTTTCTTGTTTTCAGGTCGGACTCGCTAGTTCAGCTCGATAAAAGGCATATAATATCTTCAGATAATATGTATGCGACATTGAACTGGTACGCATCTACGGAGTGATGGAAAGATAGGGAGCGTACAAGGATGTGTCTGCCGAGGGATAGACAGATGGACAGACAGATAGAAGAAACTACAGGCGACACGCCTACTGGGTCATCTATGCCTCTCCCAAATATTATTTAAATATTTCAAATTTTATAAAGGTTATATGAAGTGCACATGAATTTGGCTTAATATTCGTTGAATGGAGATAGAAAAAGGAAAAAGAAAGGAAAAAGCAACAGCTGTCTTTCTTGCATGTGACCTTCCACTTCAGTCTCTAGGCAATCAAATCTTAACGCTTAGCATGGGTTGGTAATTTTCAGCAGACATCACACTGAATGCTTTATTTTTGCAGAAAACAGTATTTGATATTTTTGTATTAAATGGTCTCAAATTTTATCAGCTGACATTAATTTTTTTTTTCAGACAAAATTTCAGACAATATTTCATATTTCGTGCAAATTGTCTCCAACAGAACAATTGTAGGGAACGTCAAATCCTAGTTTTCTGGATAAAGTAAATTATCACCAATTTGTCATCTTTTGTCCAGAGACCAATAATGATAAAAGTGTACTATAGAACTGCAGCACTTGGGTTAGGGTTAGGGCACAAACATTCTAAATTAATCCTGGTTATATTATTCGATGAAACATTGTTTGACATTTCAAGTGAATTGTCTCACATTCTGTGGTATCTGATCTGTCTTCACTGTTTGCTCTTGCCATGTGTTTTTTTTTTTCCTTGTTTTTTTTTTTCAGTCTTTTAGCATTTTCAATACCTCCATTCGACAAGAGTGAGCTGGACTGTGCTTTTCGTGCATTTGTTTTGCGCAAATTCCTTTGTATCTCTTTCCCATCTCTTGGTGTTAGGGACTGTCTGTGACTTGTGTTAGTCTTACTTTTTTGTTGCTTTGTGGTTTATTCTACGAGGCGATTTGTTGTATGTCTTTCCGTGTGTCATTTTGTTCTTGTGTTTTTTAAGTCCTTTTAGTATTGCAATGGGGTCATATCGAGCGCGGTCAGTTTACCTAACCACGTTTACTGGGCAGGCTTAGTCCTCTAAGCGGTTAACCAGTATTGTGCACATTCTTTCGCCAGAAAGTAGTTGCGGTCATGGTACCAAAGCCGTAATCCAAAATCATAAATCCATAAACGAATGACGAATCAGAATGTTCAGACCAACAGACATGGACCCCAGAACAAAGGGTGTAATCAGAAACTGACAACTGCCCTTCTTGAATCAGCGGAGGGGGGGGGGGCGGGGAGAATGACCGTAGAAAATATTTCATGATCAATCTCCACGAAAGAATGTTGTTGACCTCGGCGGGGGTTGAACACGCGACCTCCTGGTCTCCAGTCGCACGGCGCATCCAACTGAGCCACCGAGGCCGGAAAAAGATAGTAGAGGAGATGAAAGTGAGGACAAGAGGAACAGGAATGAAAGTGGAGGAGATGAAAGTGAGGACAAGAGGAACAGGAATGAAAGTGGAAAGTGAGGACAGAGAAGGGGAACAGAAATGAAAGTGAAGAAACAGAAGAAAAAAAAAAAGAATGCCCCTACCCCTTACCTGTTACAAAGAGAGCAGGCCTTGACTAACTATATAAGCCAATATCAGCTGACGAAAGATACATGACGCCTTCGCCACACCAGACCGTCCCCGAAGCTAAGTGATTGTTTGGAAAAGTTTGATGAATTAGAAGATTTTCAAAGAGCTAATGGCCAAATTATTAATAAAAAAAAAGTAAGAGAAAAGTCCAGGAAGTGCCACAATCACAAACCACAGCCCTTCCCAGACCCCAAGAGGAAGAGGAAACCGACAAATCTAAACAAGCACAAACCGAACAAACGTACGAAAAGCACTAAGATTAGCTCTCTCTTCCCCAAGCGAGGTAATCGCAATACTAAAAGGACTGAAAAACAACAAAATGACACACGGAAAGACATACAACAAATCGCCTCGTAGAATAAACCACAAAGCAACAAAGAGTAAGACTAACACCGGGACCACCGCCTTAGAACGGTCAGTAGAGTAAAACCACCAGGGGGTTTAAAGCACTTTTACAGCTAGCTAACTTCACCCTGGAACCCGATGCTAAATACAGAAACACACAGAAACACATAAAAATTCGGTTCGCATAAAGGCTCCCAACTCAGTCAATGCATCAAAGCTAAAACATAAAAACCACAAATTAATCACTATAATAAACAAAGACGAGTACTCATGGCTAATTCTATTGTATGCCAGAGTAAATGAAAACCAATAGTTGAACCACGGCGGGCCAAGCCAAAGACATATCGTCAAGCCCCAACCCACTGGTTAAAGTTTTAACGAAGAGGCCATCATTGAGTCTGAGGCCCGAACCGTCGTCGTGCAATTAAAGAGTGAAGCATAGCCATCAACAATGATTGGGTTGACAACTAGGCATGCAGTCTGCCGCATAATATCCAGGCTATAGCCAATTCTTTTATATAAATTCATCGCTACCTTTGATTCCCGATATAGAAAAATTGAGAAACTGGACATGAAACTGCCATCAAAAATGTTAGCATTCAAACTTCTTAGGAAAGAAAATATCAGTAGAGAAAAATGCTCATTCTCACAGGAATGAACTATACAAATAAACGGACACTATATTAGGAGGCAAAGAGGCCACTGAAGAAATTTAAGAAATAGCAGAAGGCAATGCAAGCATGGGATCAAGTATAAGGCAGTGCAAGCATGGGATCAAGTATAAAGTTGGAGCCAGCATTTTTAGCTCAGAACAAAGCAGCTTTATCGGCTGCTGGTTATGTTAAACACGTCAAAATAAAAGGACGGCCAAGAAAGGGAAGGAAGTCTACAGTCGTGGTAGTAGATAAAAAAGTCAAGGTCAGGATGTTAGAAAATTTAATCTTACAGGTGTAGGGAAAATTTAAGCCAACAGGAGTGGATGGTAAGCCATTAACCTGTAGAATTTGTGGCTCTTATGGGCACTTTATGAAAGACTGCCCTGATAGTTGGGAGAATATTAAGAGGGTTAACATTGCAGAAGAGGAGAATGTTCTGTTTACAGGGTAAAATAAAGGAGGTATATCACCCGGGGTCGATGCTCGTAGCTGCTTTACTGGACAGTGCAGCACAGTGTGTGGGAAGAACTAGATAGATAGCTACATAAACTCGCTGAATGAGAATGACAGGAAGAAGATCAGGCAGAGTACAGGTGAGAAAACTTTTAAATCTGGTGTGTGGGCATGCGTCTGAAATCGAGCTGAATACAGTCTTCCAGTAGTAATTGCCGGAAAGAGGTGACAATTAAAACAGATGTTGCTGAATCAGACACTCCACTGTTGTTATCACGGAGTGCGATGAAAAGAGCAGGATGGATGGATGGATCTAGAAAACGACTCTGCAACAATAATTGGAAAAGAGATTGCTCTAAATCTCAACATCAGGGCATTATTGTATCCTAATTGATAGAACTGAAAATATAGCCGTTGAAAAGGTCTTCACAGTAAAGCTTGAAATAGGGAGGAAAGATAAGTATAAAAGCTACTCAAAAAAGGTAAGAGAAAAAGTCCAGGGAGTGCCACAAACCGCAGTCCTTCTCAGACATCAAGAGGAAGAGGAAACCGACAAATCCAAACAAGCACAAATCGAACAAACGTACGAAAAGCACTAAGATTAGCTCTCTCTTCCCCAAGCAAGGTAATTGCAATGCTAAAAGGACTGAAAAAAAAAAAAAAAAAAAAAAAAAAAACGACACAAGGCAAGAGAAGACAAATCGCCTCGTAGAATAAACCACAAATCGCCTCGTAGAATAAACCACAAAGCAAAGTGTAAGACAAGCTACATCGTCAATTTGCTCATTCTCCAGCAACAAAGCTAAAATCACTGCTACAGGATGCAGAACTGGAAAGATGATTACAAGGACCTACTAGAAGAATTAGAAAATGTGAGTTATGTATAAAGTATTCAAAAACACCCCACGTCCAGTAGTTAGCATGCCGATGGCAACTGTTCAAATGAAAAAGTGGCCATGGATTTAAGCAATGGGATAAGTACTGAGTTCTTCATATAATAGACATGTGGTTGAGATATACCATCTCTTTGTCAGCAGGTAAAGCCAACCGACGTTATAGATGCCCCGATGTAGCTCTGAGTAGGTGCTTTTGGTATAATGGGAGTAATATTGACTGACAATGGAGAAGAATTTAGTGTAGTTGAAATGCGTGAGGTGATGTCGATCTTAAATATGAGGATTATATCTACAGCAGCTGAGTCCACTTCAAAATGGTTTATGTAAGCGGGTACATGCTTTGACTGGTATGATGCAGTTGAGGCTGAAGGAAGAAAATGAGAGACAATAGACAAAGTGTTATGCTGGGCAAATATGGCACCCAATTCTCTACAAATGGGGAATGGATTTAGTTGCTATCACATATTTGGGAAAAATCCGAATTTACCAGGTATTATGACAGATAGGCTGCCGGTACTAGAAGGGTCAACCACAAGCAAAATATTTGCACAGCATCTGAATGCACTACACTTCACGCCGAGCTATATATACTCAACAAAATAATTAAAGGGTCACCAGTTTCAGCTTACCTTTAATTAACATTCAAATACAACCCGTCAGTTTAAATTATTTTGTGGGCAATACTGCTATTTGCAAACAAATTTCAATAAGCTCAATATGTAAGCAATATGTTTAGCTACCATAGTGTCAATGGCTCTAACATTGTCAGCCTAGAAGATTCTGAGAACGGGAATTTCTGGAAAATGACTTATCAAAATATTTTCAAAATATCTGAAATTTGCTATTTTAGTCAAAACAATGATTTACACCAAACACAATCTTGCAAATTACACTTTTTTTAGGGGAAAAAGACACAGATATGCCCAGAAAAAGGTCCATGTTGCAAGATAAAAATTCAAAACTTTGTATTTTAGGCCCAATATGTAGCAAGAAATCTACCAAATATAGAAGGAATATGTCATGAGGCCAATGTCCGCCATTTATGGGGGGCTGGTATACAAGAAAGCTATTTATTGTCAGCTAATCAAAACTCCTGTGTGGATAAAAGAATAAAATCTTAAGTTAAATGCAAATTCTGGTATAGATCCATTTATCCTTTTTTAGAACAAGAATTTCGCAAGCGGCGCATTATACGCTTGTTTGCCAAGACAGTGGGGCCAACATTTTTAAAGGGATTGTAACCAATGTACCTATGTGTATGGCTAACAGATAGACAGGCAGACAAACAGGAATAGTAACTAATGATTGCACCTATATTAAAACAATTAACATATTAAATACTGTTAGAATAAATAAAAGAAACTTCCAGAATGAAGTGGCACAGACGTTGAGAAATGCAGAGTTCATACAAGGGAAATAATTTATAAACTAAGTACACTAGAGTTACCATTCTTGGTCCTGATGTTTTTCCCTTTGCAATACACACACCACCATGACGTTTCGTTAAAATAGTTAAAATGGTTGAAGAATTAGAGAAGGAAAAGAAAATTTAGTTATAGGGCAAATAATTTCGAACATAACTAAGCCAGTGGTTCTTGCTTATATATTGCCCCATACATTCCTACAAAATTTCATTAAAATATTCCAAAGGGTTATGGCATTATGGATTGAATGTGAATAGCGTAAACAATTTTGCATTTGGGTAGTTATATAATAATAATAAACAGCTCCGACCACTGGTAACTGGAAAAGGGGCGCAATCATTCTTGTACGCGACACGTTCTCCTGACCTAATACTTATTCCTATAAAATTACATGAAGATATCCCCAATGGTTACTGAGTTATGGATGGATGGATATTTTGTTTATAGACGCTCAACCCTAAAAGGGCATATAGCGTCTAATAAGTTTTATGTTATATGATGATTTTATTTAATGAGAAATTAAAAGTATCTAGGATTGATGTGTTTATTTTAAAGAGATAAAGTATCAATGATTTTAAGTGATTAAAAATACTGATCATATTTTATTAAAAAGTCCGATCTCTTTAAGAAAGTCGAGTATTTTCTGTGTTGGCATATCAAAAAGTTCCTTTATAGTTTTTATATTAAAATACTTTGTGCGAATGTGATTAAATTCAGCACAAGTGATAAGAAAATGTTTAACTGTGAAAGGTTCATTACAAGGAATGCAGAATGGAGCTTGTTCATTTTTTAATATGTAAGAATGAGTAATTCTAGTGTGTCCAAGTCTACATCTCGTGATTTTTGTTTGTTCTTTTCTGCTGAGATTAGAGAATGTGCATTTGCTGTTAAAATTTGGTTTGATTTCATTTAATTTATTATAAGTTTGTGTTTCCCAAACAGACTGACATTTGTTGTTGATGTATTGACAGACGTTTGATTTAAAGTCGGAGTGAGGAATTTTGAAATTGGTTATTGCTAAGGATAATGCAGATTTGGCTTCTGAATCTGCTAATTCATTTCCACGAATATTAACGTGGCTGGGAAGCCAACAAAATACAATTTCTTTTGAAGCGGAAAGATAATAATATTTTTTTAAGAATTTGCTGAATTAATGGGTTTCTATGGTGTAAATCTTTAAGAGATTTTAATACAGAAAGAGAATCTGAATAAATGATAAACTGTTTTTCAGACTGATCTCTGATATGGTAAAGTGCAATATCAATTGCCTTGGCTTCGGCGGTAAAAATGGAGCTATTATCAGGTAATCTGATACTGTCAGTAAAATTTGGACTAATAACAGAACAAGTAACTTTCTCATCTTGTTTCGAACCATCTGTATAAATTGACAGGTAATGTTTATAATTTGATTTGATTTCTAAAAATTCATTCTTAAAATATGCGACTCGACTTCTGTTTTTTTTTATTATTATGAAGGTCTAAAATAATCTTTGGAAGGTTTAACGTCCATGGCTCTTTTGATGGAAAAGAAAAATGCTGAATATTTTTAATATTGATATTGGCCTCTTCAAGTAACGGTTGTATTCTCAGGCCAAGGGGTTTAATAGCCGTTGGTTTGTTGTTGTAAAATCTTTCATATTTAGGATTAAAAACACAATCATAGGCTGAATTACGTGGATTGGCGGCTAATTTAGTAACATATTGAAGAGACAATTTCTCTCTCCTTATATACAATGATGGTTCATTTGATTCAGCGTATAATCGACGGGGGAAGTACGAAAAGCCCCTAGAGCCAGACGTAAACCTTGGTGATGAATAGTATCCAAAGATTTCAAATAAGATTTTCTTGCGGGTCACTGAGTTATGGAGCTTACAAGAAGGTTTTGAAAAATAGTCAAAGGGGCATAACTTGCTAACTAAGAAAGGGTAAACAATCATTCTTGTGCGCGCGACACATTGTTCTGACCAAATACATATTCCTGTAAAATTGCATGAAGATATTCTGAACTGTTACTGAATACCGGAGCGTACAAGAATGTTTGACTGAATATTGGAGAGTACAAGAATGTTTGGAAAAATAATCAAAGGGGCATTACTTGGGAAAATAAGAAAGGAGGAACAATTATTCTTGTGCATGACCTATTGCCGTGACCTAATACATACTTCTATAGAGTTGCATGAAGATATCCCTAACGGTTACTGAGTTATGGAGCATACAAGAATGTTTGGAACAAAATAGAGAAAGGGAGAAAAGAGATAGAAGAGATGAAAGAGGGACAGACAAGAAAGAAACAGGAATGAGAAGAAACAGAAGAAACTAGAAATGTGTCAGTATGACAGATGCCCCTGCCCAGGGGCCATCCTCATCCACACGCAGGCATTTTGAAAAAAAAAATGAAGTTGAAAAAGGGCCATTATTCTCATAACAAGAGCTCCGCAAGCGGGGCATTATACGCCCATGGCAAGTTATAAGATGTAGCATAAAGTGGCTCCTGTATAATTCAGTGCTCTGGATATAAAGTGGAATTACAAAAAAAAAAAAAATAAATAAATAAATAAAAATATTTCAGTGGGGCATAGCTCTGCTGATATTTGGTGAACTAACCTAAGGGTCCAAGCTGGGCTAGAAATCTAGGGAAAAGTGACTCCCTCCTGCGAAAATAGGGAGGTGTTTGCTGCGTCTAGGGAGAAGTACTTTCGGACGGAGGACACATGACAGAATTATGGCTTCATAAGCTCAAATGAGCCCTTTGGCTGATTTGTTTTTCTTATACTTCAGTATCTGACCAAACAATAACAAAACAAAAATAAACAACTAAAAGAATTATTTATAAGTTTTGATGTTTTGATATGAAACTTCTTAATGTTATGTCATTTTTCCGTGCAAATCTAAAAGGATGAAAAAACTAACTTGCCCATATGGCCATAACTTTAGTTATTTGCAAAAAATATATTATAAAATAAAATTTGCACACTATTATCTTTAAAAAATATGCTGCAAAATGTTTACAAAAATTTTCATAGGTGCATAACTACCAATATTTGGTGCACTGTAACCTCGAAATAATATGCGCTGCTCCACATCATCGTGTAACTATTTTTGAAGTTTCAGCTTGATCGGATGTAAACTATAGGAGGAGTTAGCCGGAAACAAAAAATAAAATTAATAGAAATTTTCAAAGGGGTATAAATCTAAATACTTGGTGGACAGCAACCTTGAAAAATATGCACTGCTCCACATCATGGTCTAACTACAAATCAAGTTTCAGCTTGACTAGATGTAAACTGTAGGAGGAGCTAGCTAGAAACGAAAAGTTTACAGAAATTTTCAAAGGGACATATCTCTGCTAATATTTGGTGGACTGTAACCTCAAAATATGCGCTGCTCCACATCAAGGTCTAACTATAAATGAAGTTTCAGCTTGATCGGATGTAAAATGTAGGAGGAGTTAACCGGAAATGAAAAGTTACAGAAATTTTCCAAGGGGCATAACTCTGCAAACATTTGGTGGACTAACCCGAAACAATATGCGCTGCTCCATATCATGGTCTAACTATATACCAAGTTTCAGCTTGATTGGATGTAAACTGTATGAGGATTTAGCTGGAAACGACAGTTTACGGACGGACAGACAAACGGACGCCAGACCCCTTAACATAAATACGTCACGTTTTTCAAGCGAGCCTATAATAATTGGCAGATTTTACCCTGAATCGAACTAGACATTTTTTGATTTAATACCTGTGTACAAAATATCAATTGATTTTTTTTGTGTTGAGGTTTTACGGCCCAGTCAACCCAATGAGGTCATGTCGAGCGCGGTCAGTTTACCTAACCACACGTTTACTGGGCAGGCTTGGTCTATATGGTTAACCAGTATTGTGCACATTATTTCGCAAGAACCAGTGTTGTGCGCATTCATTCGTATAAAATATTTCATGATCAATGTCCACGAAAGAATGTTGCCGACCTCGGCGGGGTTGAACCCGCAACCTCCTGGTCTCCATTCGTACGGCGCATCCGAGCCACCGAGGCTGGTCAATCTTTTTTTTTTTAAATATCGAAAGGAAAACTTTTTGCAGGTATAAGGGCCATAAACTTTTTGCAGGTGAATAAGGGCCATAACTCCCGTAATAATTGCAGGAAGATATTCTGAATTTTTACTGATTATGGAGCATACAAAAGAAAATTTGGAAAAATTAATGAAAGGGGGCATAACTTTGAAAAAAAAGAAAGGAAGGACAATCATTCGTCGTTACCAAATACATATTCCTATTAAGTTGCATGAAGTTATCCCTAACGGTTACTGAGTTATGGCGCGTACAAGAATGTTTGGAAAAAATAATCAAAGGGCATAACTTCGAAACTAAGAAGGGGAACAATCATTCTTGTTCGCGACACATTGTCCTGACCTAATACATATTCCTATAAACTTTCATGAAGATATCCTGAACGGTTACTGAGTCGTGGATCGTACAAGAATGTTTACGGACGGACGGTCGGACTGACAGCGCCATGCCATAATACGCTGTTTTTTGTTTGTTTGTTTTTTTTTTTTTTTTTTTTTTTTTCAAAATGGGCGTATAAAAAAGACAACTATTAACCATGGGAATTTTCCGTATGTTTGCCAGTTTCCTCCCTATCTGCTATAATCAGCTTTTTTGGCATGGTTTTGTTTTGTTTTATTCCGGCTTTTAACAACGTTTCAGTTATATCCCGACGGTGTCTGGGAACTCAATGCTCACTTTCAGAGTGCTGCCTCACTGAAATATTACATATTCCATCAAGTCACATTATACTGACACCGAGCTGACCAGTTCTGATTACTTTCTTAACACTGAGCACAAAGCGGAAGAGCAGCTAGTACCATGTTTAAGTCTGTGGTAGGACTTGGCCGGGGATCGAACCCGCAACCCTACTGGTCGCAAAGTGGAGGTTCTACCAAAAGAGCCACTGTGCCTTTTTTTTTTTTTTTTTTTTGCTGTTGTTGCTGTTGTCTTTGGCATGGAATCTGGAAATCATTACAAAATTCAATCATTTCAGGCAAACTAATTAACAACAACAACACACAATGATGAATACCAATAACAGGAGTACTAGAACTGGACATTCCTACTTATACGAGTCATTATCCAAAAAACTATTTTGTCCAATGCCACATGCAAATACACATGAATAACGCTGGCGCATGCAACCAGCCAATACCAGACAAGTATTTGGACAATACAGGCCAAAAATAATAGCGCAGACCTTGATAAAATGTCATTCCTAAAGGAGCCATATGATCTGGGGTCCACAGTTTGCCATTTCCATCCCATGATTAGGCAGCCAAACTTGCTTACCATACTTACCCCGAGTATTCGGACAACTCACCTCATATCCTTACCATACTGGTCCTAAATTTGAAAAAGTCCATTTCAGTATTTGCTGGCAAACAGTAAAGACCCTGATCAGACACTATTTTGTGGCATCTAATCCGAGTCTACACTTTTTGCTTAGGCATGTCAGTCAAACATTTAGAGTAATAAGGTATTCAAATTTAGATTAAGTATGGTTATAGCCTAAATGTCCAAATATTTAGGGTAAACACTGTAATTTGGGAGTAACCCAATTTGAAAAAGAATGTTTTTTTTTTTTAAATTTTACACTTACATGTTATGTTCCAGATACTCATTAGAATCGCATTATTGAGATGGTTTAAACTCACATTTTAATTAGTCTCAGACAATTCAAAACACTTCTGTTTTCATTTCTAACAAACTGTTAATCAAATAGGTACCTTCCTCTATCAGTGATAGGTCCATCAACCATAGCTCTTGATAAGAGGTTTATTTTCAATCAATAATATTGATAAATTTTCTTATTTCTACATGAAAATATTTCTGGCATATTAGTCCAAAAACTTGGGGTAAATAAGGTATTCAAATTATAGAATAAGTATGGTTATAGACTAAATGTCCAAATATTTAGGGTGAAAGTCAATTTGAAAGATACCTACCACATATGAAAGTAATCTATCCAAATAGAAAGGAATCTGTCATCTAGCTTTGCAACAGGAACCCATTTTCTTTCACTTATGAGGCTGGTATATATATATACAAAAGCTCTTGCTAGCAATTATCTGTATGAATAGAAGAATAAAACCTTAAGTTAAAATGCAAAATTTAATAGAGATCCATTCATCCTTTTCTAACAAAAGACCACTTTTTTTAACAAGGGAATTTCCTATAAGTTTGTCTATTTCCCTGATATCTGCTACAGCCATGTATTTTGGCATTTAATCTGGAAAACAATAGAAATGAAATCCTTTCACAAACCAATTAATCACAACCACCGCCACAACCACCGCCACAACCACAACTATGAGATATCCTATTAACGAGATCAATGTTATAAAAGGAGAGTAACTGTAAAAGGGGAGATAATTCGGATAAGAAAAAAAATACGGGTCATCTTTTTTTTTCAAAACATTAGCATACATGGTTTTAAACTTATGCTATGCACAATAAAGCAATAAATGGCCAAAAATTGCGAAGGGCCATAACTCCAACAAAATTTCATTAAACTGGCTGAAAATTTAATCATGTGATCTCAGTTCCAATCAGTACACCAAATATAAAGGCTCTAGCTTGAATACTTTGAGATATATATTGCTAATGATATGTCAGTGTTACTTTATTACAAGGGAAATAACTGTAAAATGGGGGAGTTAATGCGGATAAGAAAAAAAACAGAATTTCGCGGAAGGCGGCGTCGCATCTGCTGGGGTATAAGTCACAAGAGCCACAATCAGAACGTGGTTTTTAAATAAGTTTATTTCATTCTTAGCAATGCTTAGTTGGAAAAGTGACAAATTAAAAACAAGGATTATATAAATATAGGAATTTCATTGAAAGCCTATTGAATTTTCTCATATGATGCATGTGAAATTGGGCTTACAAGTACCCACAGTCTGTACACTTTCATAAAATCTGAGGTTCAGAAAATGAGGTTCAGAAAATGACAAAGTTAAAGTAGAAAAAGTGACAAAAATAAATTTAAAAATCATATCCAAACCACGTGCACTTCTACAGAATCGGGGAAAAAACAGGTGCAAAGTTTCAAAAAGACCGCTTTAAAATTGTATGAGAAGTTGTAATCTTAAGGTACTCACTGTCTATACATCTGAGGTCAGAAAATGACAAAGTTTAAAAAGTATAAAAAGTGACAAAAATATGGCAAAGATTATATGAAAAGCACATGCACATCTTCAGACTATGGAGAAAACATGTGCAAAGTTCCAAAAAGATTAGTATAAAATTGTATGAAGAGTTGTGCTTACGAGGTACAAACTGTCTATATTATGGAGGTTGAAAAATGGCTAAGTTCACAGTGTGGAAAAAAAGTTTAACAAATAATCTAACAATTACAGCCTAACCACATGCACATCCTCATATCATGAAGAAAACGCATGCAACGTTTCATAATCGGTACAAAACTGTTAGAGGAGTTGCGCTCGCAAACAGGTACCAACTGTTTATATATAAAGGGTGAAAAATGACTAAGTTCACAATGTGGAAAAAGTAACAAAAATGCTCTAACAATTATATCCAAACCATATATGCACATCCTCATACCATGAAGAAACCATATGCAAAGTTTCAAAACGATCGGTTCAAAACAGTAAGAGGAGTTGCGCTCACGAGGTACCCATCGTCTATATACTGAGGGTGAAAAAGACTAAGTTCACAATGTGGAAAAGTGACAAAAATGTTCTAACAACTATACCCAAACCACATGCATATCCTCATACCATGAAGAAAACATGCAAAATTTCAAAATTATCGGTACAAAACAGTAAGAGGAGTTCCGCTCATAAGACACCCAGGGAAAAATTTTGACAAATGCGAACGGACGGACGAACGGACGGAAAAGTATGCCTAAGTCGCCCATGCTAAAAGCAGGTGTGACAAAAATAAGGGTTACCTATTTTTTCATTAGGAACCCATAAATGAAATTTCAAAACATTAGAATACATTGTTCTACACTTATGCTATGCACATGTTCTACACTTATGCTATGCACATGAAAGCAACAAGATTAAATAGCCCGAAATTGCAAAGGGCTATAATATCAACAAAATTTCATTAAACTGGCTGAATTAAATCAGGTGATCTCCTCAGTCCCAATCAGTATATCAAATATAAAAGGCTCTCTCTCATACTTTACGAAATATCTTGCTAACGAGATTTCAATGTTATTTTATTACAAAGGAACGAACTCTAAAATGGGAGATAATTCGGATGAGAAAAAAAACCGGGTCACCTGTATTTTCATTAGAAATTTATATATGAAATTTCAAAACAAGCATACATGATTCTAAATTTATGCTATGCATCAGAATGTGTGACGTACGAACGAAAGGACAAGCCAGAAGCAATAAGCCCCTTCCCCCCTATCATATGGCAGAGTATAAAAAAGTATTCAAATTTTAGAATAAGTACAGTTATAGAGGTTAAATGTCCAAATATTAGGGTAAGTAAGGTCATGTTGAAAAGTCAATTTGAAACCATGTTTTTTTCACTTCTACAATTACACGTAATGTTCTAGACACTCATTAATTGTTTGAAGTGATGATTCTAAAAGGATATATATTTCAAATAGTCTCATTAGAAACCCTCAAACACTTCTGACAACTGTTAATAACGAGGCCCATGGGCCACAATTCGCTCACCTGCATATTTGCAAATGCCATAAAACAGTCTTCTAGTATTGCCACAGCAACTGGGACACAAATTTGACCGAAATCATAAAATGGTCAAAGCTCATCTTAAGTCTTATTTTAACAAATTTGAGAGACCTCGAGTCGCCAACGCTGCAAACCAAGATTCAGCCTCAAAACTTTCTTAGTACTGGAGGTTTTTAAGGGTTTTACCGTATATATGGCATGGCAACCATCTTGTTCTATGATGCAGAACCATTTGAACAAAATATCAACATCCCTTCTACAGAAGGCTCCATGTGAAATCTCGTAAAAATTGGTCAAGTGTTTTAGAGAAGAAGAGATTTCATGGACTTCAACTTTATACCTGTACATAACAGGGACAAGGGCAACCCCCTCCACTCCCCACCTCAACCCCATACAAATCTAAAGAGACGCACATTTGACCTTGCCGTCAAAGGTCAACGGTCCACCTATGATCATTTGAACAAAGTTGGTAGAGCTCGAGTCCTCGATGCTATATACCAAGATTCAGCTCCAAAGCTTTCTTGGTTCTGGAGAAAGTTTTTCAAGAGTTTACCATATATGGATACGGCGGACATCTTGTTCAATAGCCCGGAACCATTTGAACAAATTGGCAATACCCTTTCAACAGAAGGCCCATGTGAAATCTGGTGAAACCTGCTCAAGCAGTTTCTTTATATTAACTAAACTAAAATGTTTACTTTAATCACTCATTGTGACTTTCAGCCATTAGTCTAATACATTGAGAAACTGACTAACATTTTCAACATATAAAAATATATAGGGACGCAAATTTGATCTTTCCGTTAAAAGGTCAAAAAGTTAACCTACGGTCACCAGCTGAACAAACGTGGTAGAGATTGAGTCTTCAATGCTGTATACCAAGATTCAGCCTTGAAAATATGTTGGCTCTGGAGAAGAATTTTAAGTTCATTGGATCATTGATTGATTGTGTTGGGGTTTAACGACAAGTCAACTCTTGTGGGTCATTTTATGTCGTCTCACAGAGAAAGGGAGAAAAAGCGACAGAAGAGATAGCAGAAGAGATGAAAGAGGGACAGGGAAGAAAGAGGAACAGGAATGAAAGTAAAGAAACAGAAGAAATAAAAACATCACCTGCCTACCCTTACCCGCTACAAGGATAGCAGACCTTGCCCAACTGTAAGCCAATATCAGCTGGACGCCCCGGTGACATAAGATACACGACACCTTCGCACCACCCGACCACCCCATCATTGGATCATTGAGCCCATTGGTTATTTGAAAATCGAATACCGCTTAAGCCGGCGCTAGGGGGCGTATGCAGGCAAACTACAGTGTTGCATATGAAGAGACAAATCGAGTATTCAATTTTCGTCATTTTGTGTGTTCTTTGTTTCCAAAGGCAATTCTTTATTTTTATTTTACTATATACGGGCATGGCGGAACCATTTAAACAAAGTGGCAATATCCTTTTGACAGAAGGCCCTAGGTAAATCTGGTGAAAATTTCTCCAGCAGTTTCAGAAAAGACTTAAAAATTACACAATTTTATACCGGTATATAGCCCAGGGGCAATGGCAGATAACCCCCCCCCCCCCAGGGGACAAAAAACAAAAAAAAAATGTTTTACTACTTTAATCACTCATTGTGAGTCTCAGCCATTCGTCTTTCATACATTGTGAAAATGACCGACGTTTTCCCCATACAAATAAATTGCACGGGGACGCAAATTTGACCTTGCCGTAAAAAAAGTCAAAGGTCAAATAAGGGTCATTATTCGAACAAACTTGGTAGACCTTGAGTCCACAATGCTATATGCCATGATTCAGCCTTGAAGCTTTCTTGGTTCTGGAGCAGAAGTTTCTACCATATATGGGCATGGCAGACCGTGACCACTTACAAATTTACAATTCCCCTTTAACAGAAAGCTCCATATGAAGTTTAAAGAAAATAGGCCCAGGGGTTACAAAGGAAAAGTTCAAAGGTGTGGACGGGTGAACGGACGGACGAACGGACGACGGACACCGACGGGCGTTATCACAATGGCTCATCTGAGCCCATGCTCAGGTGAGCTAAAAAAGTATCTTTCTCTCTCAGCCCATCAATACAAGGGAGATAAGTCCTAAATACTCAATGTTTTGGCTGAACTCGGACCCCAGCTGAGGTTAAAGTCCAATTTCTCAAAACATGTTGCAAACTTACCTTTTACTTTAGGCTGGACAGAAGCCATTTTCTGCCATTTATTTGGCTGGTGTAAAAAAAGCTTTGGGTAGCAATCCAATTATCTGTATGAACAGAAGAATAAAATTTAGTTAAAAATATTTTGGTACAGACGCATTCCTTTTCTAAGAGCAGACAACTCTTGTAACATGGGCATTGCCTATATATGCTAATTTCATTGGTATCTGCTATAGCCATGTACTTTGGCATGGAATCAGAAAATTAATGACAGTCATTTTCAAAACAATTAACAGCAACGAGGATGAATACTTACAAAAGTACTACAGCCACAAGACATTCCTACTTAAGTTCTCATATTGAAAAATAATTTTACACTGCCACATGAAAACAGCCAAATTCCAGACAAGTATTTGTACAAACCGGCAAATGTGAACTGTGCAGACCCTGATCCAATAATGTCATCCTAAAAAGATTTTTCGATTATGTTGGGGTTTAAAAACACGTCAACCCTTGTGGGTCATTTTGTAATTTAAAGGAGATGAAAGAGGGGACAGGGAAAAAAGAGGAACAGGAATGAAAGGGAAGAAACTGAAGAAATAATAAACATTCCTCTCTATCCTTACCTGCTGCAAGGATAGCAAGCCTTGCCCAGCTGTAAGCCAGTATCATTTGGACGCCCCGGTGATGTATTGATTGATTGATTGATTGTGTTGGGGTTTAACGACACGTCAACCCTTGAGGGTCATTTTGTGTCGTCTCCCAGAGAAAGGGAGAAAAGAGATAGAAGAGACAGTAGAAGAGATAAAAGAGAGGGACAGGGAAGAAAGAGGAACAGGAATGAAAGTGAAGAAACAGAAGAAATAAAAACATTCCCCTTCTACCCTTACCCACTACAAGGATAGCAGGCCTTGCCCAACTGTAAGCCAATATCAGCTGGACACCCCGGTGATGTAAGATACACAGCACCTTCGCACCACCCGACCCCCCCCCCCCCGGTGATGTAAGATAAAACACCACACCCGACCATCCCTAATAAATCTGGATCCACAGTTTGCAATTTCGAACACATAACTCGGTAACCATATTTCCTCTCAAGTACTCACACAACTTACCATATTTGTCATAAAATTTGAACGTCCATTTCAGTACCTGCTGACGTATCTGTAAATTGTTGGTTGATTGTATTAGGGTTTAACGACTCGTCAACCCTTGTGGGTCATTGTTGTCTCCCAGAGAAAGGAAGAAAATTGATAGTAGATGAAACCGAGGCAGGTCAGTCCAAACATTAAGCCAGATAACCTTTATTTTAGAATGCTTGGGAATATGTGCATAGGTGATTATGACATGACAAATGTTTTTCCACTAAAACATATTAAACATTTGTAAATTTACTTCTGTCAAATATCAAGCAAAAAGCCGATAGATGAAAGATTAGATTAAACCAAGCAAATGTACATGTTGGTTTAACGCTACAAGGCAACGAAGGCATAGATGCAGCACGGGAAATCCGGATAAGATTTACTGGTCTCCTAGTGGCTTGAATTGGCACCTAAATGTAATTTATTATGTAGGTCACCTTGCCAAGTCACATGCATGATGAAGGAGACTAGTCTAAGTAATTTAAGTTGTAGGTCTAAATTGTTGAGCTATCAATCTATTGCCAACGTGTGCCAATTTAGTTCTAAAATAGTGGCTACTCACCTTATATTTGTTTTTATGCCACCAGTTGGGAGTCATCAGCAGACGTAGAAGGAGGAGTATGTTACATGCACGGTATGCTTATTTAATGTTTGTGTTGAGGTTTTACGGGCCAGTCAACCGAGGGGGTCAGGAAATATTTCATGATCAATTTCCACGAAAGAATGTTGCCGACCTCGGCGGGGGTTGAACCCGCGACCTCCTGGTCTCCAGTTGGACGGCGCATCCAACTGAGCCACTGAGCCGGCGCTTATTTCATATATGATCTATCAGACATGAGGGCACTATGTCAACCTTAACTGCACCAATCAAGTGTTCACGTTACATGGCTTCAATTGTAAGCATATAATTCCAGTCTGCTGCATGTTTTTTGATCGGTCAATCTAAATAGTCGTCTTTCTTTAAGGGACTTTCCTCATTTCCAAATAAAAAATAAAAAATAAATAAAAAAAAATAATAATATAAGTGGTAATTAACCTTTGCCCCGCCTTTCAACATTTTTATAAATATCGCGTGACCTTATCTTTAGATGGCAACATTATCGCTTCGGTCTCATACATATAATACAATCAATAAAGTGTTTGTGCGGTACCTCCGTGCAATGTTTCCATCTGGAGTGGGTTGCTGTAAAACAGGTTTTACAATTACCGGTATGTAGTGGGATGGTAGGATGTGAATTGAGACCTGTTTTGTTACGTTTCATAGTGTATTTACTTGTGTATTGCGTGAGTGCTAGCATCTTTCAAAGAGTTGAAATAAACTACCTACTTATAGACCTGGAATTGTTTTGCGTGGATGACATGTAAATTTTCATAGTGTAAGGGGTTTCTTCTATTACTATCTACTACTGGGTCTGCATTGGTATTGATTATATTCTTCCAATCTTCACGAATCTTTTTTGCTGCATATTGAACCAGTTTATTTTAATATCTAGTTATAAGAACATGGTTATGGTGCAAAGGTTTTCATGCGCCGCCTTTGCAGGTGCTTATTATAAGCCAGCTGCTTATTCAGTTGAATTTGGTCTTATTCCATCAACTCGTTTTCAAAGATATTCGGCGGAATCCCAAAATGCAGAATCTTATATAAGCTCAAGCCTTAAAATAGTATAAGCGCCCTTCCCCATACAAACCCCCATAATATGCCCTGGTCAGACACCGTATTTTGTGGCATGTGATCTGGAGCATATATCTTGGATACCCGAACGAAATGATTTTAGTAATTCTGAATCACTATGTGGCTCTGATGTCTCCCATCAAGTTTCCACTTAATCCGATTTGCCGTTTGGGGGCAGATGTCGTTTGAAGATTTTCAAGATGGCCGCCATGGCGGCCATTTTGGATATCGGAACGTAATGATTTTAGCAATTCTGAATTTCCATCTCCGTAATGCCTCCCACCAAGTTTCGGCTTAGTCCGACTAAACGTTCAGGAGGTGTCGTTTAAAGATTTTCAAGATAGCCGCTGCGGCCATCTTGGATATCGGAACGGAAAGATTTTAGCAATTCTGAACCTTTATGTAGCCCCAATGTCTCCAACCGTTTTAAATCAATCTGACTTACGTTTCTGGAGGAGATGTCAAAAATGTGAAAGTTATCGGCAGACGGACAGAAGACGGACAACAGACCAAGGCATAAGCTGAACTACAGGTTAGCTAAAATATCCTCAAAGTGACTTCGAATGATAAACAAAATCCTACTCAATTAAGGATTACTTTCTAACCTTAAAATGAATTATATCAATAGAAAGCAGCCTATTCATAGGTAAACATTGAAATAATGCACATATTATGGATGGTCATCCCAATCAAAGTGGACACATTACAAGTTTCACAGCAAAATGTAAACAAGGTCAACAGTGAAGACCCAGATAAGTTCCATTCAGAAGACTCATTTGTACCATTAATACTGATCACTAAATAATGCTTTAGTGGATGTTTTGTTTGTGTTGAGGTTTTACGGCCCAGTCAACCCAATGGGGTCATGTCGAGCGCGGTCAGTTTACCTAACCACACGTTTACTGGGCAGGCTTAGTCCTCTAAGCGGTTAACCAGTATTGTGCACATTCTTTCGCCAGAAACTGACAACTGCCCTTCTTGAATCAGCGGAAGGGAGAGAATGACCGTAGAAAATATTTCATGATCAATCTCCACGAAAGAATGATGCCGACCTCGGCGGGGGTTGAACCCGCGACCTCCTGGTCTCCAGTCGGACGGCGCATCCAACTGAGCCACCGAGGCCGACTTTAGTGGATGTAAATTGTCATAACCTGATTTGACCAAAAATTCTTCAGACCAGTTGTCTGAGAGTTTCCTAACCAAGCATGAAATTTTCCCTTTTCAAAATGCCCCAAAAGCAGTATCTATAAATGAAAGCATCATATTCAAAACTAGGATTGCTATGCAACTTTACAGTTGTATTATGTGAGAATGAAAAAAAAAACAAAAAAAAAACATGACCATGATGGTCCTATATCGCTCACCTGAGGAAACAGCTTTGCATACTTACTGTTGAAGTTTCAGCCAAGTTCACTGCTCTAAGATTTTTGTATAAATTTTATAGCACTGCACCCCAGCGGCTATGTTTTTTTCATGCATCATTATGGCTTGAACTGAATATTGAAAGAGGGTCACCAAAGGAACAATTTTGCCGTTATATTGAAATTGGTCCAGTGGTTTCTGAAAAAAAGATTTTTAAAAGGTCTTATATAGATATATAGGGAAATTAAGCCCCACCCCCTAACGGCCATGTTTTTTGACAAATAATGACAGCTTGAATAAACTTGGTAGAGGGTCACCAAAGGAAAAATCCTGACAAGTTATATTGAAATCGGTTCAGTGGTTTCTGACAAGAAGATTTTTAAAGTTTTCTATTTAGATATATAGGGAAAATAAGCCCCACCCCTAGCAACCATGTTTTTTGACTAATCATGATTGCTTGAACAATCTTGGTAAAGGGTCACCAAAACAACATTCCTGCCAAGTAATATTGAAATCAGTCAGGTGGTTTCTGACAAGAAGAATTTTAAAGTTTTCTATACAGATATATACGGAAAATAAGCCCCGCCCCCTGACGGTCATGTTTTTTAACGTATCATGAGGACGCAATCTTGGTAGAAGGTCGACAAAAAGCAGCATTCCTGTCAAGTTACATTGAACTCAATCCAACGGTTTCTTATGAGAAGATTTTTAAAGTTATCTATATAGATATATAGGGAAAATATGCCCCGCCCCCTAGCGGCCATGTTTTTGACGAATCATGGTGGCTTGAACAATCTTGGTAGGGGGTCACCAAAGAAACATTCCTGCCAAGTTATATTGAAATCGGTCCATTGGTTTCTGACAAGAAGATTTTTAAACTTTTCTATATATATATAGGGAAAATAAGCCCCTCCCCCTGGCGGCCATGTTTTTTGACGAATCATGATAACTTGAACAATCTTGGTAGAGGATCAACAAGGAAAGATTTCTACCAAGTTATAATGAAATCGGTCAAGTGGTTTCTGACGAGAAGATTTTTAAGTTTTCTTTATAGATATATAGGGAAAATAAGCCCCACCCCCTAGCGGCCATGTTTTTTGACGAATCATGACGGCTTGAACAATCTTGGCAGAGGGTCACCAAAGCAATATTCCTGTCAAGTTACATTGAACTCGAGCCAACGGTTTCTTACGAGAAGAAACCAATTAAAGTTTTCTATACAGATATATACGGAAAATAAGCCCCGCCCCCTAGCGGCCATGTTTTTGGCGAATCATGACAGCTTGCACAATCTTGGTAGAGGGTCACCAAAGCAACATTCCTGCCAAATTATATTGAAATTGGTCAATTGGTTTCTGACAAGAAGATTTTTAAACTTTTCTGTATAGATATATAGGGAAAATAAGCCCCGCCCCCCTGGCGGCCATGTTTTTTGACGAATCCAAATGACTTGAACAATCTTGGTAGAGGATCACCAAACGAACATTTCTGCAAAATTATATTGAAATCGGTCCAGTGGTTTCTGACAAGATGTTTAAAGTTTTCTATATAGATATATAGGGAAAATAAGCTCCGCCCCCTGGCGGCCATGTTTTTTGACGAATCCAAATGGCTTGAACAATCTTAGTAAAGGATAACCAAAGGAACATTTCTGCAAAATTATATAGAAATCGGTTAGTGGTTTCTGACAAGAGCATTTTTAAAGTTTTCTATGTAGATATATAGGGAAAATAAGCCCCGCCCCCCTGGCGGCCATGTTTTTTCACGAATCCAAATGGCTTGAACAATCTTGGTAGAGGATCACCAAACATTTCTGCAAAATTATATTGAAATCGGTCCAGTGGTTTCTGACAAGATTTTTTAAGTTTTAAGTTAAAAAATCTATTTTTAGCTCCTGTGACCTAGATATGCAATGAACCGAAACCATTTGAACAACTTTGAAAGAGAACCAACCAAGAATCATTCCTGTGAAGTTTAGTCAAAATCCAATCAGTGGTTTAGGAGGAGATGTTTAAAAGATTGTGAACGGACGGACGGACGGACAGACGGACGACGACGACGGACGGTGAGTGATCACAAAAGCTCACCTTGAGCCTTCGGCTCAGGTGAGCTAAAAAAGCATATTCAAAAGTAAACCTTGAAATAACGCATATGCATGGTCATCGCCAAAAGTGGACACATCACAAGTTTCACAGCAAAATATAAACCGGATGTCAACAGTGTAGCCCGAGATAAGTAAACCTGCCATTCAGAAGACTCAGCTGTACCATCACTACTGATCACTAAATACTTGCTTAAGTTGCTGTAAAGTGTAAAAGGATATGACCAAAAATTCTTTAGACCTGTGGTCTGAGAGTTCCTTTTAAAAAATACCTAAGATTTATTAATGCATCCTAATCAAAACTAGTATTACATTGCAACCTTAAGAAATGTTTAATAAGAAAAAGCAGCCGATTCAAAGTAATCATTGGAATAATGCATATATATTATGCATGGTCATCCCAACCAAAGTGGACGCATCACAAGTTTCACAGCAAAATGTAAACAAGATTTTAACACTAAACACACAGAAAAGCAAACCTGACATTCAGAAAATCATCTGTACCATCACTACTGATCACTAAATTACACTTGCTTTAGTGGATGTAAAGTGTCATAACAGGATATGACAATTTTCTTCAGACCTGTGGTCCGAGTTTCCTAAAAAAAAAAAAAAAAAAAAAAAAAAAAAAAATATGACTTGTTTTTCAAAAAACCCTAAAAGTGTTATTCAATAATAGTAAAAAACATCCTATTTAAACCCAGTATAATCTTGCAACCTTACAAATTTGTTTTGAGTTACGGCCCAGTCAACCCAATGGGGTCATGTCGAGTGCGGTCAGTTTACCTAACTACACGTTTACTGGGCAGGCTTAGTCCTCTAAACGGTTAACCAGTATTGTGCACATTCTTTCGCCAGAAACTGACAACTGCCCTTCTTGAATCAGCGGAAGGGAGAGAATGACCGTAGAAAATATTTCATGATCAATCCACGAAAGAATGTTGCCGACCTGTCTCCAGTCGGACGACGCATCCAACTGAGCCACCGAGGTCGGCTACAACCTTACAAATGTAAGTTTAAAAACGATTAAAAACAGCCTATTTAAAATTTATATTACAATGAGCCCTTAAATTGAAATACTGCATATATATTCAAATTTCATATATGCAAACTTTGACCTAGTCTATGGGCAGAACCACAGAAGGTACTGTAATGTTGGTGGTTTCTTAAAGAACCCGAAAAGGAGCGTTTCCAACAAATTTTGAAATAAAAATTCATTTTAAAATACGTAAAAATGCTACTTTTTACTTAAAAAAGTAAACAAAAAATGACATTTAAACATGACAAGTAATGTCTAGACTTCAAACTGAATAAACATTGAGAAAACTAATCCAATCAAGAAACTCACATTTTTTCTACAGGTACTGTTTTCTGACCATATATGTGCGTCTTTTACACCTAAGGAAAAGGAATATACAATATGTGTTTGGGGTAAATCATTGTTTTGACAAATAGAAAATTTCAGATATTCTGAAAAAAAAACTTCATTTTGGGGTAAAAAGTCGATTTTCAAAAATTGCCCTTTTTCAGAATCTTCTGAGGCTGACAATGTTCGCGCCATAGACACTTTGGTTGCTGAACATATTGCAAACATTGAGCTTATTGAAATGTACTTGCAAATAGCAGTATTGCCCACAGAATAATTTTAACATCTGACGGGTCCCATTTGATCAGTTAATCAAAGGGAAACTTAGAAACTGGTGACCTTTAACTATTTTGTTGGGTATATAATGCATGGTCATCCAAACAAAGTGGACACCTCACAAGTTCCACAGCAAAATGTGAACTGGCTGTCAACAGTGAAGACTACTATTCAGAAGACTCAGTGCCATCACTACTGATCACTAAATAATACTTGCTTTAGTAGATGTAAACTGTCATAACAGGATATGACCAAAAATTCTTCAGACCAGTGGTCTGAGAGTTTCCTTAAAAAACATGAAATTTTCCCTTTTCAAAAATCTTTAGTGGTATTTATTAAAAGATTTCTATTAAAAAATAAGTATTACCCAGCAACCTTACAAAAGTGATGTTTAATAATACTAGAAATTGTGTTTGCCTCTAAAGACAATACAAGGTAAAAATGGCCCAATCTAGAGAGGGCCATAACTCGCGAAATATTTTTTCAGACTTTATTCAAACAGGTCATTAAAAAGGTAATCTTCATTACTACCAATCTATTCATCAAATTATGAGGCTCTAGCTGCAACAGTTTTTAAGATTATGCTGACAAGGGAAAATGCCCAAATTTACAAAGGGCCGTTACTCCTGCTCTAAAGCAATAGACCCTTCCAGTTTCCTTTACCACTACCGATCTGTTTATCAAGTTATGAGGCTCTAGCTCCAGTAGTATTTTAGATATTTTGCTGACAAGGGGAAAATGTCCAAATTTACAAAGAATCATTTCATTACTCATTAAATGTGTTTCAGAATTTATTCCAAAGTTAACCAGGTCATCTACTTATCATTATCAATCAATTTACCAAGTTTGCTGACAAGGTAAAAATGCCCAACGATACAAAGGGCCAAAACTGATGAAGTATTCTTCAAAATTATTCAAAAGTTAATCAGGTCGTCTACTTATCACTACCAGTCTATTCATCAAGTTTCAAACTTTAATAGTTTGATATATTTTGCTGACAAAATTGCATCCATACAAAATATTTTCAAATGGCCAAACCTCTGGAAAGGGGCATAATCCTGTCAAAAAATATGTTTCAGCTATTTTTTCACGAGGTATCCAAATAATAAATTTCAAAACAGTAGCAAGCACTGTTCTAAAGTTATGCTATGCATCAAAAAGCTAACAAACGGACGGACGGACGGACGAACGCCCCCAGAAGCAATATGCCCCACCAACTTGTTGGGGGCATAAAACGTAGCCTATTCAAAAGTAAACATTGGAATAATGCATGTATTATGCATGGTCATCCCAATCAAAGTAGACACATTACAAAAAAGGTAAGAGAAAAGTCCAGGGAGTGCCACAATTACAAGTTTACAGCAAATGTAAACTTGATGTCAGTGAAGACCCAGATAAGTAAACCTGTCATTGAGAAGAAGACATATGTAACATCACTACTGATCAACAAATAATTGCTTTAGTGGATGTAGAGTGTCGCAATTAGTGGATATAAAGTGTCATAACAGGATATGACCAAAATTCTTCAGACCAGTGGTCTGAGAGTTTCCTTAAACATGAAATTTTCCCTTTTCAAAAATACGTACCCAAAAGTAATATCTATAAATGAAAGCATCATATTCAAAACTAGGATCATCTTGCAACCTTACAAATGTAATATTTGAAAATGATAAAAAAAACAACCTATTCAAAGTAAACCTGGGAATAACGCATATATTATCCCAACCAAAGTGGACTCATGACAAGTTTCGCAGCAGAATGTACACTGCATGTACACCGGATGTCAACAGTGAAGACCAGATAAGTAAATCTGCCATTCAGAAGGCTCATCTGAACCATCACTACTGGTCACTAAATAATACTTTCTTTAGTGGATGTAAAGTGTCCTAACAGGATATGACCAAAAAGTTCTTTAAACCTGCGGTCTGAGAAATTCCTATTACAAATATGAAATCTCTTCAAAGATACCTAAAAAGTATCATTTATTAATGAAAACATCCTAATTATAGTATACCCTTCTAACCTTTAAGAAAGTAATATTTAAAAACAAGAAATCCGCGGAAAGCGATGTCGCACCTGCGGGGATTAAGTCATACAAGTTCCTTTTTGTATTGAAAAAAAAATCTTTTTTGCAGTATTCAAGAAATTGATAGGTTAGAAAAATGGACAAAATAGAAAATTTGGAATATTTTATCTAAACCTGTCCATTATTTCACAAGATATTGATACTGAGCGGATGTCATTTTTGCCCATTAATCAAGACCATTAACTCAGCTGAAAATTGACGAAATCCCAAGCTTGGTATTGTTAACAACAATATGTATGCAAAATATGATCCTAATCCATCAATTCTTTCACAAGATATTGAGCGGAAACCAATTTTGGGGATAAATCAAGGACCCCTAACTCTGCTGAAATGAATCTTGAGATTTACGTGCAAAGATATGCACATCTTCAGACCATGTCCTAATCATATGAGACGTTTCAAAGCTATTACCCTAAAACTGCAGGAGGAGTTGCGCTCACGAAACACCTACTGACTATAAGGGTTTTAGGCAAAAACTGACTAAGTTAATAAAGCGAAAAAAGTTGAAAACAAATCTGAGATTTATGTGCAAATAATATGCAAATCTTCAGACCCTGACCTAATCATCTGTGAAGTTTCAAAACTAATGGCCTAAAACTGCAGGAGGAGTTGCGCTCACGAGACACCCACAGACTAAGGGTTTTAGGTAAAAACTGACTGTTTTAAACAAAGTTGAAAAAGTTGAAAAAAAATCTGAGAATTATGAGCAAACAATATGCGCATCTACACACCATGGCCAAAACAACTGTGAAGTTTCAAAATGATTGGCCAAAAACTGTAGGAGGAGTTGCGCTCACGAGACACCCACTGACTATTATGGTTTTAGGTAAAAACTGACTAAGTTAACAAAGCGAAAAAAAGTTAAAAAAAAAGATCTGAGAATTATGAGCAAACAATATGCGCATTTACACACCATGGCCAAAACATCTGTGAAGTTTCAAAATGATTGGCCAAAAACTGTAGGAGGAGTTGCGCTCACGAGACACCCACTGACTGTAAGGGTTTTAGGTAAAAATTGACTAAGTTAACAAAGCGAAAAAAAGTTTAAAAAAAAATCTGAGAATTATGAGCAAACAATATGCACATCTATATACACCATGGCCAAAGCATCTGTGAAGTTTCAAAATGATTGGCCAAAAAACTGTAGGAGGAGTTGCGCTCACAAGACACCCACTGACTATAAGGGTTTTAGGTAAAAACGACTAAGTTAACAAAGCGGAAAAAGTTGAAAACAAAAAATCTGAGAATTATGAGCAAACAATATGCACATCTACACGCTATGGCCAAAACATCTTGTGAAGTTTCAAAACGATTGGCCAAAAACTGTAGGAGGAGTTGCGCTCACGAGACACCCACTGACTATTATGGTTTTAAAAAACTGTAGGAGTTGCGCTCTCAAGTCAATTGTTGACGAACGGACGGGTCACGGCACGCCTATATCGCACCTGCGTGCTAACGCAGGTGCGACAAAAAGCAGATTCAAAGGTAAACATTGAAATAATGCATATATTTTGCATGGTCATCCCAACCAAAGTGGACGCATCACGAGTTCCACAGCAAAATGTGAACAAGATGTCAACAGTGAAGACACATAAGCTCCAGGAATGGCAAAGTTAAGGACCGGACATGAAAAAAGGGCCTTTCAATCTTTGACCTCTGACCTTGAAGCTAGAGACCTGGATCTTGCAACACGTCTTATAATAGTCAAAATGTCTGCTAAGTAATTTCAAATATTCATCAAGGAATGGCGAAGTTATGGACCGGACACAAACAGATTCTATTTTTGACCTTTGACCTCTAACAGACCTTAAGTCAAAGACAGGGCTACAGATCTGGGTCTTGTGCGTGACATTTTCTCCTGATGGTCAACATTTCAGCCAAGTCATTTCATAATCGATCAAGGAATGGCAAAGTTATGGACCGGGCACGAGAAAAAGATCCTACTTTTGATTGTGTTGGGGTTTATTGATTGCGGTGGGGGTTTCACGACACGTCAACCCTTGTCGATCATTTTGTCTAGTCTCCCAGAGAAAGGGAGAAAAGATACAAAAGATAGTAGAAGAGATGAAAGAGGAACAGGAAAGAAAGAGGATGGATGGATGGCTGGATGGATATTTTGTTTAGAGACGCTCAACCCTAAAAGGGCATATAGCGTCTAAAAAAGGTAAGAGAAAAGTCCAGGGAGTGCCACAATCACAAACCGCAGCCCTTCCCAGACCCCAAGAGGAAGAGGAAACCGACAAATCTAAACAAATTTTAGTTTCTCAGTTCTTATATACAATGATGGTTCATTTGATTCAGCGTAAAAACTTTCGACGGGTGAAGTACGAAAAGCTCCTAGAGCTAGACGTAAAGCTTGATAAATAGTATCCAAAGATTTCAAATAAGATTTTCTAGCGGATCCTTAACACTTTTTATAATATATATACTTATAATTTATTAAAAAGTCCGATTTCTTTAAGAAATTCGATTATTTTGTTAGTTGTTACATCATTAAAAAGATCATTTATATTTTTTTATATTGAAATAGTTTGTGCGAATATGATTAAATTCTGTACAAATAATAAGAAAATGTTTGACTGTAAAAGGTTCATTACAAGGAATGAATGGAGCTTGTTCATTTTTTAATATATAAGAATGAGTAAGTCTAGTGTGTCCAATTCTACATCTGGTGATTTTCGATTGTTCTTGTCCGCAGTAATTAGAGAATGTGCATTTGCTGTTAAAATATGGTTGTATTTGTTTTTCCCAAATAGATTGACATTTGTTGTTAATGTATTGACAGATGTTGGATTTAAAGTCGGAATAAGGAATTTTAAAATTTGTTATCATTAAGGATAATGCAGATTTGGTTTCTAAATCGGCTAATTCATTTCCACGAATATTAATGTGGCTGGGAAGCCAACAAAATATATCTTTTGAAACGGAAAGGTAATAATATTTTTTAAGAATTTGTTGAATTAATGGGTTCCTATGGTGTACATCTTTAAGGGATTTTAATACAGAAAGAGAATCTGAATAAATGATGAATTGTTTTTCAGACTGATCTCTGATATGGTAAAGTGCAATATCAATTGCTTTGGCTTCAGCGGTAAAAATGGAGCTATTATCGGGTATTCTGATACTGTCAGTAAAATTTGGACTAATAACAGAACAAGCAACTTTCTCATCTTGTTTCGAACCATCAGTATAAATCGACAGGTGATGTTTATATTTCGATTTGAGTTCTAAAAATTCATTCTTAAAAATATATGACTCAACTTCGGATTTTTTATTTTTATGAAGGTCTAAAATAATCATTGGAGGGTTTAACGTACATGGCTCTTTTGATGGAAAGGAAAAGGGCTGAATATTTTTATTAATATTGGCCTCTTCAAGTAACGGTTGTATTCTCAGACCAAGGAGTTTAACAGCCGTTGGTTTAATATTGTAAAAGCTTTCGTATTTAGGATTTAAAACAATCATAAGCTGAATTTCGTTGACTGGCGGCTAATTTAGTGGCATATTGAAGGGACAGTTTCTCCCTTATATACAATGATGGTTCATTTGATTCAGCGTATAAACTTTCGACTGGTGAAGTACGAAAAGCTCCTAGAGCTAGACGTAAACCTTGATGAATAGTATCCAAAGATTTTAAATAAGATTTTCTAGCGGATCCATAAAATATGGATCCGTAATCCAATTTAGATCGAATTAAACATCAGTAAAGATGTAAAAGAACGGTACGATCTCCTCCCCAGTCGGAGCTGGAGAGAACTAAGAATATCAAGTGCTTTTAAACATTTAGCTTTTAAAGCTTTGATGTGTGGGATAAAAGAATTTGTTATCGAACAAAAAAGACCAAGGAATTTTTTTGGCTTCACTGACGACTTGAATGGGACTACCATATATGGTAAGATGAGGATCTATATGTAACTGTCGTATCTGACAAAAATGAACGCACTGAGTTTGTTTTTGAAAACTTGAAACCATTTTCTGTTGCCCTATCTTCTATATTGTTTAAACATCGTTGGAGTTTGAATTCAATAGTTTCCATATTTTTCGATCTAATATTCCAAAATCGTCAACAAAAAGAACAATCAATGTCTTTCACACATTTAACAATGTCATTAATTTTAATGCCAAACAATGTAGGTGATAAAATGCTTCCCTGTGGTACACCTTGTTCTTGTTTAAATATGTCCGATAATGTATTACCTATTCGAAATTAAATGTTCGATCTGATAAAAACTTTTGAATAAAAAGTGGCAATCGACCTTTAAGGCCTAATTTATGTAAATCTTTCATGATGCCATGTTTCCAAGTAGTATCATAGGCTTTTTCAAGATCAAAAAATACAGCCACGACATGTTCTTTTTTAACAAAGGCATCACGAATAAATAATTCCAAACGAATCAAATGATCGTTTGTACAGTTATTTTTTCTGAATCTGGCTTGATATTTTGTTATAAGCTGGTTTGATTCTAAGAACCAAACCTGCCTATCATTAATCATTCTCTCCATTGTTTTACATAAACAACTTGTCAAAGCAATAGGTCTATAGTTAGTAGCTTCAGTATTATCTTTATTTGGTTTTGGTATAGGTATAATCGTTGCTTTACTCCAGTCTTTTGGAAATTTTTCAGAGATCCAAATATCAATTAAAATATTTAATAATGTTTCTAAAGCGTTGTTAGGTAAATGTTTAAGAATTTGATAATGAATATCATCAGGACCAGCAGCTGTATCATGAGATTTATGAAGAACATCTAATAATTCTGAAGCTGTGAATGGTACATTATATTTTTCATGATTTAGTGACAAAATTTAAATGCTCTTTCTCTCGTTCTTGTTTTATGTTCTGAAAAGTTTTTGGAATAATTTGCAGTAGAAGAGTTTTTCTAAAAATTCTCTCCTAGGGCATTGGAAATATCTTTAGTCGTTGAGCATATATTTCCATTTGATTTTATGTGGACATGCTTGTTATTTTTATTCTTGCCAGTAATTTTGCGAATCATGTCCCATATTTTCTTTGCTGGAGTTCTAGAGTTAAGTTTGGAGACGTATTGCTGCCAATATGTTCTTTTAGCCGTTTTTATTGTCTTGCGAGCTTTCGCTCGCATTTGTTTGGCATGGATTAGATTTTCTTTTGTTGGCTGCCTGTTGAAATTTCGTAAGGCAGATTTTCTGAATTTTTAACATCGTTATTAAACCAAGGTCTATTTCTTTTTGAACGTGTCGAGGACTTCGGAATACATTTTTCGGCTGTATGGATCAATGTATCAGTAAAAGCTTGTATATCATCTGCTGCTTTAAACATTTCAGGTTTTAATTTTTCATTACATAACTCCATAAAATTCTCCCAGTTTGCTTTATTCAGATTCCATCGGGAATGATGGTTCCCATTTGTCGATTCGATTTCTTCTATTTTAATTGGAAAATGATCGTTCCTATGAAGGTCATCTAAGGTCATCTAGAACTGACCAATCAAAATCTAAGTAAATATTTGGAGAGCATATAGACAAATCTAAAGCAAAATAATTTCTTGTAGGAGAATAAAGATAAGTTGGTTGTTTATCGTTAAATAAACATAAATCGTTTTCTGCAATAAAATTTTCTATTATTTCTCCTTTGTCATTTGTATCCAGACAACCCCATAGTTTGCTACGACTATTAAAGTCACCTAATAATATACAAGGACGAGGTAACTGGTTTATAAGATTTTCTAAATCGTGTTTAGAAAATGTACAGTGTGGAGGGAGATATGGAGAACAAATTGTTATGGATTTAGACATTGTGACATTTATAGCAACAGCTTGTAAATTACTATTTATGTCTATCTGTCTATTTTACAAGGATAGATGAACCTCCTGAATCTTTCTGATTTTCAATTGCCATATGATTATATAGACTATAATTTTTAAAATTAATATCTGTATTTTTTAAAAAGGTTTCCTGGAGACAAAAGAAAGTCGGAGAAAGTAGTGTTGTTAATATTAAAATTTCGTTATAATTTGTTTCGAGTCCTCGACAGTTCCACTGAGGAATTGATTATTAAAATTTCGTTATAATTTGTTTTGAGTCCTCGACAGTTCCACTGAGGAATTGATTTTTTATCCATGATGAATGGAGAGATGATTTAAAATAAGGAACTTAATCCTTTTGTTTTCTCTGAGACTGCGAGAGGATGGAGGAGTCAACCTCTAACTCCATGTTCAAGGGAATCGAACCGATTGACCAACTTGATCGGATCGGCCGATGCCCCTTTACTGTATGGATTCGGTCCTTTCTTTATCTTGTGTTTTTCTTTTCCATTTTTTTTCTTTCTGATCAGCTGTCCTGGACCTGGATTTCTGTGATCCACTTGTTTTATTCGGCTGTGTTTGTGAACTGCTTTGAGATGAACTGCTTTGGGATGGTTTTGTTTGTGGTCTTGACTGATAGTTTAGGTTTTAGTGTAGCAGTAATGATTTTTGAATTTGGTTGAATTACAGAATCTTTTTCATTAAACTGAGTAGATGTTTTTTGTTTCAGGTTTGGTATTTAGGGATTGAACAACTTTTGCGAAGGTAATTTCAGTTTGGTTTTCTTGATTTTTTTAAGCTTCCAAATAAGTGATTTTTTGTGTATCTTTAATTTTCATAATTTCTTGCTCTTTTTTCCAAATTTCACATTATTTGAGTTTGATAAGTGAGATTTGTGACAGTTCACGCACTTGGCTTAATTTTTGCAAGCATGTGTAGGGTGATCAAAATCACCCATCCCATATTTTTCACAGATTGATCCAGGTAGTTCAGGACAGCTGATCCAGGTAGTTCAGGACAGGTATTCTCATGATGTCCAAACCTCTGGCAGTTGAAACACCGCAGAGGATTTGGAATGTACACTTCAACCGGTACAATTCTGTAAAAAAATTTTTTTAGTGATTTAGGCAAAGAGGTGGTGTTAAATGTTATTAGTAATGTATTTGTTTCTATCAGGTTTCCGTCTTTTTTAATTGTGAAGCGTTTGCAAGCTGTTACTCGTTGTATGAGATATTCTGTGAGGTTTTCTTCGGTTTCATGTTTGAGCATTCTGTCACGGATAATAACTTTACAACTATTAAGGGTTTTATGTTCCGTGACAGTGACATTTAAGTTGAAGAATTTCGTAATTTTTAGAAGATTTTCTGATTGGCTTTTTCGACTTGTTTCTACTAAAAGAGTTCCGTTTTTTTATTATTTTTTTACATTTTCTGGTGTACCGATTAAAGATTCAATTTGTTTTTCAATTATAAAATGTAATAACGATGTGATTTGTTTTTCCTCTTTACTAGAAATCACTAAAAATTTAGGAAAGTTCTCATTTGCTTTGAAGGTAAACGTTGTCGGTTGCGTTTCGTCCTCCGAAGATTCAAACGCTAGAAATCGTTTTCGAGAGGCCATGGTGATAAATTTTTGGTTCGATAGCTATGCGCCCCACCCTCCATGGAGCCCTACAAGGGGACGTTTAACAAATGGATCTCCTATTTCTAACGTCAAGGCTACATTGCTATTATACTCTGTGTCAAGATCAGAGTCTTCAGCTCGGCCTAATGCTTAGATGACTTCCCACCTATTCATCTAAATTTCCAATAAAAATATTATGAACAGTTGGGTTCATACCCCACTAACCACAGCCGCCGCTCACAGGTTTCCGCCAAAGCCCCAATACAAGCCCACCAATTGACCCATCAGCCGCCGCCCATTAAAACTCACTAAAAGTTAGAGGAATAAGAGAAAATTAAGCCCGGTTGGTACCATAAAGATACGTATGAAAGAGAAAGAAGCTAAGAACAAGTTGTGCGCTTCTAGAGCTTGGCACGACAGCCGATTATTCCAGGACGGATCTGAAATAAGGGCCAAAATGATGTGTTGAAAAGCTGGAGATCCCTGGGCTTTCCTCAATCATCAGGTTCCCTTCTCCCAGCATGCGAGACGCCACCCACGGCAAACAGGCGGTTCCCGTTTTAATAGGGGATTACACCCTATCCACTACAGAAGGAAAGTGATCTGTAAATTTTATTTCCTACAGACAAGGGAGGCCGAAAACGTCTGGGTAATTTGAAAGGTTATTTTTAACATTAGGGGATCCATATTTAAAATAAAATTGTTTATTAAAGAGAGAAAGATTCATTTTTTTATTCATTTTTTAAGAGAATCAAACAAATAAGCTGTGTTAGATGATATGTAGCTTTCAAGTAGTTGCGGTCATGGTACCAAAGCCGTAATCCAAAATCATAAATCCATAAACGAATGACGAATCAGAATGTTCAGACCAACAGACATGGACCCCAGAACAAAGGGTGTAATCAGGCGTCCGCGGATAGTAAGCATTACTTGGTAAGCAAGCTTCGCCCACCATGACAATGGGTCTGAACGAAGGAAATATCGGTAGAAGCGTATGTCCGGGATTTGGGAAGTCTACTTATGGCGCGTCACTGGCAAAAACATCAGAAACAATTCTGGAAACTGCCACATTGTAGGGATTGACTAGATCATGATGTCTCCCATAGAACTTCTTAAGTGTTGCTACCAGTTTGGTTTTTTTGATACCCCTGGCTCAACAACTTTTGAGTGAGCACTTTCCCACGCTCCATGAAGTCCTGATAATTTGAACAAGTTCTGGCATAACGGATTAACTGTGAAACGTAAACGCCGTATGCTGGTGCGGAAGGGATATTACTGCTCAGGAAAGGAAAGTTAACGATGGGAAAATTGAAGTCATCCCGTTTGTCGTAAAGCCTAGTAGTAAGCTTTCCATTGTCGATGTAGAGATAACAATCCAAGTATGATGAAGAGGCTGAAGTCTCCGTTGTTTCCTTTATTTCAAGTTCACGTGGGTAGATGACTTCTAAATACTCTGCAAATTTTGTGTTTTTCAGAGACAATACATCATCTATATATCTGTAGGTGAAATTGAATTGTTGTGCGAAGTGTTTCTTGCCTGCTTGGAGGAGACTTTGTACAAACTCCGCCTCATACGAGTATAAAAACAAGTCGGCAAGTAACGGTGCACAATTTGTACCCATCGGTATGCCGATTGTTTGTTGAAATATCCGACCGCCGAACTCCACATTTCAAATGATATGTAGCTTTCATACCTTGAAAAACGGTTAGTTTCTTATCTAACAATATTAAATGCATCTTACTTTTTAACGTGGAGAATGTGGAGAATGCTAGAGTTTGGAAAAATGACACAAACACAAGACAAACACGTATGTTAAATACAGATGAGGTTATAATCTTCGTCCAATGTGCGACCCACGGGCACAGGATGATACACAAAAAAATGAAGCATGTTAGTTACATGAGATAGGAAAGGTTTAAAAGGATAGATCTCCTGAAATTTGTTTTTTTTTTTTGAATGGACGATTGCTCTGTATGTTGGGGTTTTACCCAACTGCCACAGAAGCGGAAGGCAGCCACCTATTTCGAGGGCCCGGGTGGTCACGGACAGCCTCTTAGACGGCATGTACGTCACACAGAGGGTACGGCTGGCCTATTCTAAACCCCGCACCAGCACGGGGGGGGGGGGGGGGGGAGAGAAAGAGAAACAGGAATGAAAGTGGAGAAACAGAATAAATAAAAACATTCCCCCTCTACCCTTACCTGCTACAAGGATAGCAGGCCTTGCCCAACTGTAAGCCAATATCAGCTGGACGCCCCTGTGATTAAGATACACGGCACCTTCGCACCATCCAACCACCCCCATTGTAGGTGTTCAGCGACACGTCAGCCCTTGTGGGTAAATTTGTGTCGTCTCCCAGAGAAAGGGAGAAAAGAGAAGAGATAGTAGAGGAGATGAAAGAGACGGAGGAAAACGAGGAAAATGAACGAAAGTGATGAAACAAGTAAAGCAGAATGAAAGTGACGAAACAAAAGAAGTAAAAACCTTCCCCCTCTACTCCCGCTTGCTGCAAGGGTAGTAGGCCTTGCCCAACTGTAAGCCAATATTCGTTTGATGCCCCGGTGACGCAAGATATATCTTTGCCTCACCCAACCACTCCAAAAAGAGTGACAGAAGAAAGAGGAACAGGAATGAAAGGGAAGAAACAGGAGAAATAAAACATCCCCCCTCTACTCTTACCTTGCCCAACTGTACGCCAATATCAGTTGGACGCCCTAGTGAAAAGATACACGACACCTTTGCACCACTCGACCATCACTATCCTATTTTTGACCTTAGGCCTTTAAGTGTGACATTTACCTTGGAGCTTCAGACCTAGGTCTTGTGCGCGATACTTTGTCTTATGATGGTCAACATTTCAGCCGTCATTTAAAAATCCACCAAGGAATGGCACCGGACACAAAATACCCCATTTTCGACCAGTGACCTCTACATGTGACCTTGACCTTGGTGCTACAGATCTGGGTCTTGCGCGTGAGACATTGCGTTATGATGGTTAACATTTCTACGAAGTCATTTCAAAATCTATTCAGGAATAACAACGTTATGGATCGGACAAAATGTGCACACGCACGCACACATACGGGCAGGTTAAACACTATGCCCTTCCAATGGTGGGGGTATAAAAATGGTAGCCATGGCGGCCATCTTAGATTTCCGATAGGAATTATTCTAGCCATTTTTTATCTACAAGTCAGTCATTTAAATGCTTCCTACCAAGTTTCAATTGACCTTTTGGTTCAAGAGAAGAGAAAAATAGATTTTCAAGATGGCGGCCATGACGGCCTCCTTGGATTTTGGATCGGAAAGATTTTAGCGATTTTTGAGCAGGCGAAGAAACAAAAAATAGAATTTCAAGATGGCCTTTGGATTTCCGATAGGAACTATTTGGCCTTTTTTGATCTACAACTCACCCGACACTTCGTACCGAATTCAAGTCAATTGGCTATTCAGTTCAGGAGAAGCAAAAAATAGATTTCATATAGTGGCCATCTTGGATTACTGATCGGACTGATTTTAGCTATTTTATAATTATGATCTCCCAGTCACCTGGATGCTTCCTATAATTGGCCTTTAGGTACAGGAGAAGAAGCGAAAACTTGATTTTCAAAATCGCCGCCACGTCGGTCATATTGGATTTCTGATCGGAACGATTTAAGCTATTATTGATCTACAAGTCACCCAGATCCTTATATTAAGTTTCAAGTTAATTGGCCTTTCGGTTCAGGAGAAGCGAAAAATAGATTTTTAAGATGGCCGCCATGGTACCCATCTTGGATTTCTGATCGGACTTTTGCTAGATTTACAAGTCACTCTAATACTTCCTGCCAAGTTAAGCCAAACCATTTGGCCTCTCGATTCAGGAGAAGATTTCCAAATTTTTTCATTTAAAATCCACCTCGATGCTTCCTACCAAATTTCAAGTCAGTTTGCCCAGGGGTTCAGGAAAAACCGAACAATAGCTTTTCAAGATAGCGGCTATCTTGGTTTTCCGATCAGAACGGTTTTTGCCATTTTTTATCTAAAAGTCACCCGAATGCTTCCTACCAAATTTCGAGTCAAATGGTCCTGGGGTGTTGGAGGAGTAGGCTTTAAAGCAAATTGTTGACGCGACGTGACGCACAACCGACAACGGACACTAACTGATCACAATAGCTCAACGAAATTAGATTTCCCTAAAACTGACAATGAACGTGTGCAAAAAGCATGATAGAAAGTCCACTAGGCATTCATGAGTTAACCAATGGATGTTCATTGTCTCTATGTAAATAAAACTAAGGTTAAATCTCAATAACCGAAAATTATACCATAGCTGGATCAAGGATAATTCAGATTTGAAAATTAACCCATGGTTTTATTTATAGATCTCACAGGTGTACTTTAGAATGACTGTTAACTCATCAGTGCACTTAACCTTTTTCACTCTCTGGACTAATTCCGCAGGCGATGACAAGTTGATATTGTCCCCAAAAAAACAGGTTTTTGTTTTCTGGGAAAAATAAGAAAAAAAAATCAAAATGTATGTTGAATTTGTTTCAGCAGAAAATTTGAACGTTTTCGTTTTTTTTCCTAGAAAACAGAATTTGACATTTCATGCAAATTTTCTCCAAATGTCAAATGTTTATTGGAAAAAACTATCACCAATATGTTGTCTGCTGAAAATGTCTAGAGTGCTAACCATCAATTTTCAGCAGATGACATTTTTTAAATAGTTTTCTTATTTTTTTCTCAGGTAACTGGATTTGACATTTCATGTACATTGTCTCAACTAGAGACAGTTTGCATGAAATGTCAAATTCTGTTGGCTGGAAAAACTAAGTATCAAATATATTGTCAGCTGATATTATCCAGAGAGTGGTAAAGGTTAGAGGAACTTCAAATTTACTTCTGCACTGAGCAACTTTCTATTTAAAAATGACATTTTTTGTTGAATAAAACACATGAAACCAGACCGTCTGTCTGGAGTGTATTATAATGACCAAAACTACAGCTGACCAACCAGATTGCAACAAAGTTTGACCAAATTAAGATGTTTATGTAATTTCTTGTGATTGACAAGATTGCAACCAATCAGATTTTAGCAGTAGTGTCTCCGTTACTTTAATTCAAAAAAGGTGGGGGTTTCATCCTTTTTCGTACACAAGGTCAATTGGTACAGCATTTCACACAAGGTCAATTGGTACAGCATTTCAGACTGCCTGTTACCACTTTACCATAAAATATAAAAAAAAAAAGAAAAATAAAAGTAAAAAAGTAGAAAAAGATATACTAAATAAATTAAAGTATAGTTTTTGTAAGAAAAACAAACAGTCCCATACATTGGTTAAAACAGATAAACCATGTTATTGTCTCGGTTTTGGGAATACTGTAAATTATATCATAATTTGGTGACCTTTCACTGTCTAACCCTAACTCGGCTCCGCCTCGTTTGGGGTCAGACAGTGAAAGGTCACCAAAGTATGGTATAATTTACAGTATACCCAAAACCTCGACAATAACCATGGTTTATCTATAACTTAATGTTACATGGGCCTTTGAAGTTTGCATAAAACTCAAATTCTTTTCTCAATAGTAAATGTCCTAAAATTTCGAACACTTATTCCATACAGATTTTGCTTAAATTTTGCTTTCTATGCAGTTGTTTCTTATCCTGCTTATCCTGAAAGAGCAGTCTGATCTGAGCCCGCACTGTTTGCAAATGGCAGTTTGCCAGAGACGTTCATTTTAGGATATTTACTACGGTACAGTGGTATAAAAGAAGCTACTTAACATTCTGTAGCTTGGTAAAAATTTCAGCAAATGTAGTTTTGGAATTTTTTCTTCATTTTTCCCCAAAACAAGTTGATATTTCATGCAAACATGACACTCTTTACGAAATATTATGCCCTATTTTCTGCGAAAAATACCACCAGTTTTCATCGGCTTAATTTACGGAGAGCATGTTAGATGAATACGACAGATTATGTGCAACACATGTAAGGGCTCTTATGCAATTTGTAGACAATACAGATCCTGATCAGCCTGTGCAGAAAGGCCGATTTGGTCCTTAGTTGCACGCTTAAGGATCAATGGATACTGTAGTATATGTTAACAAACAGAAAATATCCAGATCAATCTGCATGGATGAGCACGCTCGTCCGGACCTCCGCCCTTCCCATATGGCGTAAGGGCATGTCCCCCCACAGTGCACAACATTTATGTAAGTAAAAATATGTTCTGGGGGCATAAGTGGTGGGTGAAGGTCGAGATCAGCCTGCACATTACTGCAGTATGAGTAAACCCTGCACTGTCCACTTACAATATACTATAATCATGTAGGATGTATTAAATGACCTGGCGATACTATGCAGTTTGTGCAGGGTGATCTGAATTTACATATCTACCATACGCTTCATGACACCTTAACCTTAACAACCCTGGGCCTATTCAGCAGACGACAAATGTGATATTTCTTATTTTTCCCAGTAAACAGGATTCTGCATTTCATGCAAATTGTCTCCATTGGAGACGCTTTGCATGAAATGTCAAATCCTGTTTTCTGAGAAAACAAGAATAATGTCATCTATTGAAAAATTTACCCATTCTAAGCATTAATCAGCACTTCAGTTCGCTCAAAATTATGACCCTTAATGTTATTTTTTCCTTCAAAACATTTCAATGTAACAGGATGCATTGCAATATAATGTTACGGTGAATGTTCTAAACTTGCTAATACTTATACTTCTTGTTCCTAAATCTTGCTTTTCAAACAGTGAATGGCAAACAGTGTAGACCCCGATCAGGCTGCTTGGAGCAGTCTGGTCTGGGTCTGCACTAATAGCATATGCTATTTTGTCAGAAATATAGGGGTGATATTTTTTGGACATTTTTACTAAATATTTGTTTGTGTTGAGGTTTTACGGCACAGTCAACCCAATGGGGTCATGTCGAGCGCGGTCAGTTTACCTAACCACACGTTTACTGGGCAGGCTTAGTCCTCTAAGCGGTTAACCAGTATTGTGCACATTATTTCGCCAGAAACTGACAACTGCCCTTCTTGAATCAGCGGAAGGGAGAGAATGACCGTAGAAAATATTTCATGATCAATCTCCACGAAAGAATGTTGCCGACCTCGGCGGGGGTTGAACCCGCGACCTCCTGGTCTCCAGTCGGACGGCGCATCCAACTGAGCCACTGAGGCTGGTTTTTACTAAATATATGATCCCCGACAAAAAGAAAATGATCTTAGACATTTGGAACCAGCATAGACCCAAATCAGCCTGTGCATCCATGCAGTATGATCAGGGTCTATGATATGCACTTGTACAATCTTCACTTAATACTTAGCACTCTGGATAAGATTTTCTGGGGAAAAGAAATCAATTTGTCATCTGAATTTGCGCAGAGAGTGGTAGAGATTAAAATTAGTGATCAGTACAGACCCAAGTAAGAGTAAACAAACATGCTGGCTCATACTACCAATACAGTCATGTAAAAAAAGAAAGATGTTAACCCTTGTCGTGCTGAATAAATTAAGATGCTACACCCACTTCTAATTTTCAGCCAATTAGATTACTTGACCCAGGTTGTTGACAAATTCAACTACTGAATGGCAAACAGTGCATATCCAGATAAAAGCCAACTGATCTGGATCTACACTGTTTGCTAAGGCAGGATATATCCGGGTTCAGCGGGACAAGTGTTAAATATATACATTGATGTAGAAATCAATATAACAAACTTCAGTCAGTAACCTCAGACAAGATTACCGACCCTATCCTTATGGATCTTGTCGACCCTATCCTAATGGATCTGTATAAGAAAAAAAATTGGGCGTGCCAGTGAAGGCCCAGATCAGCCTGCGCATCTGTGCAGTCTAAACAGGACCTTTCACTATACGCTAATAGAATCAATGGATTCTACCAATGTATGAATGAAGAGCCAATGCCTGCATGATAGTTTGTGCATCTTCTAAGTTTAATAGGACCTTCACTGAGCTAACAATCAATGGATACTACCAAATGTGTAAATAAAAAGCCAAGGCCCGGGTGATAGTTTGTGCATCTGTGAAGTCTAACAGGATCTTCACTGATTGTGTTTGGGTTGAACATCAAATCAACCCTTGAGGGTCATTTTGTGTCGTCTCCCAGAGAAAGGGAGAAAAGGGATAGTAGAGATAGAAGAGACGAAAGCGGGACAGGGGAGAAAGAACGGGAATGAAAGTAAACGGAAGAAACAAACATTTCCCCTCTACCCTTAGCTGCTACAAGGATAGCAGGCCCTGTCCAGCTGTAAGCCAATATCAGTTGGACGTCCCGGTGACGTAAGATACACAACACCTTTGCCACACCCAACCATCCCGTTCACTGTGAGCTAACAGAATCAATGGATACTACCAAATGTGATAACGGAGAACCAAGGTCCGGGTGATAGTTTGTGCATCTGCAGTCTGAATACGACCTTAACTGTACGCTAACAGAATCAATGGATAATACCAAATGTGTGAATGGAGAGCCTAGGACCGGATGATACTGTGAATGGAGAGCCAAGGTCCGGATGACACTATGTGCACGAGTAGGATTATCTGTATTCGTATATTCTGTGCATTTTCGAAGGCACTTTTTCACTTGATGTGGCCCAAATGAGGTTTCATTTAATTATCTTCTAAACCTTTAGAGATGTGCTCCAGACAAGATTACTATTGCAAAAATTAGGAAGGGAAATTACTTGTGATAGAATTACGGTTCTTGCAATCTGCACTTTCTTTCATAGCCTTGCATCAATAAATCAAGTTTCATTTCATCTAATTCTCTTCTATACGTTCAGTGATGCTCCGAACAAGCTTTTTAATGCAAACATTAAGGGAAGTAACTCCGTAAATACTGGTGCCAGGGTTATGGTTCTTGCATACTGCAATTCCCCTTATAGCCCTCTATCAGTATCAAGTTTCATTAAATTATCTTCAATACTTAGAGATTTGCTTCGGGACAAATGTGTTTGTGTTGAGGTTTTACGGCACAGTCAACCCAATGGGGTCATGTCGAGCGCGGTCAGTTTACCTAACCACACGTTTACTGGGCAGGCTTAGTCCTCTAAGCGGTTAACCAGTATTGTGCACATTCTTTCGCCAGAAACTGACAACTGCCCTTCTTGAATCAGCGGAAGGGGGAGAATGACCGTAGAAAATATTTCATGATCAATCTCCACGAAAGAATGTTGCCGACCTCGGCTGGGGTCGAACCCGCGACCTCCTGGTCTCCAGTCGGACGGCGCATCCAACTGAGTCACCGAGCCGGCTCGGGACAAATGATGGAAGGACGGACGGACAAAGCGGCGATTATATGCTCTCCCTTCGGGGAGCATAAAAATGGCCAAATAAAGGGAATGACAAGTAGGAGGATGCTGCTTCTTACACAATACAACAGGTCATACCCAATGTGAGTGCCAAATTTCAAAATCCTAGGTGCAGTAGTTTCTGAGAAATCTTTGCCGGAATAAAGTTAACACGCACACAAACATTTCGGAAAATAAAATAAAAAAAAAAACAAAAACAAAAATAACAAACTTATATACCCCCTATATACTTTGTATACCAAGGGTAAAAATATTAATCAAACTCCACATTACGACACTACTAATTGTATCAAAACGTTTTGATTTCTACAAATGCGCTCTACAGTTATAAATTTACATTCTTTTATAACAAATTCAGTTATGTCAAACTACTGGGGAGTACATGCTGACATTGGGGGTCCACTGTTACTGGTACCTTTAATTGTTATTTATTTATTTTATTTTTTTATTTATTTTTTTTTTTATTATTATTTTTTTTTTTTATTTTTTTTTTTTATTGATTTATTTTTTTATTTATTTTTTTTTTTATTTTTTATTTATTATTTTTTTTATATATATTTTTTACGATAGATAATACAGTCTGGAGACCCCAAAAGGGTAATTGGCAAATAGTGCAGACCAAGCTCAGATGATGCAGAATGCAATATCTGATGGTCTGTTTGCAAAATTTCCATTTTCCTCTAGGAATATCTCAATCACATCGCCTGACATAACTAAAATTTGTACTTGTATTGTCCTCTTCTAATATATAATGAAGGGGGAGTTCACTCAATCATGAGTTAACAACCTCCTTAATGTCAAAGTTCAAGCAAACTTTTAGCAGACAACATTCGCAAACATTTTTCTTTTTGAGGTTTCTTAGAGAAAATAATGCTTGAATTTCATGTGAATTGTCTAACTAGCAGACAATTCACATGAAATTTTAAGTCTTATTTTCTCTGAAAACAAAACAAAAGCATTTAAAAATGCTGTCTGCTGCAGTTGTGATAATATGAAAACCTAATGTAGGGTTAGGGTTTGTGGTAATTTTAATGGTTAACCCTATTATGTCAAGCATCCCATAAAAGGGACATTGGCAAATGGTGTAGACCCAGATCAGACACTGCATAATGTGGCGTTTGATCAGAGTCTACACTGTATGCAATAAATATAGGAATTTCTATAAAACATGGTAATGATAGAAACGAACCAGACACCCCTCTATTGGAAATGCACCGGTTCAAAGAATTAAGGTAGAATAGTCCACTCAGCATAAATGGATTAAGCTTATGATGTACTGAACATGAATCCTGAATCATGTGATTATGATTTGAAGTTTAACGTTCCTTTCAACATTAATGTTGAAACCCTAAAGGACTGCTAATGAAAAACTCTGTGCAATGAAACAATACATTCATGAGCCGAGTAAACTGCCTGCAGCGGGATTTGAACCGGAGATCTCCTGATGTAATGTCAGCTCTAACTGCTCAATTACAAGAATGTTTCCTCTGGATCACAATTTTACAACTAAGGGCAACAATAGTTATGTTTTCTAGAAATTTGCATTCAATGTGCAAAGAGTTAATGAGGTTCCTATTTTTGGAATTTCACGCCCATTACATCCACAACAACAATGTTGAGAGTAGGAAAAATCGAACTTATTTATAAAGAAATGTACTAGAAATTACATCCACAACCACAAAGTTGAGGGCAAGAAGGAACGCGAATTCTCTTTTCAATCCATACATAAAGAAATATACAGCACACTGCATCAGCAACAACACTTTTGGGGGTAGGTAGAAGCATGATCTCTTCTCAAACCCATACACGAAGAAACCCGTCCTCGTTCTTCCACTTGTACAGGGCCTGTGTAACTGGGATAATTCTTACTCTGTTTCTGCAAGTAAACAAAAAATCCATTTCCACATAGTTCCAGACAAGCTGGGGTATCCAGAAAATATTTCTGCACGAAATGTTGTAGGTACTCATTAGAAGCGCTTCAGTGAGGAGTTTCTTACGAGTACCAACAACATATGCTTTCGTGGAGAAAGCAGAAAATATTCAGCTTTTTCGGTTGAGAAACCTGCCTTATGTAAAGCTATTTTTCCAACATCATTAACATTCTTAACCTTTACCACTCTCTGGGCAAATTCAGCAGGTGACATACTGAGGACATTTGTCTTAATTCCTTAGAAAATAGGATTTGACATTTGATGTAAATTCAACTGTCAAATCCTGTTTACTGAGAATTTTCTTAAATATGTCAAAATGGCTGCAGAAAGTTTTACCCAGCATGCTAAGCATTAAGTGAAATATTTGTTTGGGACGAGGTTTTACGGCCCAGTTAACCCAATGAGGTCATGTCAATTGATTGTGTTGGGGTTTAACGACACGTCAACCCTTGAGGGTCATTTTGTGTCGTCTCCCAGAGAAAGGGAGAAAAGAGATAGAAGAGAGAGTAGAGGAGATGAAAGAGGGACAGGGAAGAAAGAGAAACAGGAATGAAAGTGAAGAAACAGAAGAAATAAAAACATTCCCCCTCTACCCTTACCCACTACAAGGATAGCAGACCTTGCCCAACTGTAAGCCAATATCAGTTGGACGCCCCAGTGATGTAAGATACACAGCACCTTCGCACCACCCGACCACCCCCTGAGGTCATGTCAAGGGCGGTCAGTTTGCCTAACCACACGTTTACTGGGCAGGATTAGTACTCTAAGCGGTTAACCAGTATTGGACACATTCTTTCGCCAGAAACTGACAACTGCCCTTCTTGAATCAGCGGAAATGAAAATGATTGTATAAAATAGAAAATATTGTTTTCTTTCATGATGACTGTATAAAATAGAAAATATTTCATGATTAAATCTCCACAAAAGAATGTTGCCAACCGGTGGGGGTCGAACCCACAACTGCCTGATCACCAGTCGGACACACACCTAACTGAGCCACCAAGGAGAGCAAATAAAGTGAAGGAATACATCTGAAAAAAGAAATTGCCACTAATATGCAAAGGCAAACAACTTCAGCATACATTGTGTTGGTTTTTGATTGTGTTGGGGTTTAACGACACGTCAACCCTTGTGGGTCATTTTGTGTCGTCTCCCAGAGAAAGGGAGAAAAGATATAGAAGAGATAGTAGAGGAGATGAAAGAGGGACAGGGAAGAAAGAGGAACAGGAATGAGAGTGAAGAAACAGAAGAAATAAATGCATTCCCCCTCTACCCTTGGATAGCAGGCCTTGCCCAACTGGAAGCCAATATCAGTTGGACGCCCCAGTGACGTAAGATACTCCTCACCTTTGCCACACCCAACCACCCCCTGATTGTGTTGGGGTTTAACTAAATATCAATCCTTGTGGTTAATTTTGTGTCATCTCAGAAAGGGAGAAGAGAGATAAAGGGGATGAAAGAGGGGCAAGGGAGAAATAGGAAAATTAAAGTGAAATAAAAAACAAAAAAACATTCCCCTCATCTCTTACCTGCTGCAAGGTTAGCAGGCCTTGCAGTTATCAGTTGGACACTCCGGTGATGCAAGATACGACACCTTTGCCTCACCCAACCACCCCCTGCATGAAGTTGCCTCCCTAATGTCTGAAACTTTTAAAATAGGCACTAATCTTCAGAAAATTTTTGTCCCACGAGGAAGAAATTATTTCCTTTAGGAGTAGCTCCCTTACAAAGAAGGCAAATTAAATCATCTCTATTAATTTTTCTTGAAGGTGTATCCACATTTCCGAACAAACTTTCCCATTGTTCAAATCCCTCTTTTCCTAGAATAGGTTTACAAGAGAAATCAGTATGCTACTTTTGTTAAAAGCATTTGTTACATTTATCAAAAAGCAAAATTATGACTGATCATAAAGTTATCGTCCAGAAATGTAAATACGGACATTTGGGCAGGTAACTCACCAATTGACGAAATTAACCAATTCCCAAACCAGATCTCCACAATATCAATGCACACACGAGTTTGGTGAAAATCCATCGACATTAACTCAAATTATCGTCTGGAAACAAAAATATGGACGGACGGACAACCAATGAACAGCCAACGTGATACCATAATTCCCCACCACTATGTGACGGGATATAAAAATTAATTTTACTAACTTACAGTTCTTTGTAAGACGGTCTGCTTTCCAGTGCCCGGATTGACCGCAGGAGAAACAAAGACCCGGTCTCTGCTGCTGCTGCTGCTGATATTGTGTGTGATGTGATTTCTCCTGAGAGGTCTAAAGAAGTCTCAGCAGGCTGTAATACCCAACGCTTCAATGGATTAAACCCTGAAGTTCCATTTCCCCTATTCTGCTCTCGCTGTAACCCGAGCCCTCGCTTGCGCTCTGTAGATTCTGATCCTGCTCGTCAAAAAGGAAAAACAAATATCGTATAGTGCAGTCCAACCTGTATTTAGCAAGCCCCCAGTGTAAACAAGATGCTTTTTTTAAAGAAAAAAAAAGACGCTTCTTTGACAGATTTCATATGTATTTATCCTTTTTGGGAACTGAATACATGTTCGCTTTAAATTGGTGTTTGCTTAATAAAGGTTGCCCCTATGACAGGTTTTATCGTACCTGATCACGATACTGAATATCCGGTATTCCTATTGCCATGACCATTAAATGCGTTCAGTTTTGACAATATGTCTACAAATCTGTATTCTGCATCCTTGCCTACTCGTCTCAGAAGCTAAGTTTTAAACTGCATTTTTATGAAATCTTACGTCTGAATACGTGTAATTCTTACTTATATATTGTTCTATTTAATTTACTTCCTACATCTTACCCTCATCCAGGCCACGTTATTCTCTTCAACCCTTGAAAACTGCAGTAAATGCCTATATTTTACATGCACTGTATATTAGATTATATATATATATATTTATGTATAATGCACACTTATATTTCTTAAGTATATGTGTGTGTTGACTCTACAGGACAATAATTCAGAATTAATCTAAATCAAATGAACAAAATGTACCTTCAGCGAAGTTTTCTTTGGCCGTGTCAAATTCGGAGAGATCTAGGTTTTTCTCAGTTCTCCAGTTTTTTAAATGAAAATCAGAGGCAGAGATCATATTGTTTCGATTCTGTAACACATAAATCTTCTTTTTAACATAATGAGCGTATTAAAGTTTTCAAACACTTAAACTCCTCTCACCATATTTGTCCAAAACTTTAACGTCCGTCTAACAAAGTATTGATGTGCCAGAAAAACTGCTGGATGAATGGAAAACGATCTGAAGCTAATTTAGGTCTACACTGTTTGCTCTGGCCTGTCTGTCTGAATAAATACAGTGACAGCTGAGTAAGTCCATTTTACGTCGTGATGTGTAAAATCCTGCTAATGAGTAGCAAACCGTGCAGACCCTGATCAGATGCTGCCTTTGACAACTTACCTCGGTCTACACTGTTTGCTCAGGCCTGTGTCTGAATATTCAGAGTATATACAGTAAATAAACATCTCATGTGCTGGTTACCTGCGTCAGTAACCTCTCTGATGGGAAAGCTGAAGCATGCTGGGCTACCAGTCTCTGGGAGGCCAAGTTGATTTCACGGTCAGGGAAATGGTTGATTGGCCAAACCTGAAATTAGAACAGAAAATGTGGTTAAATGCTAATCTCTTTGTAGTTAAATGCTAATCTCTTTGTAATGACTATCTCTTTGTAATGACTAAAAGATTTTTTTCAGCATTCTTTGTAATGACTAAAAGATTTCTTTTTCAGCATTCTCAAACTTAGTCCGATATTTCTAGACAAAATGTTGTTATTTTTGTTGTTTTGTTCATATTTCTTTTTTAAGTCTAGAAAGGACCCTTAAGCAATTTGCAGACAACGCAGGCCCCGATCAACCGGTGTATTTGCCCACGCTGATCAGGGTCTATGTTTCCCACTTACATAAATCAATGGATATTGTAGTGTACGTTGACGAACAGAAAAGACTGCATGGATAAGCACGCTCATCTGGACCTTCGCTGATCGCATATGGTATAAGGGTCTTCTTCCCACATTGCGCATCACATGTAATGGGTACATCACATGTAATGAGTGCTTACTGGAACTGTCTTAGTATAAAGGAACCATCTTAGTATAAAGGCAATTCCAAAAAATCCACAACATGCTTTTACAAAGAAACCCATATACAATAAAACCTCCACTAACAGACCCTTTCCACAACAACCCAGCTCAATACAGCAGCCACCATGCTGATATCCCAGTATATTAAACCTCTCTATAATGGTTATCTCCCTAAAACAGCCAGTTTTGTGTTTTTTCCAGTCATTAGTCTTAAAATATTTAAAAAATGATTTTAACTTTCGCGCTATACAAATCTATAGAGATGCAAATTTGACCTTGCCCTATAAAGGTCAAATGTAAACCTACGGTTATCATTTGAATAAACTTTCTAGAGCTCGACACACTAATGCTTCTGGAGAAGATTTTAGTTTTTTACCGTATGTGGACATTGTGTTGGGATCTTAACGACACGTCAGCCCTTGCGGGTCGTTTTGTGTCGTCTCCCATGAAAACGGAGAAAACAGATAGAGAAAGTAGAGTAGATGAAAGAGGGACAGGGAAGAAAGAGGAACAGGAATGAAAGTGGAGACACGGAAGAAATAAAAACATTCCCCCCTCTACCTTTACCTACTACAAGGATAGTAGGCCCTCCCCAACTGTAAGTCAATATCAGTTGGACATGGCAGCCATCTTGTTAAATGGCACGGAACACGTCATCATCGGATTTTTTATTAACGTGCAGGTACAGGCAACATCTACATCAGTGCCCCCCTCCCCCTTCCTGGCTTGTTGCTCGCATGGCAGATCTTACACCATCTCCAGGTATGTCTATCATGAGGGTCGATAGCCGAGAGCTTCCACTCTCTGCAATCCCTCTGTCAGCTGCTTCCGACACGTCTGTGCAAATATTTTGAAACTAGCCACTGGTCAAGAGAGTTTGAAGATATTTCTATTTTTAGCTCTGGTGGCCATCTTGTTCAGTGTAACGGAACCATTTGAGCAATTTAGGTAAAGGGCCATAAGAACATTTGTGTGAAATTATTCTGAAATTGGCTCAGTGATTTAGGAGATGTCATTTGAAGAAATAGTTGACAACACATGACGAACGTCGGACACTGGCAGATCACAATACCTCACCTTGGTCATCTTCGATTTCCGATCTACATGATTTAAGCTCGTTTTGATCCAGAAGTCATTGCTACAGAGCAAGTTTCCGTTCAAATCTACCAACGGTTTGGGAAGAGATGTCTAAAATTGATTTTCAAGATGATGGCTGTGGTAGCCATCTTGGATTTTCAATCATGTCAACTAGGCGCCATGATGCTCCTCATCAAGTTTAGATTCCATTGGATCATGAAGAAGTTAAAAATATTAATTCAACATTTTTCATATAAATGTACAGGGAACAAACAAATGCATGGGAAAGCAAATGTGACTTTGCTGTAAAACGGCCAAATGCTAACGTATCAAACGGCCAAATGCTAACGTATCAAACTGTCAAATGCTAACGTATCAAACGGCCAAATGCTAACGTATCAAACGGCCAAATGCTAACGTATCAAACGGCCAAATGCTAACGTATCAAACTGTCAAATGCTAACGTATCAAACGGCCAAATGCTAACGTATCAAACTGTCAAATGCTAACGTATCAAACTGTCAAATGCTAACGTATCAAACTGTCAAATGCTAACGTATCAAACGGTCAAATGCTAACGTATCAAACGGCCAAATGCTAACGTATCAAACGGCCAAATGCTAACGTATCAAACTGTCAAATGCTAACGTATCAAACGGCCAAATGCTAACGTATCAAACGGCCAAATGCTAACGTATCAAACGGCCAAATGCTAACGTATCAAACGGCCAAATGCTAACGTATCAAACGGTCAAATGCTAACGTATCAAACGGCCAATTTGATTGTGTTGGGGTTTAACGACACGTCAACCCTTGAGGGTCATTTTGTGTCGTCTCCCAGAGAAAGGGAGAAAAGAGATAGAAGAGAGAGTAGAGGAGATGAAAGAGAGGGACAGGGAAGAAAGAGGAACAGGAATGAAAGTGAAGAAACAGAAGAAATAAAAACATTCCCCCTCTACCCTTACCCACTACAAGGATAGCAGGCCTTGCCCAACTGTATCAAACGGCCAAATGCTAACGTATCAAACGGCCAAATGCTAACGTATCAAACTGTCAAATGCTAACGTATCAAACGGCCAAATGCTAACGTATCAAACGGCCAAATGCTAACGTATCAAACGGCCAAATGCTAACGTATCAAACGGTCAAATGCTAACGTATCAAACTGTCAAATGCTAACGTATCAAACTGTCAAATGCTAACGTATCAAACTGTCAAATGCTAACGTATCAAACTGTCAAATGCTAACGTATCAAACGGTCAAATGCTAACGTATCAAACCACAAATGCTAACGTATCAAACTGTCAAATGCTAACGTATCAAACGGCCAAATGCTAACGTATCAAACGGCCAAATGCTAACGTATCAAACGGTCAAATACTAACGTATCAAACGGCCAAATGCTAACGTATCAAACTGTCAAATGCTAACGTATCAAACGGCCAAATGCTAACGTATCAAACGGCCAAATGCTAACGTATCAAACTGTCAAATGCTAACGTATCAAACTGTCAAATGCTAACGTATCAAACGGCCAAATGCTAACGTATCAAACGGCCAAATGCTAACGTATCAAACGGCCAAATGCTAACGTATCAAACTGTCAAATGCTAACGTATCAAACGGTCAAATGCTAACGTGTTTTATCAACTTTGGTAGACCTTCCCTCCCTACGCTTTGTGCAATGATTCAGTCCGAAGGCATTCTCGATTCTGGAGAAGATTTTTAAAGGTTTTTACCATATATGGGCATAGCGGCCATCTTGGTCAACGGACTGGGCAATCTTTCGTTCTCCCAATCTAAGGAGGCTCTATATGAAATTTTAGTAACATTGTCTTGGCGGCTTCAGACGACAAACAAAATGCGATTACATTAGGTCATCCTGAGCATAGCTCAGATGAGCTAAAATTGGCCCAGGGGTGTCAGAAGAAAAGTCTTGCAAAGGTGTGGACGGACGGACGACGATTAGACAACAGACGGCAAGTGATCACAATAGCTTACACTGAGCTTTTGGCTCTAGTGAACTAAAAACTATGTATATCTTTGAAAATTTAAACATTGTGCTAACTCGGACGCTGACGTGGAGGCCAAAGTAGATGGCAACACAGACATCGACGACAACGACTGGGTGACAACATAAGCTCTCCAGGGACATAGTCTGGGCGAGATAAAATGTTAAGTTGAAAAAGCGCGTTTACTCAGAATTTGCGAGTTATTGAGTTATTGAGCGAAACAAAGTGACGATGACACCCGACAACGACAACGCAGACAGACAACCTGATCCCTATGCGTCTTGCAAGCTACGCAGACGACACAAAAATGCTTTGCCTGAACTTGGGCGTCTGCCGATGCAATGCGTCCGTGCAGCAGTAAATTACCAAGCTTTTTGCACCAAATACAGGGTCAATTTGAAAAAAATAGCCAGTACCGAATACGGACGTATTTTTACCAACACGGTGCTGCTTTTGCCGTAACCCGCAAACGTGCAACGTCATTTGTTTTTAAATAAACTAGCCTGAATAGCCTTAATAAGAAGAGGTTCAGTACCTTAAATAAGCAGCATATTTTCCGTAAATACCCAACTATATTTAAGAAAACAATTGATATCAATTTGTAGTGCATCACATCGTAAACGATTTCGTTGTATGCAAACGATAATTCTTGTATGCGTATTCCCGCTTTGTCCACCGCTACCATTTCGCTCTGATATACAGTGACTTTCCCCCGCTATACGTCTGCGCATTACTTCTGCGCAAAAGAGCGACTCAAAATTCTCTGCCTCATTGTCTAGATAAGTTAACGAAAAGAATCACAGGTAACCACATTCTGCATTGGGGTTTTCCAAGATTGCAGAAACAGCCCCCAGAATGAGGAATGAGGAAAGACTCCAGAACAGCATCAAATAAAATTATGGTATATTTTAGCCATTCATTATCATTTGATCCAGTGTCTTTTAGCCGGTTATTGTCATTTGATTCACTGTCTTTATTTAGTGCGCAACATAACTGATGAAGCCATTGATGCAGGCACATAAAGATAGTTTGATTACCTTGTTACCCAAAGCTTCTTTTATACCAGTCTAATAAATGACAGAAAATGGCTTCTTGTTGGAAAACTGGATGACAGATTCCCTTTCATATTTGGTAGAGTTCTTGCTACATGTCTAGCCTAAAGTTAAAGGTAATTTTGAATGTTTTCACTTTCAACATGGCTTCAGAAACCTCAGAGCTCCAGATATTTTTTTCTAATCAGTATCGTATTCAGGCCAGTCAGAAATGGCGAACACCGGGATTCCGAAATCTAACTATGCTGCGGACATTCTTAGTTATATTTCTTGGCCGATGAGCTGGTGTGGAGTGGGGAGGCAAGAGTGCGCTGTGGTTTATATAATTTGTTTTAAAGAAGGTATTTTAATGCTTTGATTTTTGTTTGTGTGTCTCCGTACATCTTTGCGCAGTACAATACGGCTGATCAGTTTTCTGGTTTATCTCTTGTAACTAAAGAATGAAAGTTCTGAAATCGGTGCTATCTGCCACATCTCCTTCAGGGAACCCCTTTAATAACAGAACTAATCACCTTAACCAATGGATGTACCATTGTCTCTATGTAAATAAAACTAAGGTTAAATCTGAATAACCGAAAAGTATACCATAGCTGGACCATGGGATAATTTTCAGATTTGAAAATTAACCCATGGTTTTATTTATAGATCTCACAGGTGTACTTTAAAATGACTGTTAACTCATCAGTGCACTTAACCTTTTTCACTCTCTGGGCTAATTCCTTATTCCGATGACAAGTTGATATTGTCCCCCAAAAAACAGGTTTTTGTTTTCTGGGAAAAATAAGAAAAATATTTCAAAATGTTGTATGTTGAATTTTTTTTCAGCAGACAATTTGAACATTTTCGTATTTTTTCCTAGAAAACAGAATTTGACATTTCATGCAAATTGTCTTCATATGTCAAATGTTTATTGGAAAAAAATAAACTATCACCAATATGCTCAAAATGTCCAGAGTGCTAACCATCAATTTTCAGCAGATGACATTTTTTAAATAGTTTTCTTATTTTTTTCTCAGGTAACTGGATTTGACATTTCATGTACATTGTCTCAACTAGAGACAGTTTGCATGAAATGTCAAATTCTGTTGGCTGGAAAAACTAAGAAAGTATCAAATATATTGTCTGCTGATATTATCCAGAGAGTGGTAAAGGTTGGGGGAACATCAAATTTACTTCTGCACTGAGCAACTTTCTATTTAAAAATGACATTTTTGTTGAATAAAACACATGAAACCAGACAGTCTGTCTGGAGTATATTATAATGACCAAAGCTACAGCTGACCAACCAGATTGCAACAAAGTTTGACCAAATTAAGATGCTGATGTAATTTCTTGTGATTGACAAGATTGCAACCAATCAGATTTTAGCAGTAGTGCCTCAGTTAGTTTAATTAAAAAAAGGTGGGGTGTTTCATCCTTTTTTAGTACACAAGGTCAATTGGTACAGCATTTCATCAGACTACCTGTTACCACTTTACCATAAAAATATAAAAAAAGAGAAATAAAAGTAAAAAAGTAGAAAAAGATATATTAAATAAATAAAAGTATAGTTTTTGTGAGAAAAAAAACAAAAACAAAAACAGTCCCATACATTGGTTAAAACAGATAAACCATGTTATTGTCTCGGTTTTGGGAATACTGTAAATTATATCATAATTTGGTGACCTTTCACTGTCTGACCCAAACTCGGCTCCGCCTCGTTTGGGGTCAGACAGTGAAAGGTCACCAAACTATGGTATAATTTACAGTATACCCAAAACCTCGATAATAACCATGGTTTATCTATAACTTCATGAGCAATCCATATATGAAATTCCAAAACATTAGCATACATGGTTCTAAACTTATGCTGTGCACATGAATGCAGCAAATAGCCAAAAAATTGCAAAGGGCCATAACTCAAACAAAATTTCATTAAACAGACTGAAAATGTAATCAGGTGATCTCCTCAGTTCCAATAAGTATACCAAATATCAAGACTCTAGCTCAAATACTTCGAGATATCTTGCTAACGAGATTTCAATGTTATTTTATTAGAAAGACAATAACTAAAATGGGAGATAATTCGGATAAGAAAGAACACAGGTCACCTATTTTTTCATGAGGAATCCATATATGAAATTTTAAAACATTAGCATACATGGTTCTAAACTTATGCAATGCACATGAAAGCAACAGATGGCCAAAAATTGCAAAGGGCCATAACTCCCAACAAAATTTCATAAAAATTGTTGAAATTTTAATCAGTTGATCTCCTCCTCAGCTCCAATCTACCAAATATCAAGGCTCTAGCTCAAATACTTTTTGCGATGTCTTGCTTACGAGACTTCAATGTTATTTTATTTCAAGGGCAATGACTCTAAAATGGGAGATAATTCGGATAAAACAAAATACGAGTCACCTATTTTTTCTTGAGGAATCCGTATATGAAATTTCAAAACCTTAGCATACCTGGTTCTAAAGTTACGCTATGCACCAGAAAGCATGACAAACGAACGAACGAACGCACGAACAGATAAACCAGAAGCAATAAGCCCCATTTTTCTTTCAAAGTTGGAGGCATAATGACAAAGTTAAAGTGAAAACAGTGATAAAAATAAAAATAAAATCATATCCAACCCACGTGCACTTCTGTAGACCCAGGAGAAAACATGTGCAAAGTTTCAAAAAGTCCGGTTTAAAATTGTCCGAGAAGTTGCAATGACATGGTACCCACTGTCTTTTCATCTGGGGTTAGTAAATGACAGTTCAAAAAGAACAAAAAAGTGACAAAAAATATGGCAAGGAAAAGCACGTGCACATCTTCAGACTATGGAGAGAACATGTGCAAAGTTCCCAAAAAGATTAGTATAAAATTGTATGAGGAGTTGTGCTCACGAGGTACCCCTTGTCTATATATTGAGGGTGAAAAATGACCAAGTTCACAATGTGGAAAAAGTGAAGAAAAACAATATTGTGTTGGGGTTTAACGACACGTCAACCCTTGAGGGTCATTTTGTGTCGTCTCCCAGAGAAAGGGAGAAAAGAGATAGAAGAGAGTAGAGGAGATGAAAGAGGGACAGGGAAGAAAGAGGAACAGGAATAAAAGTGAAAGAACAGCAGAAATAAAAACATTCCCCCCTACCCTTACCCACTACAAGGATAGCAGGCCTTGCCCAACTGTAAGCCAATATCAGTTGGACGCCCCGGTGATGTAAGACAGCACCTTCGCACCACCCGACCACCCCCAAAGAAAAACAATAATCTAACAGTTAGATCCAAATCATATGCACATCCTCATACCATGAAGAAAACATGCAAAGTTTCATAACAAGCAAATTCCATGGGGAATTTATGTCCCCCGCCTTATTTTTATTTGAGCTGTTAAAAATGGTTAAGTTAACCAGAGGACCATTGGTCCTGTATCGCTTACCTAAGTATTGAAGCAGGAAACCAGTGATAAAAAATCATTTCAGGATTCTGCAAAAGCCACATGCATATCTTCAGACCATCCTTAAAGCACCTGTAAAGTTTCAAAAGGATCGGCTTAAAACTGTGGTAGGAGTTACGGGGACAAAGTACCTACTCCCTATACGCTTCTGTAGTATTAGGACTCAAAAATGTCTAAGTTAAAAATGCGGAAAAAGTAATAATTTCAGGATTTTGTAAAAACCACATGCATATCTTCAGGCCATCCTAAAAGCCCATGTAAAGTTTCAAAAGGATCGGCCAAAAACTGGGAGGAGTTAAGGGGACAAGGTACCTACTCCCTATAAACTTCTGTAATATTAGAACTCAAAAAATGTCTAAGTTAAAAATGCGGAAAAAGTGATAAAATTTCAGAATTCTGAAAAAAAAAAACACATGCATTTTGTCAGGCCATCCTTAAAGCCCACGTAAAGTTTCAAAAGGATTGGCCAAAACTGTGGGAGGAGTTAAGGGGACTGTTTGTGTTGAGGTTTTACGGCCCAGTCAACCCAATGGGGTCATGTCGAGCGCGGTCAGTTTACCTAACCACACGTTTACTGGGCAGCCTTAGTCCTCTATGCGGTTAACCAGTATTGTGCACATTCTTTCGCCAGAAACTGACAACTGGCCTTCTTGAATCAGCGGAAGGGAGAGAATGACCGTAGAAAATATTTCATGATCAATCTCCACGAAGAATGTTGCCGACCTCGGCGGGGATCGAACCCGCGACTTCCTGGTCTCCAGTCGGATGCGCATCCAACTGCGCCACCAAGGCCGGCTAAGGGGACAGTGTACCTGCTCCCTATAGACTGTAATATTAGAACTCAAAAAATGTCTAAGTTCAAAATGTGTCAAAGTTGATAAAAAAATTTCAGGATTCTGAAAAAACCACATGCATATCTTTTTTTTTTTTTTTTTTTTTTTTTTTTTTTTGATTTGGGTTTTACGGCCCTTTCAAGAATATTTCACTTATATCGAGCCGATCGTTCATCGAAGGTGGGCGAAAACCGGAGTACCCGGAGAAAAACCACCTGACCATCCGTAAGCAGAACTTGGCTTTCCCACATATGACCCGAGCTAGGCTCGAACCACAGCGGTGAGAAACCTAATGGATTAAGAGTCAACTCTCTTATCCACTAGGCTACGGGGGCCCGTACATGCATATCTTCAGACCATCCTCAAAGCACCTGTAAAGTTTCAAAAGGATCGGCTTAAAACTGGTAGGAGTTACGGGGAGAAGGTACCAACTCCCTATATGATTCAGTAATATTAGAACTCAAAAAATGCAGAAAAAGTAGTAAAAAATTATTTCAGGATTCTGAAAAAATCACATTGCATATTTTCAGGCCATCCTAAAAGTCCACGTAAAGTTTCAAGGGGATTGGCCTAAAACTTTGGGAGTAGTTAAGGGGACAAGGTAGCTACTCCCTATAGATTTCTGTAATATTAGAACTAAAAAAATGTCTAAGTTAAAAATGGAGAAAAAGTGGTAAAAATTATTTTAGGATTCTGAAAAATCCACATGCATATCTTCAGGCCATCCTAAAAGCCCATGTAAAGTTTCAAAAGGTTCAGCCAAAAACTGTGGGAGGAGTTAAGGGGTCAAGATACCTACTAGAAATTCGGAACCACGCACCACGCACCACGCGCCACGCGCCACGGAAAGACAAAAACCGTGTCCCTCCGATTTTCTTCGAAAAGGCGGGGGACAATAATCGGTTCAAAACTGTAAGAGGAGTTGCACTCACAAGAGGTATCAACTGTTTATAAATAAAGGGTGAAAATGATGTGGAAAAGTGACAAAACATGTTCTAACAATTATACCCAAACCACTTTCACATCCTCATACCATAAAAAAAATGCAATGTTTCAAAACAATCGGTACAAAACTAAGAGGAGTTGCGCTCACAAGCGGTACCCACTGTCTACATATTGAGGTGAAAAATGACTACATTCACAATGGAAATATATCCAAACCATATGCACATCTCCATACCATGACGAAAACGCATGCAAAGTTTCAAAATGATCGGTATAAAACTGGTAAATGTTGACGGAATAACGACGGACGGACGGACGGACGTACATACGGACGGAAACTTGCACGCCTAAGTCGCCCATGCTAAAGCAAAAAAGCGACTAAAAGGTCAAAGATCATCCTTAGATCATCATCTGAACAAACTTGGTAGACCTCGAAACCCAATGTCTCTAAGTTTTCTTGTTTCTGGAGAAGGAAGATTTGTAAGTATTTTTTACCATGTATGGGCATTGTGGCCATCTTGTTCAATAGTGTTGAACCATTTAACAAACTGTCAATATTCCTTCGACAGAAGGCTACATGTGAAATTTGGAAAAAAAATAGTCAAGTGGTTTCAGAGAAAAGACGTTTAAAGATTACATAATTTTAATCATGTATACAGCCAAGGAGCAAGGGCGTATGAATACCAGGGACAAAATTTGATTGTACCTTAAAAGTTTTACTACTTTAATCATCTGTTGCAAATTTCATCTATTAGTCTTTAGTACATTTTCAGAAAATAATTTTTCAACATTTTCCAGGTGCAATGCATGGGGATGCAAATTTGACCTAGCCATAGAAAGGTCAAAATCATCCTAGGATCATCATTTGAACAAACTTGATAGACCTCGAGTCCGATGCTATATACCAGGATTCAGCCTTGAAGCCTTGTTTGTGTTGAGATTTTACGGCCCAGTCAACCCAATGGGGTCATGTCGAGCGCGGTCAGTTTACCTAACCACACGTTTACTGGGCAAGCTTAGTCCTCTGAGCGGTTAACCAGTATTGTGCACATTGTTTCGCCAGAAACTGACAACTGGCCTTCTTGAATCAGCGGAAGGGAGAGAATGACCGTAGAAAATATTTCATGATCAATCTCCACGAAAGAATGTTGCCGACCTCGGCGGGGGTTGAACCCGCAACCTCCTGGTCTCCAGTCGGACGGCGCATCCAACTGAGCCACCGAGGCCGGCGGAAGCTTTCTTAGTTCTGGAGAAGATTTTAAAGTGTTTTTATCATATATGGGCATTGCGGCCATCTTCTTTAATGAGGCAAAACTATTTGAACAAATTGATAATACCCCTTCAACAGGCCTAATGTGAAATCTGGTGAACATTGGTCAAGCGGTTTCAAAGAAGTTTAAAGATAATGGGAGTTTATACATATATATATAACCAAGGGGCAAGGGCAGATAACCTCGGGGACAATTTTGATTGTAACTAAAAGGGTTTGCTACTTTGATCAGACAGTGTAAGTTTCAGCCATAAGTCAAATACATCTTGAGAAACTGACTTTTCAATATTTTTGCCCCGATACAAATGCATAGGGACGCAAATTTGACCTAAAAAGGTCAAAGGTCAACCTACGGTCATTTGAAAAAAAAACTTCATAGACATTGGTCCACCGAGTCCCTGATGCTATATAACAAGAATCAACCTCAAAGCTTTCTTGGTTCTGGAGAAGATTTTAAGTGTTTCACCATATATGGGCATGGCGGCCACATTACTTAACAAGTCGACCATTTGTACAAATTTTTAATCCCCCTTTAACAGAAGACTAACCAGTTTGAAGAAAATTGGCCCAGGGGTTTCAGAGAAGAAAGCGTTCAAAGCTAATAGATACAATTACTTAGATGCTTCCTGCAGCCTTACAAGCCGAGCATATTAGTGCAGTTTATTTCGAAGCGTGCAGCCACATCTCGGCCCAAAATAAAAAAAGCTGTTTCACACAGCGCCACTTTATTATCGGCATTCAAAAACCGTCAAATGTTCGGTAAGAGAAATCTAAATATATTAAGATTCCACTAAACAATTAAGATTCACCGACCACAAAAAAATAAGATTCACCGACTGTAAATTGACTTGGAAAAAAAGAAAAAAGTTGCCGACCTACCGACCAGTTGGTGATAAAATCAAAACGGAACACTTTTAAGGCCTAAATCAAACAAATATTCAAAGTCATCTATGCCATGATTTAGGCAAAATCAATGGGACAAATCGTCTCATGATGGTAAACATTTCTGCCAAGTAATTTTAAAATCCATCAAGGAATTACAAAGTTATGGACCGGACACGATTTTCAACCTTTGACCTCTAAGTGCGACTGACCAAGGAGCTACCGACCCGAGTCTTGCTAGCGACACATCCTCTCATGATTGTAACATTTCAGCCAAGTAATTTCAAAATCCATAAAGGAACAAGCAAATTCCATAGGTAATTAATGTCCCCCGCCTTATTTTTATTCGAGTTGTTAAAAATGAGCAAGTTAACCGGAGGACCATTGGTCCTGTATCACCTAAGTATTGAAGCAGGAAACAAATGGAGCTAAACATGTGGAAAAACATCAAAATTAAAGGGTTGCATATCTCCGGATCATAATAAAATCGCGTATAAAATTTCAGAAAGATGGGTTTAAAACTGTTGGAGGAGTTGCGCTCACAAGGTACCTACTTTATATACACTTTCATAGTATTGAAGAATGAAAAGGTTTAAGTTAAAAATATGAAATAAAAGTATAAGTTATTTCAAGATTCTGTACAACGCACATGCATATCTTCAGACCATGATTAAGACACCTGTGAAGTTTCAGAAGGATCAGTATAAAACTATAGGAGGAGTTGTGCTCACATGGTATTTGCTTCTGACTCGGAATCATGCCAAAAAAGTCTAAGTTAAAATGTGTAAAAAGTGAAAAAAATGTTTAAAGGATTCTGTAAAAAGCACATGCACATCTTCAAACCATGATTAAAACACCTGTAAAAGTTTCAAAAGGATCAGTATAAAACCGACGAGGAGTTGTGCTCACATGGTACTTACTACTGTCTTGGAACCATGCAAAAATGTCTAAGTTAAAAATGTAAAAAAAGTGATAAAAAAAAAAAAATAATTTTAAGGATTGTTAAAAGCACATGCACATCTTCAGACCATGTTAAAGAAACCCGTAAAATTTCAGAAGGATTGGTTAAAAACTGTAGGAGGAGTTGCGCTCACAACCACGCACCACGCACCACGCACCACGAACCACGAACCACGGAAAGCCAATTAATATGTGCCCTCGCTTTTCTTCGAAAAAGCGGGGGACAATAAGTTATGAAGCTGACACGACTTTGGTAACATCAGCACACACACGCGCGTAATAGGATAAAAGATGAACATTTTTAAACCTGCATTTCATACATGTACTCCAAAAGTAAGCTCACTCGTCAAAGTATATGAAAGAAAAGAAGGACAGTTGTCAGTTTCTGCTAAAATGATTAACAGCTTATGTATAAGCCCACCCCGGAAGAGTGCGGGCTCGACAAGACCCAAATAGAACTGACTGGGTCGTTTAACTCCAGATCAAACTAAAATTGCGTCGGTACAAAGTTCTCATGCCTGAAGTATTGATTTACAATGAACATACATTGAATGAGGACAAAACCTACAATACTACAATGTCTGTGCGACCAGCAAAGACTCGAGTCAGTCAGTGTATCGACCCACTACTGCCCTGAAGCATAAAGCAAGCTCATCGCACAAGACGTTTTGTTAAACCCAGAGATTACACGAGCACCTGCGATTAGCGAAGGCTCTGATCAGACTACTGATGTTCAGGTTCAGAGTGTGCAGGCTGATCCGTCTTTGTACAAGTTTGACATTTTGAAATATATCTCATTCTTCCAAGAAAACCGGATCTGACATTTCATGCAAATGGTCTCCATTGCATGAAATGTCAAATCCCGTTTTCTATTTCATGAAATGCCAAATCCTATTTTCTCGGAAATAAAAACTATCGAATTTGTCATCTGCTGAATTAGCCTAGAAAGTGCGCGTTTGATACCCGCAAGCACCAAGTGTTGTGTCCTTGAGAAGAAAGACGCATTATCCCCATAACTAATATTGGTTTCTACCCAAGAAGACTGCCTAGAATGTCTGCATCACGGAAGCAAATCTCAGGCCAAAGCAGTCGCCTGTAAAAGTGGAAGCCTCAAATGTTTCACTTTGCTTTGTATCCCTTCAACTTAAGGGGACTGGATGCTGTCCTATACACCAACCCCTTTTTGAAAAGGGGTCCACTTTACAAGGCAAATATTTGCTCCCATTGGGAGCAAATTCTATCCTTGTAAAATAGATCCTTTTTTCAGGAGGAAGGCAACAATGATTTACATATTTATCTTAAATTTTAGTACACTTAATCCTTGTCATGCTGAATAAATTAAGTTGCCACGCCCATTTCTAATTTTCAGCCAATCAGATTTCTTGATCCAGATTGTTGATATAAAATCACATACTGAATGACAAACAGTGCAGATCCAGCTCAGTTGGCTTCTTCAGAAGCCAACTGATCTGGAGCTACACTGTTTGCTAAGACAGGGCAGGTTGTGTTCAGCAAGAGAATGGTTAAAAGTAGACCCCTTTTCAGAAAGGAGGCAACAATGATTTACATGTTAACCCTCAATATTGAGGCACCTCGACTTCTTATCAATACTTGTCCTAATTACTAACAAGTCCAATTGACTACCTATTCATGTATCTGAAATCTGTTGGATTAATGGCAGACAGTGTAGACACTGATAATACTGTAAACACTCAATGACTCAAACATTAGTGGCTCATATACCATGGCTAATTCGAACTCATTTTTGAGTCTCTAGGAAATCATCTTGATAGAAAACAAATATTTATGGATATTTTGGAGAAATTCTTATTTTAGCATGAAATGTATGTTATGTGTACTCATTAGAATCACCCCATTGAATTGATTCTAATGAGAACATTCAACATAACATCATTGTATAGAATATCGAAAAGACTTCCCTAAAATATCGCCACTTGCTTCCTGACCTGGCACCATAACTGACCCTCAGTAGACTTATTTTGAAGACGCTTTCCCGCCGATGCTAGGTTTATACATGCGTCTCTTAGTTGTTAAATTAATTACGGTCTTAGTTTTGCATACGAGTGTTGAAGACACAAAAACAGAAAACTTTACATGGAAACGAAAGTTATGAAAATTGCTGTGTAAGCCAATAAATATGTTGTAAATGTACATACTGTAAGAGAATAACATAATATTTCTACCCTGATAAATGTCGGGTAAGGTCCTAACAGTGTAGGTTTTACCGTTTTAATGGAGCAACTGCAAATGACTGTTTAAAGGGAGTTAATCGCAATTTCTCTTCGAGTCTGGTCCATGCAAAATGGAATGGGGAACAACATTATAGTCGACTCTCGTTATCTCGACTTCGCTTATCTCGAATAACCGCTTATCTCTAAGTGAAATTCTGATCCCTATTTAACATGAATTGTTGAGCAATTCCTCCTCTTTTCCACATTTTTACAATACACTTGACTTCGCCATCTCAAACAATGATAATTTAAACTACTGCTTAAGTCAAACTAGACTTTTGAATAATGTTGGTTTAATTTTGCTTTACATATTAATTTTGCTTTACATATTATTTACAATTCAACTCCTGTTATCTCAAACTACTGTTATCTCAAACTGAAAAATATGGCCCCTTGAGTTTGAGATAACTAGAGTCCACTGTATTTTATGAATCGCGCCAATAAACAGGGGACATGCTTTATACATAAGCGGTTAACCAGTACACTGAACACCCTTCCGCCAGAAACTTGTAACTGCCAATCCTGAAATAGTGGAAGAAGCGAATGACCATAGCAAATACCATGTGTGTTTCATGATAAATGCCTACAATCTGTGGGGATCGAATCTAAACAGGTCTCCCGTTCGGTTCCCGCCGGTGCGATAACATTCTTTCTAATAAAGTCAGTGCCAACAATATAGCTCGGAAGAAGACCTGTTTGCACGAGGGTAAAAAGAAAGCATTCCAGAGAGAGAAAGAGAGTTTGTTTGTTTGATTTGGGCTTAACGTCGCTTTCAACCTTTTTCAGTCATATCGCGACGGTGTCTGGATTAGGCAGGGAGCTCAATGCTCACTTTTAGAGTGCTGCCTCACTGAAATATCACGCCCCAGACACTTTGACATGATATTCCACCCAGTCACATTATACTGACACTGAGCTGACCAGTTCTAGCTCTACTTTCTTAATGCTGAGCGCCAAGCGAAAGAGCAGCTAGTACCATTTTTAAAGTCTTTGGTATGACCCGGCCGGGGATCGAACCCGCAACCTCCCGGTCACAAAGCGGACGCTCTACCACTGAGCCACTGTGCCGGTAAGAGAAAGAGAGACAGAGTTTGCAAACTTATAAGATTCTGGTGCGTCGATTTTAGGTTCATCTGGCTGAGATTTAGATATTCATAGAGAAAAATGGCTAAACCTGTTTTTGCAAACAGTGAAGACCCTAATCAGACGCCGCATTCTATACTCGACAAAATAATTTAAGGGCCACACAGTGCAAATTTCCATATATACAAACTTTGAATGTTTCTTTAAAATGAAGCCCTAAAAGTGTGTTTCCAACATTTTTTTTTAAATCAAAATTCATTTCAAAATTCGCAAAAAAAAAAAAGAAAAAAAAAAAAACACTACTCTTTACCAAAAAATTAAAAATTGACATTTTCGCGCAAAAAGTAATGCCTGGGCTCCCAACTGAAAAAAATAGAGGTTTGTGGGCGGGCCATTTTTACCCTAGGGCTATAACTTGAACTTTGGTAGAAGTGTACTAAGTGAAGCTGCATACCAATTATCAGACCTGGGCCTTCTGGTTTCAGACAAGGTTTTTAAAGGTTTTTCCTTTATAAATCTAAAAGACTGTGGGCCCCGGGGATGGGTCATTTTTGGCCCCAGGGCTATGATTTGAACAATCTTGGCAACGGTTCACTAGATGAAGCTGTATACCAAAGATTAAAGGCAAGAAGATTTTTTAAAGGTTTTTGCTAATTATTGCCTTTTTGCTGCTATGGCAACCAAAGTTCTGCATGAAATAGAATTCTTCGAATAACTTGCAGTCAGTATCACCCAAGGATCATTCGTGTGAAATTTGATTAAAATTTGCTATAAAAATAGCAAAAATCTATTTAAATCGATAAGCGATCTTCAGCATGATAGGTAAAAATAGCAACACTGTGTTGAGGTTTTGCGGCCTAGTCAACCCACTGGGTCCTGGCAAACGCGGTCAGTTCACCTAACCACTTTTACTGGGATGTTTAATCCTTTAAGCGGTTAACCAGTATTGTGCACATTCTTTCGCCAGAAACTGACAACTGCCATTTCTCTATTTAGCAAAATGACCGTAGAAAGTATTTCATGATCAATCACTACGAAAGAAGGTCTCCGACCTGGCGGGGATCGAACCCGAACCCTCCTGATCACCAGTCGGACGCGCATTCAAATGTGCAATCCAGGCCAGCTAAAACAAGAGTTGTCATAAGACAACGCAGCTCGCCGGACGCACACCTTTAACATTGTGCTAACGGATGCCGACAGACGCCTAAACGTGCTAACGCGGACGTGGACGCCGACAGACGCCGACGCCAACGACTGGGTGACAACATAAGCTGTCCAGGGACATAGTCGAGGTCAGCTTGTTTGAGGTTTTACGGCTCAGTCAATCCAATGGGGTCATGTCGAGCGCAGTCAGTTTACCTAACCACACGTTTACTGGGCAGGCTTAGTCCTCTAAGCGGTTAACCAGTATTGTGCACATTCTTTCGCCAGAAACTGACAACTGCCCTTGAATCAGCGGAAGGGAGAGAATGACCGTAGAAAATATTACATGATCAATCTCCATGGAAGAATGTTGCCGACCTCGGCGGGGGTTGAACCCGCGACCTCCTGGTCTCCAGTCGGACGGCGCATCCAACTGAGCCACCGAGGCCGGCAAGGTCAGCTAAAAAATCCTAATCTTTAAATTAAAATCAAACACAAAATGGTACAAATTCCTGATTATTTTTTTTGAAATAATCGTGAATGTCTATCAAAATAATGTCAGCAGCTTTCATGTTCATCCATGCACGACAGAAGTAGCAAGATCTCGGTCGGGTTGAAAATTTTATGTATAGCTTACCTTATTTACCCCAAGTATTCAGGCAACTCATCTCAAATCCTTTCCATACTTTTCTAAAATTTGAACAAGTCCATTTCAGTACTTGTTGATGTGTCTAAAGTTCCTAGGTTTAATGACAAATAGTACATACCCTGATGAGACACCGTATTTTGTGGCATCTGATCTGGGTCCATACTGAGGCATATCAGTGCAAACATTTGGAGTAAATAAGATATTCAAATTTTTAGAATAAGTATGGTTAACTGTCCAAGTATTTATGGTGAATACTGTAATTTCGGTGCACTTCAATTTTTTTTTTTTTTTTTTTTTTTGGTGGTGGGGGGTTGGGGGTTATATATATTCTTAATTCTACACTTATTACATGTAATATTCTTGATACTCAATAGAATCGCCTCATTGAGACTTAAGACTATTTCAATTAATCAAATCATTACCTTCCTCTATCAGTCCATCAGTCAAGTTCTTGATAAGATGGGGGGTGTGTGTGTGTGTGTGTGGGGGGGGGGGGGGGGGCGGGTTCAATCCAAAAGTATAGGTACTTTTCTTATTTCTTATTTCACCATGAACCTATGTTATGGCATGTCAGTTAAAACTTAAGGTAAATAAGGTATTCAAATTTAAGAAGATGAATATATGCTAAATGTTCAAATATTTAGGATTAATACTGTAATTTTGGTGGAAGTAATCTGAAAGATTGATTGAGTTGGTGATTGAGTTGGAGTTTAACACGTCAACCCTTGTGGGTCATTTTGTGTCGTCTCCCTGAGAAAGGGAGAAGAGAGATAGAAGAAACATAGTAGAGAAGATGACAGAGGGAAAGGTAAGAAAGGAAAATGAATGAAAGTGAAGAAACAGAAGAAAAAAAAATTCCTCCTTACCTGCTGCAAGGATAGCAGGCCTTGCCCAACTATAAGTCAATATCAAATGGACGCCGCGGTGACGCAAGATACACGACACCTTTGCCTCACCCAACCACCCACAGTTTGAAAGATATGAAAGGAATCTGTCCAAACATTGAAGGAATCTGTCCAAATATTGAAGGAATCTCAACTAGTTTTGCAACAGAAAGCCATTTCCTGCCATTTATGAGGTTGGTATATATACAAAGTTCTTGTAAGCAATCATCTGTATGAATAGAAGAATAAAGTCTTAAGTGTAAAATTTGGTAGAGACCAATTCATCCTTTTTCTAAGAAAACACCACTTCGCCGTCATGAATTTATAATACTTCGTAATCTGTCTTCTAACACTATGCTTTAGTCGATGATAATTCACAGCAGAGAAAATGATTTCAACATTTACTCGTATAAATTTCCGTAAACAAAAATATGGACGGTCTGACAGAAGGACAAACGGACATACAGATGACGGACAAAGTGATCACTGAAGTTCAACCTGAGCATAGCTCAGGTGAGCTAAACATTACTGGAGCGTGAAATACAGGTCACGCTGACCTTCATTTCATGACCTTTATCAGTCAATGTCATAAGGTTGACTGATGTCTGACCAAGTGTCTGTCATGTTTTCATAATAGAAAAGTAGGAATAAAAACACTTTACAGATGTCCTAGATTTTTACCTTTAGCCCCACCTTCCGGTGTAGACACTGGGGTCTATATCATGCAGTGAAAGCCGACCCACCAGGTTACCTATGGTCCAAAATTGATGGATGGATGGATGGATATTTTATTTATAGACGCTCAACCCTAAAAGGGCATATAGCGTCTAATAATTTTTATATTATATGAGGATTTTATTTAATGAGAAATTAAAAATATCTAGGATTGATATGTTCATTTTAAAAGGATAAAGTATCAATAACTTATTAAAAATACTGGTTATATTTTATTAAAAAGTCCGATCTCTTTAAGAAAGTCGAGTATTTTCTTCGTTGGTATATCATTAAAAAGTTCCTTTATAGTTTTTACATTAAAATACTTTGTGCGAATATAATTAAATTCTGCACAAGTGATAAGAAAATGTTTGACTGTAAAAGGTTCGTTGCAAGGAATGCAGAATGGAACTTGTTCATTGTTTAAAATATAAGAATGAGTAATTCTAGTGTGACCAAGTCTACATCTGGTGATTTTTGTTTGTTCTTTTCTGCTGAGATTAGAGAATGCGCATTTGCTGTTAAAATTTGGTTTGATTTCATTTAATTTATTTTAGAAAATTTACAGTGTGGAGGAAGATATAGAGAACAAATTGTTATGGATTTAGACAGTGACATTTACAGCAACAGCTTGTAAATTACTATTTATATCTATCTGTCTATGAGGAACATTTGATTTTACAAGGATAGATGAACCTCCTGAGGCTTTCTGATTTTCAGTTGCGATATGATTATATAAACTATAATTTTTAAAATTAATATTATCTGTATTTTTTAAAAAGGTTTCCTGGAGACAAAAGACAGTCCCAGAAAGTAGTGTTGTTAAAATTAAAATTTCGTTATAATTTGCTTTTAGTCCTCGACAGTTCCACTGAATAATTGATTTTTTATCCATGATAAATGGAGAGATGATTTGAAAATAAGGAACTTAATCCTTTTGTTTTCTCTGAGACTGCGAGAACATGGAGGAGTCAATCTCTAACTCCATGTTCTCAAGGGAATCGAACCGATTGACCAACTTGATCGGATCGGCCGACGCCCCTTTACTATATGGATTTGGTTCTTTATCTTTATCTTTTTCTTTTCCATTTTTTTCCTTTCTGGTCAGCTGTACTGGACCTGGATCTCTGTTGTGATCCACTTGTTTTAGTCGGCTGTGTTTGTGAACTGTTTTGAGATTTTGTTGGTGATCTAGACTAATGAATAGATGTGGGTTTAGGTTTAGGTTTTAGAGTAGGAGTAATAACTTTTGAATTTGCTTTGATGACAGAATCTTTTTCGTTAAGCTGAGTAGAAGTTTCTTTGGTTTCAGGTTTAGTGTTTAGGGATAGAACAATTTTTGCAAAGGTGATTTCAGGTTGATTTTCTTGTATTTTTTTGGCTTCCAAATAAGTAATTTTTTGTGTAACTTTAATTTTCATTATTTCTTTCTCTTTTTTCCAAATTTCAAACTGATTTGATTTTGATTGATGGTTTTTGTGACAGTTCACACACTTGGCTTCATTTTTACAAGCATTTGTAGGGTGATCAAAGTCACCCATACCACATTTTTCACATACTGATCCAGGTAATTCAGGACAGCCGTTTTCATGATGTCCAAACCTCTGACAGTTGAAACACCGCAGAGGATTTAGAATGTAGACTTCAACCGGTATAATTCGGTAAAATATTTTTAGTGATTTCGGTAAAGTTGTGGTGTTGAAAGTTAGTAAAAGTATTTGTTTTTATAAAGTTTCCATCTTTTTTAATTTTAAAACGTTTGCAAGCTGTTACTCCTTGTGTGTTAAGATATTCTGTGATATTTTCTTCAGTTTCATGTTTTAGCATTCTGTCACGGATAATACCTTTGCAACTGTTGAGAGTTTTATGTTCCGTGACAGTGACATTATTAAAAAATTTTGTAAGTTTCAAAAGATTATCAGTTTGAGATTTTCTGTTTGTTTCGACCAAAAGAGTTCCATTTTTTAATTTTTTAACATTTTTTGGTGTGCCTATAATAGATTCTATTTGCTTTTCTATGATGAAAGGAGACAGTGAAGTAATTGGTTTGTCTTCCTTACTCGAAATCACCAAAAATTTAGCGAAGTTCTCATTAGCTTTGAATGTAAATGTAGTCGGTTGCGTGTCGTCCTCCGAAGAGTCGAACGCCAGAAATCGTTTTCGAGAGGCCATGGTGATGAATTTTTGATTCGATAGCTATGCGCCCCACCCTCCATGGAGCCCTACAAGGGGACGTTTAACAGAAATGGATCTCCTATTTCTAACGTCAAGGCTACATTGCTATTATACTCGGTGTCAAGATCAGAGTCTTCAGCTCGGCCTCATGCTTAGATGATTTCCCACCTATTCATCTAAATTTCCATAGAAAAATTTATGAACAGTTGAGTTCATCCCCCTATCCACAGCCTCCACTCACAGAGGTTTCCGCCAAAGCCCCAATACAAGCCCACCAATTGACCCTTCAGCCGCCGCCCATTGAAACTCACTTAAAGTTAGAGGAACGTGAGAAAAATAAGCCCGGTTTGTACCATAAAGATACGTATAAAAGAGAAAGAAGCTAAGAACAAGTTGTGCGCTTCTAGAGCTTGGCACGACTAAGCCGATTGATCCAGGCCGGATCTAACCCAGACCGCTCTTCTATCTGAAATAAGGGCCAAAATGATGTGTTGAAAAGCTGGAGATCCCTGGGCTTTCCTCAATCATCAGGTTCCCCTCTCTCAGCATACGAGACGCCACCCACGGCAAACAGGTGGTTCCTGTTTTAATAGGGGATTACACCCTATCCACTACAGAAGGAAAGTGATCTGTAGATTTTATTCCCTACAGACAAGGGAGGCCGAAAACGTCTGGGAAATTGAAAGGTTATTTTTAACATAAATTAGGAGATCCATATTTAAAATAAACAGTTTATTATAGAAAGAAGGATTCATTTTAGATTCATTTTTTAAGAGTCAAACAAACAAGCTGTGTTAGATGATATGTAGCTTTCAAATAATATGTAGCTTTCATACCTTGAAAAACGTTTAGTTTTTTATCTAACAATATTAAATGCATCTTACTTTTTAATGTGGAGAATGCTAGAGTTCGGAAAATGACACAAACACAAGACATACACATATGTTAAATACAGATGAGGTTATAATCTTCGTCCCATGTGCGACCCACGGGCACAGAATGATACACAAACAAATGAAGCATGTTAGTAACATGAAATAGGAAAGGTTTAAAAGGATAGGTCTCGCGAAATTTGTTTTTTCCAATTTAAGATGCATTTCAATAAATGAATTTTATATTCTGGAATTATACCGGTTGAACGGACGGTTGCTCTGTTATGTTAGGGCTTTTACCCAACTGCCACAGAAGCGGAAGGCAGCCACCTATTTTGAGGGCCCGGGTGGTCACGGGCGGCCTCTTTTAGACGGCTCGTACGTCACGCAGAGGGTACATCTGGCCTATTCTAAGCCCGGAACCAGCACGGGGTAATCCCAAATCGGATCTGTACAATACCAATGCATATACCAAATTTAGTGAAAATCCATTGGTAGTATACTGTCCGTAAACAAAAATATGGATGGACAGATATTTACTGGTTATAGTCAAGAAATGAAACTACGGATGTGTCGCGGACAGACAACTGTCAAAAAAATGAAATTTGCCCATCAGCAATCGGATCCCAAACCAGATCTCTTCAATATCAATGCACATACCAAGTTTGGTAAAAGTCCTTGATATTTACTAAAGTAATCATTTGTAAATGAAAACACTGATATGTTGCGGGCAGATAAACTCAAAAATTGAAGAAAAATATTTGCTTCATATCAATCCAAAACCAGATCTATAATATCAATGCACACACCAAGTTTGGTGAAAATCCATTGATATTTACTCAAGTTATTGTCCGGAAACGAAAATATGGACGGACAGACCGACACAGAGACAGCCAACGTGACACCATAATACCCTGCCACTTTCTGCAATCCAAAACCAGATCTCTATATCAATGCACACACAAAGTTTGGCGATTTGTTTGTGTTGAGGTTTTACGGCCCAGTCAACCCAATGGGGTCATGTCGAGCGCGGTCAGTTTACCTAACCACACGTTTACTGGGCAGGCTTAGTCCTCTAAGCGGTTAACCAGTATTGTGCACATTCTTTCGCCAGAAACTGACAATTGCCCTTCTTGAATCAGCGGAAGGGAGAGAATGACCGTAGAAAATATTTCATGATCAATCTCCACGAAAGAATGTTGCCGACCTCGGCGGGGGTTGAACCCGCGACCTCCTGGTCTCCAGTCGGACGGCGCATCCAACTGAGCCACCGAGGCCGGTACAAAGTTTGGTGAAAATCCATTGATATTTACTCAAATTATTGTCCGGAAACGAAACTATGGACAGAGGTACGAAAGACGGACAGAGACTGGAACGGACAGCCAACGTGATACCATAATACCCCTAGCTGGCTTGTACCCCAAGGCAGTATAGTTGTGTTAGATACCTATATGATAATTATGTAATGAAGCTGGTTATATCCAGTATATTAAGGGTACGTTTCAAAACATTCTCATAAGAATTTGAACATGTGCACTGACATGCTTTGCGACACATGCTTCTTATTACGATGTCCTGTTATTTTGCTCAAACTCTTTATGGATAGCCCAACATCACTGGTATTTTATATCCAAATTTAAGTTCATTATCTTCCAGTTAGGCTCTGATTAGATAAGTTAAAACTGGGCATTTTTTCTAGGTAATTAGGGTTGAGGAACCTCAACAGAATGTTCCATATGAAGTTTAAAAAAATAATTTGAATGGAGGTTTCAGAGGAGAAGTCGTTCAAAGGTGTGGATAGACAACGACCGGACGGACGACGGATGGCAAGTGATCACAATAGCTCATCCTGTCAAAGCCTTTGCCTCATGCGACCTAAAATTAGGGAAAAGTAGGACCCGCTTGAAAGTCTGATTTGTATTTTCCTGCATATATATACATTTTTATGCTTTGTATAAATAAATATTTCATGTTTGCCGTGTAATCAGATAAATGATGCTGACCATTGCATCACACAGAGTATTAAAATTCCGATGGCATACCTTGGAATCCTGTGCTATATCATGGTTGGTAGGCATTCTTAGATTTAAATGTGCTTGTGTTTGTAGACATGTATATGCATATGCATGTACGCATTTACAATTAGTGGTCATCGCTGAAATCACAATCTGATACGTTTCCGATGATTAAATGTTCCCTTTCAGCTTTAGCACATAAACATGTGTTATTACGATGTTCTGTGTGTATATTTTGAGGGCCTCGAGGGAGATAACTAAATTGATAAATGTCACCCTCATAAAATAAAGTCTACTTTCTTACTTATTGTAGCTGCTCAGATTAAGATGATCTGATTTCATACACTCCAAGCAAGCTAAGAAAAACTTCTTTGGTCACTTCCAACATTTTGGACTAGAAAGTAGGGATAGTGGGCGTTTCTAGAAAAAGGTAGGGAAGAGTAGAAGCACAAAAAAATGGTAAAGTAGGATCACCTGAAAGCCTGTATTTCTGTATACAGGTTTGCTTTCAGCAAATGCCCTAGGTAAGCTGCATCAGTGAGCTGCATATATCATTTAAGGGCCACAGAGTGTAAATTTCCATATATACAAACTTTGGCCGGGTGCATGGGCAAAACCACAGAAGATATCAAAATATCTTCGAATGTTTCTTTAAGAGGAAGCCCTAAAGGAGTGTTTCCAACAAAAAAATTTTAAATCAAAATTTTCATTTTAAAATTCGCAAAAACCTACTTTTTACCCAAAAATTAAAAATTGACATTTTCGCGTCATAAGTGATGTTTAGGCTCCCGACTGAAAAATAGAGAAAGCCTTATTTGTTATCAAGAAACGCACATTTTGCTAGAGGTAACCTCCACAGATTATTCTTTGTCTATGGGGAAATTTCGAGGCATTTTTAGCCTCTCAAAGGGTTGGCCTCTTTTTCTGGCCATATCTGTGTGCCTTTTACTCGAAGGAAGGTCGAGTTTGCATGATTTTGTGTGTGACAGTATTGTAAAGAATTTTACCGGTATTGTGAAAAAGCTTCATTTTGGGGTAAAACTCGTTATTTTGGAATTTCCCGTTTTTCTTAGAATCCTTTGGTCTGGCGTTGTTGGTGCCATTGACACTTTTGTAGTTGAAAATGTTGCGAACATGCTGAGCTGATTAAAAAAGGGCTGAGACTTCCAGTTTTGCCCATGAAATAATTTTAAAACTTGAGGGTTGCATTTTAATGATAATCAAAAGGAAAATAAAACTAGTGGCCCAATTATTTTGTGGGGTATATTTGTTTAAATACCAAAAAAATAGAAATTTCTGAAATTTAAACAATTAAATTCCAAATGGTAGGGTATACATAAAATATTTTGTTTTACTTTCTTCCATCTAGGGCAGCCTTAAACTAAAATAATCATGTCTACGCTCGGATGGTGGTGGTGGGGTGGGGGAGGGTAACTTCCTATATATGGCATAGTACGAATGCGCTTGCCGAATGGCCCCCTTTTTCAGCGCTGCCAAGTATATGATTAGCCCCCTTTTTTAGGCAAAAGTATATGATTGACCCCATTTCTGGATTGATATATGAAAGGCCCCATTTTTCTGATGTATCCCGGTTCATGCACATATCTTTCGTTCAGAAATTGTCCGAGGCTGCTTGTTCTCTTGGTACTCAATGAATTGACTGCGATATTTGTCTAACTACCAGCAATAAATGGGTACAAAAATCAAAGGGCAGTATATGAATGGGTCAACATTTCAGACGATCTAGTATATGAATGGGTCCATTTTTTCAAAGGCCAGGTATATGAATGAGGTAGGTTTCGAAATCTGGCTCGAACACCCGTACCACAATTAACCACAATTACACCCCCCGCACCCCCCCCCCCCTCCAAGAATGTACATTGCTGTCCCCCTTGCACGTGCAGATAGGATACCAACCGGTATCCAGTTCGTTATCAGGCTATATACATAAACGAACAAAATTTTAGTTGTGTGTAACAAATAAAAAAATTTATAAGTATGAATAAACTTACGTTCTAACTCGAGACAAAATATTTTCTTTTTCTTTTTCATGAATAATGTTCCATCTTGGGCAGCCAGAAAATAAAATATCCAAATTAATTTAAATAAAGGTTCATTTTGGCTAAAGAGACTAAACAATGTACATTGACCGTACATATATAATGTATAAAACTTACTGTTCTTTCGACATCTTTCAGAAAGTCGTTTTTGCTTGGCGCTTTACACAGAAAAAGTAAATTTGCAAACGTTAGTCATGATTAAATGCAAAACCATTTGTCGTAACTACCCATGTCAAAAGTTTTATTCTAGTCAATGGTTTTTAAAAAAATATTCACTTTTTTTCATAGTAAAAATGAATGCAAATTATGCAGAAATTTGTAGGTTAGGTAACTTGGAGGCAGATTTTCAACAAGTTCTACTTGTTCCATTTTTCTGAAATTCACAATATTGTTGTGAAACATCAATAATTCAAATTCAGCGGACCTACGGACATAGCCAAATTGTTTTTAAAGTTTTCATATTTTAATTTACGGCTGCTCTAGACGGAACATTGTGAAACAAACTGACGTTAGTATTTTATGAATTAATGAAAAAGAAAAGGGACCTTTTGGTCTCCGAATTCTTTTGTTGATATTTTATGGTAACGTGTAGAAATGGCAAATTCCGCCACCAGGTTTGGTCAGCCGGCAGATTATCTTTAAAGTTTTATGCACTGGCCACGCCCGAGGGCCACGCTCCCCATCCCCTCCTCAGCCATTAGTGAACAGCAGGAATAATTATTTATCCACTAGAGCTCGCTAGCCCTGCACTGCGGGTACAACGCACAAGTAAAAGCCCCTAGCCCAAACCCAATAGTGGTGGGTGAGTGATGACATTTACATAACCGCCGATGGCGTTTGGTCCTGGGGTGTGCTTGGATAGGTTTGATAAATTGACATGGACTGTTGTACGGATGTGCGTTTATAAAACGAAATACGCTCTCCGTGTCTGTCCCAGAGGCTTATATCATACTCTTCTGAGACGCCTGTCCGAATCTAGAGAGACTGGTTTACCAACGAGATAAATGAGATACATTTTTTTTCACTAAAGAAAAAAAAAACTACAACAAGACCCTGTGAAGTCCGTACTTGATTTTGACATGACCTGGGGTGGGTTGGGGGTGGGGAGGATTGCAATGTGCAAAATATTCATCAAACCAAAGATGAATCAATTCGGTGATAAGGTTAGGAAATAAGGATTTAAAACGTAAACGAAAACTTTAAAATTTTTAAAATTCCAAGTGTGTGACCTCGACCCCAAGGTCACTGTCAGGAGTGCTGATGGTGCTGGTAAAAACTTTGGACCAATATATATCACGATACCAAATATAAATTAAATCCATCATTTGGTTTAGAAGTAATGAGGTCCTAAAATCCGACAAAATTTTAACAGGAAAATTTTTGCTTGACTGACCTTGACCTTAACATGAACTAGGTTAGTGAGGATGGAACTGGACAAAATTTTGGACCAATATGTATCATCATACCAAAGATGAATCAAATCGGTGATAAGATTAGGAAATAATGAGGTCTTTAAAACTTTAACAAAACTTTAACATTTAAATTCTAAGTCTGTGACCTCGACCTCAAGGTCACGGTCATGAGTGCTGATTGTGCTGATAAAAACTTTTGACACAATCATGATACCAAATAGGAACTAAATCCATCGTGTAGTTTAGAAGTAATGAGATGCTAAAACCTTCGACATAAAATTTTAACATGAAAATTCTAAGTCTGTGACCTTGATCTTGACAATTTTGGACCAATATGTATAACCATACCAAGATGAATAAAATCGATGATAAGGTTAGAAAATAATGAGGTCTTAAACTTTAACGAAAACTTTAACATTTAAATTCTAAGTCTGACCTCGACCTCAAGGTCAAGGTCATGAGTGCTAATGGTGTTGATAAAAACTTTTGACCAGTGTCTATCATAATACCAAATAGGAACAAAATATACTCTACAAAATAATTTAAGGCCCACATAGTGTAAATTTCCATATATACAAACTTTGGCCGGGTGTATGGGCAAAACCACAGAAGATATCAAAATATCATTGAATGTGTCTTTAAAGGGCAGATACGAAGGTTTTAATTCTACTAAATATTTAAGGGCACTTCAGTAAGGAGGTGACTGCCGAAAACCGCATCAAATTATCTTAAACGGTTTCTGAAATATTGCGATTTGAAATTTGATATTTAACATCCAAGAGGATTGAATTCAGGCTGCCTCATTAATATTCATGAGCCCTTTTATGACATCATAAGGGAACAATAAAATTTTAAATTTTTAAATTGCCAATATTTTTGCTTTTTAATCTGCATCAATTCAGTTTTCACATTGTTTAATTTATTCAACTCCTTTAAACTAATATACATAGGAATTTAACTCTTATTTTCCGTTTAAAGTGTTAATTTCAAATTTAAAAATTTCATTTAAATAATTTAAAATCCAATTACAATGCTTAATAATTAGCCAAAATTGACTTTTTTGGTATTCATTTATATGATATGCACCCAAAATCCACTATTATTAAAAAAAAACTTACGAAAAATTTAATATTACGAAAAATTTAATATTAGTCAAGTTTTAAACATTTTAAAATTTAGCTTTAAATTTAAATAACTGATAAAATTTTGAGTTAAATTCTCTATTCATGGGCTTATTTGTGGACAGAGACCAATATCAATAATGGTTAAGGAGAAAAACTATGTAGCATATAAGGCAATGCAGAATATTCCTGTTTAAAATTTCAATTTAAAATTTAGTTCCACTATGACATCACAGAATATTGCATTGTGAGCCTTAATCAATACACAATCCAAGGGAGGTTACTCTAACAGGAAAAAAGGTAGGTATCGTAAAGAAATCACCATAACTTTTGATTGGATTGGAATTTTTTGATGGGGTTTTCAACAAAATAATTCTCTTAACGCATTCTATCAACACCCTGAAAACCAGACATATTTTAAATTTCTTTGTATTTGCCCTTTAAGAGGAAGCCCTAAAGGAGTGTTTCCAACAAAAAAAAATTAAATCCAAATTTTCATTTTAAAATTCGCAAAAAAAAACATTACTTTTTATCCAAAAATTAAAAATTGACATTTTCGCATCAAACGTGATGTCTTGGCTCCCAACTGTGAAAACATCAGAGAAAGCCTTATTTGTTATCAAGAAACGCACATTTTGCTAGAGGTACCCTTTACAGACTATTCGTTGTCTATGGGGAACTTTCGAGGCATTTTTAGACTCTCAAAGGGTTGGCCTCTTTCTGGCCATATCTGTTTGCCTTTTACTCGAAGGAAGGTTGAGTTTGCATGATTTTGTGTGTGACAGTATTGTTTTCATTAAACAAAGAATTTCTTTGGTATTGTGAAAAACTTCATTTTGGGATAAAAATCGTTATTTTGGAAATTCCCGTTTTTCTTAGAATGTTTTGGTCTGGCGTTGTTGGTGCCATTGACACTTTTGTAGCTGAAAATGTTGCGAACATGTTGAGCTGATTGAAATAGGACTGACTTCCAGTTTTGCCCATGAAAAAAAATTTAAAACTCGAGTCGCATGTTAGTGATAATCAAAGGGAAAATAAAACTGGTGGCCCTTAAATTATTTTGTTGAGTATATATCATTTAGTGTAGCAGTAATGAGATTATTAAAAACTCAGACATAAAATTTTTAACATGAAAATTCTAAGTCTGTGACCTTGACCTTGACATGACCTAGAGTGGTGGGGATGGTACTATGCAAAAGTTAGCACCAATATGTATCATCATACCAATGATGAAGCAAATCGGTGATAAGGTTAGGAAATAATGAGGTCTTTAAAGTTTAAAAACTTTAACGAAAACTTTAACATTTGTGGACGCCGACGCCAACGCCGGGGGTAGTACAAAAGCTCTCCGTGAACGTTGTTCAGGCGAGCTAAAAAGCATCATGGAGGAAAATGGTCTTTTTGTACACTCCTTGCAACCCTCGACTATTGGGGGGCCGACATTTGAAATGTCAGCCCGTAAATGTCACTCCGAAATAACTCAAGCCCTAATATACCCGAAATAAAATTAAAACGAAAATCGATGCGACTTACACTACTGATCTAAATTCTACTAAAATCTGGACTTCAGCAGACGACAAAATTATTTACAAAATCAATAATCTTACTTAAGAGAATGTCGCCCGTTTCTGTGTAAACGCGAACGCTTGCAAATTATGTTGTGCTGAGGTTTTACGGCCTAATGAATTGAATGAGGTCATGTTGAACACCCAGTTTTCCTAAACACAAGTCGACTGGACAGGCTTCGTCCTCTAAACAGCTTTTATCAGTATTGTGTGCATTCTTTCGCCGATAATCAACTTGAGACTAAAGAGCGTACGATATATAAATGCGTATCTATCATACGTGTATGCCTTCATGTCGTATATCTAATGAGTGTCGCGATTGCTCCGATGTGTGCATCGGCAAGTCCTGTCCTGCACTGTTCTCCTATCCCTTACACATTGCGCCTGCTACAAAGAGACCCTGATTAGACTGAGCACACTGCACAGTCCACTCAGCGTCTTTCATAGACATTCCTTTCACGCAAACCGGAGATACCTACCAGACCGAATTTTCGCTTGTTAGAAAGAGGCCCTGGTCAGACTGAACATACTACACAGTCTGCTCAGCGTCCTTCCTATCCACCTCATGCACGCAACTGGGAAAATTCCCACTAGACTGAAAAACTTTGCGCAGCCGGTCTAGTATACATGAAAATCCCATGTAACAAAATGCAGAGCTGGATCACACTGCGTCCACTATATAGACGCAGTAATCAACAATCTATTGGTTTTAATTTCAGACTCGACACATTTCTGGCCTGTCAGATCTTGCACAGAAAAACTACAAACTGGAGACAATTACGAAAATATAAAATATCACTCACCGAAATGACTCCTCTGTCTTGTTAATTTGCCCTTTAAAATCGGAATCATTCGCAGTGCGATATTTATATACGTCGAGGTAGCCACGTATTATCGTACACGTATAGTGCACGGGCAACCCGTGATTATACGGTAGTGTTCTGTTTGTTAGACATAAAGTTAGCTAATACGTAGGATAAGGTAATAATGGCCTTATGTAAGTAAAAAGGTACCCTACGTTGGGAAAAATGGCTCGTGTGTCAAAACAGTTGGGCTATGGGTGGGTGCCAAAGGAAATAGCCATAGGCAATAGGGCGGGGCATTTGTGTACTTTGGCCACATGTCTAGATTTTTTTTTGTTGTTTTCTTTTTTTTTTTTTTTTTTTTTGCAAATTCTCTTTACTATACTACCACCTTACCCCAACCCATCCTCCACCCAGAAGAGCAAATAGCCTGTCCCTTAGTTAGTTTAGTCCAGCGTAGCTGATATCAAATATAGATGGTGTGAAAAAATATCATTGGGAGAACTGTTAAATCATTCCGATTGACTGTCAATTTATCAAAACAGATTGTCGGCCGATCAGAATTTTCAGACGTTTTTCTGCCGATCTACATCTTGATCAGGCGACCGGTGATATTAAATAATAATAATAATAATAATAATAAACGCCGTCGGTCTTCGGCGCTATAAAATCGTAGAAATCGGTCAATCATCGTCTGTCCATCGGCCGATATGAAGGTCATCCCAAATGACTCCAACCATATTTATACCCTTTTTTTCAGCCTTTTCCGAAGCAGAAACATAATCATGTTATACATCGTTTTAAAGCCTAGATTTTATACTTTTAAATGATTTGTTTTTATCTGAATCTAGTAAGATGAAAGGTGGTAAGCAAAATAAGCCATTACAGCACTGTCAACATTAGTGTTGATTCAGTATCAAAGCAGTGACCCCAAATTTTGGGATAGACAGATCAAGAGTTAAGAAAACCGTATCACAAAATTTTGAAAATAACTGAATAAATAAACAAAAATAAAAAAAAATGTTTAGAAGTAAAGTCACAGCTAAGTAATTATACACAGCATTTTAGCCCTACATTTCAAAAAGACCACACGCATTCTGAATGGAAGCAGTTACAAAGAAACCGTGGTACGGCTTTTGAGACAATATATCAAACTTGCATTTAGTTTTGCCCATAAATAAAAGTTTTCTCAGAGCCTTGAATTCCAGTTTGCAGAAATAGCCAGAATTGTTTAAGACCAATTAATCTTCATTTTGCCATGACTACAGACGGATTGAAATCTGGACTAAAATAAGATCAGCCTATCAAGACCATCCCACCTTTTCCTTGACTACTGGACAGCAAGTCATACATGGTTCTATCCTTGACTACTGGACAGCAAGTCATACATGGTTCTATCCTTGACTACTGGACAGCAAGTCATACATGGTTCTATCCTTGACTACTGGACAGCAAGTCATACATGGTTCTATCCTTGACTACTGGACAGCAAGTCATACATGGTTCTATCCTTGACTACTGGACAGCAAGTCATACATGGTTCTATTATGAAATAATTAAGCAAATAAAATCAACTTCAAATGACAGCCAAAAGATGAGAACCGCTTGGTCCAAACACATAAAGTTATTCATTCTAGCAGCATCAAGGCCATAAAACGTTATTGTCATTCTGCTGTCATTATGGACGAAGAACAACTGACTAAAAAAACAACAAACAAACAAAAAAAAAAAAAAAAAAACAGAAGTATTTATCCCCGTGGATAACTTTATAGCCATTGTCATTCTAACGGCAGTGTTGATAAGGAAAACAAAACTAGCAACTACTAACATTAATTTTTTTTTTTTTTTTTTTTTTTTTTTTTTCCAAATATTAGCTTTATTATTAAAGATAGAAATTTGTATTTTATGTATGTATTTCACATTCTAATGAGAAACACGACTATATTGAGATGTAAAAAGAAAATAAAAAATGCTTAAAAGAAAAAATCTACCCAGACTGTATCCTTCAGCAAGTGTGCCGAAACTTAGTTAAGGCTAAAGATCTACATAGAATCTTCTTTTGGGGCTTTTTATTGGTTTAAGGACTAAATACCAAGCGCCTGTATTGAAACAGATTCAATTTTAAATGGCCATGCCCAAATCTAGGCAGTGCCTAAGTTCACATTATACTTCTTTTTAAAAACAAAAAGGCAGATTCAATTTTAAATGGCCATGCCCAAATCTAGGCAGTGCCTAAGTTCACATTATACTTCTTTTTGAAAACAAAAAGGCAGGTGGGGGAGCAAATTGTATACCTGGCAGCGCTGAAAAAAGGGGCCATTCGGCACGCACATCCGTACTATGCCATATATATGGAACGTTACCCCGACTCCTTCCCCACCCCTGCCCTCACCCCTCCACATCCACCCCGACCCCCATCTGCCCGAGTCCAAATACTTAGGGTAAATACAGAATGGTAAACTACAAAATAACAAACAGAATCATAACACAATCGTCTCAGAGAAATTTTGTTGAAAAATGATATGCGAGGCGGAGGAATATCCCGGGCATACTCGGAAGACCCCGCCGGTCACGGAACCGGCCGAGGAGTTCAGGCAAGTTATAGCTGAATTATCAAGCCAGCAGTCATCAAACAGTAACCCTCAAGATACACGTATCCTAAAGGTCACACCACTGCATCATACCACCGAGGTTTAAATTGTTGACGTTTTTAACTCGCTGTTCTCTCTTCTCAGAAGAGAGGAAAGTAACATTTGTAATCGAGGAAACATATTACAATCTTCCGTACTTATAAGCTAAATTGATTTATCTTTGTCATTCAAAGTTTCAATTTTGGGGTATATTTATAGATTTGTCACTAAAGATGTGTTCCTATCATTATCTAAAACTGGGCATTTAAGTAATTAATGCATTTCATGTTAACATGTAATGAATATGTAAATTGTAAATATCGCCTACATTGTACTTAGTTCAAGCTATCGGAAAAAAAAAAAAAAAAAAAAAAAAACAACGGCGTGTTATTTCTTAAATATACTATTTTTTATCTTCAAAACGAGCCGTGCGAGGAATAGACATTCAGTACAATTATTATACATCCTCAAAGATTTTGGCTTTTGAAGTACACACATAGAAAAAATAACAAAAGAAGGTCCATTTTACTGAGGACCGTTCCAAGGCGGTACTTCTGTTGTACTTCATTTTCGCTCGTCTGCTCTACCTTGGTTTGTTCATTCTCTGTTCGACAAAAATTTGCTATGTGTGATCATTATATGTAATTAGACCCTTTTTCGGTGCCCTGGGGTCGGGGCGGGGATTTAATACCTGCGTATCACCATATTTAGGCCGCGCCATGCGAAAACGTGTTTTCGGACATGTGCGGACAGCGAAGGTCCAGATCAGCCTGCGCATCTGCGCAGTCTTATCAGGGTCTTCACTGTCTGCTGACAGAATCATTAGATTCCTCAGAATGTATGACTGGAGAGTAGAGGCCCGGATGATACTTAATCTGCGCATTTTGAGCATGTTCGAAGGCAACTTTTCGTTTGGCGCGGCCCATTTAATGTCTGACAATCAATAGACCACAAGCAAAAGTAAAACAATATTTTTTTTTTTAATTTATTTATTTTTTTTTTCAGCTTCGAATAAATGGATATTATATATTGATGACCTTTTTGTGTCTATAGTTGATTAATTATTACAGTCGTAATAGTATTCTTATTTCATATAAAATTAAAATGTCATATCTTCAGAAAACACTTTAAAAAATAAATATTCATGGATGCACCTGGTATCCCGGCAGACTTAGCCGGCTGAGTCATTGTCATGTCATAGGAAAAGACGTCTGCAGAACATAGGCAGACAGAAGTATTGCTATGAGTGACAAAATGATGAGAAGAGAAAACAGAGCAGGTACAGACCAATAATAAAAATAATAATAAAAAAAAAACAACAACAAAAAACAACAAAAAAAAAAAAAAAACAAAAAAAAAAAAAAACAAAAAAAAACAAAAAAAAAAACACACACAAAAAAAAAAAACAAAAAAAAACACACACACACGAAAAATCTACAGCACCCGGTCACCCATCCAAGTATGAACCGTGTTGACCTTGCTTAACTTCGCTGAAAAGATGAAAGCTGTTTGTTTCCACCCTATACGGACAGACATGCAGAAGTGTAGAAAATAATTATTTATAAACATCTCTACATGTATAGAGGAGCTGGCGTGCGGTCCCCTCCCCCTCCCCACCCTTGAATTATTGTTGTAAATAAAAATGAACTACATCCCTAAATTAGTTGAACATCTATTTAACGTACTAACGAGTGAAGCAGAATGCAGGTTTGAACTAGGTCTGCAGGTACTTGACTCAAATGTTTCGTATATATTATATTCTCGCAATGCGCACATTTTACCTTACCACTCTCTGGGCTAATCAGTAGACGACAAAATGGTGATATTGTTTTTCTTATTTTCCCCAGAAAACAGGATTTGACATTCCATGCAAATTGTCTGGGAAAAAATCGAAAAACATTTCAAAACGTCGTCTGCTGAAACAAAAAAAAAAAAAAAAAAAAAAAAAAAAAAAAATACGAAGAGTGCTAAGCATTAATTTCCTTAGTTGATCTCCCACGATGTCCGCATTCAGATGCGTATGCTGTTTAGGTCTCTGTTGTTTGCATGTGGCATATTGCACTTTTTACACACCGAAACACCGTAATAACCCTAAGTGTTGAGACAGGCAGGCCTGAGCAAAAAGTGTAGACCTTGATTAGACGCCGCAGAATCCGTCGCTTGATCAGGGTCTACACTGTTTTCCACTCATCCAGCAACATGTTAGACATTTCAACAGGTAGTAAAATGCTCTTGTTTCAATTTTAGGACAGACATAACAGTGAAAAAATACTACTACTACTACTACTAATAATAATAATAATAATGCATGTAACTAGAGCTGGTGTTTGTAAAGCACTATTCCCCCAACACTGCCTGACTCTAACACTGCTTGACTCCAACACTGCTTGCTCATGACAGTAATAACAGTACAAATATACGAGATTTCAGTGTTATTTTATTAAAAGGAAACTAACTCTAAAATGGGTGATAATTCGGATAAGAAAACAAAATACGGGTCACCTGTATTTTCATGAGGAATCCATATAAGAAATTTCAAAATATTAGCATATATGGTTCTAATGCTATGCACAATAAAGCAACAAATGGCCAAAAAAATGCAAAGGGCCATAACTCCAACAAAATTTCATTAAATTGGCTGAAAAATTAATCAGGTGATCTCCTCCTCAGACCCAATCAGATCAGTACACCAAATATAAAGGCTCTAGCTCAAAAACATTTTGAGATATGTTGCTAACGAGATTTTAATGTTTTTTTTACAAAGAAAATAACTCTAAAATGGGAGATTAATCAATAAGAAAAAATACTGGTCACCTATTTTTTATGAGGAATCCATAGATGAAATTTCAAAACATGCTTTAAACACTTTACACTATTGGTTGTGAAATCAATCAGTTTTAACATTTTAATGGATTTAAATTTACTGTAAATGTTTGGAAAGACTCTACACTCTACTTTAATGAAAAGCACGCACTGAAGCAATGCATCTTAAATGCCCAAATTCGAAACTGAAAAAGTCAATTTAACGAGTTCTACTCTTTCGATGAATTATGCCCCCTGATTTAACAATTTTTGGTACTGCCCAAAATTCGAAACTGTAAAAGGCAATTTAATGAGTTCTATTCCTTCGATGAATTATACCCCATCCCCCCCCCCCACCCCGCTGATTTAACAATTGTTGGTGACTAATTCTCAAAATTTTCATTTTCTTATGCCCACATGATTGCTCTATCCAGTCATAAAGTTTTCATAGATTTAACTTCAACCGTTTTTACAAAATATCCGGAAGAATAAGGGTGTATACTTTTTTTTGCCTTTTTAGCAGACGTGCTAACCACGGTAAGCCGACTGTAGGTAATAAAAGGATTCGAAAGTGAAAGGGTCACCTATGGCGGTAAAGAAAGTGCCGCTTTGATAAACAATGACGTTAGGTTTATAAATGTTAAAATTGGCGTTCGACGTCGGAAGAGCCGCGATGGTGTAGTGGTCAGCACGTCTGCCTGGCAAGCAGGTGGCCCGTGCTTCGATTCCCAGTCTCGGCGCGGCCGATTTTTGAACGCTAATTTCTGTTCCCTTTCTCTCTCTCTCTCACTATATATATATATATATATATATATATATATATATATATATATATATATATAATTTTGTGTGATTAACGCAATGCTCCATGCTAGTGAGACGGGCATTGACAAAGCCAAATCTCCAATGTCTGCAGCAGAGACTGACAGGACAGAGACAGAGTTGCAATGTCAAGCTACAAGACATTGTCACCATCAAGTCCAATAAGCTGCTTGCCAGCTTAGCATTCAGCATCTGGAGCTCATCCTGAAGGAGAGAGAGAGAGATCTGCTGAAATAGACACGTGGAACGCTCCAAGGGTGCAGTCAAGACAGCTGATGACATACAGGTTGATGGAAAGTCAAGGCCTGGGAGGCCCAAGATGGCGTGGATGCAGCTAACAGAGAGGGGTCGCAGAGTGGAAGCTCTCGGCTATCGACCTTCATGACAGATACAACTGGAGATCTGGTTTGAAAGCCAAGCGTGCAGCAAGTTAGCTACTCGGAAGGAGGCCCACTGACGTGGAGGTTATCCGTGTATGTGCCCCATCAATCACAAATCGGATGCGGCAGATGATGTGATGTGTGGATTATACACTGCAACTGCAAAACTCAGGTACAGCTGGCGTGTCCAAAAAGTCAACTGAGGTGCTTGAAAGCACTTTTTATCTTAATTTTTATTTGTGCAACATCTTTTGTGGTTGTTGGTCCCAGAAGGATGAAATGATTTCCAAACAGTGTAGATCCTGATCAGACCTAGCACACAGCGGCGTCTGAGCTGGGTCTAACCATAAGCTTTTTTAGAAGATTGTTAAATGCGAGAATAATTGAAGGAAGAGTCAAGGTAGAAATTAGTAATGCACCACTTGGACAAAGACTGGTTAGTGCTTAAAATGAAAGCAGTCTGGTCAGCGTCGAAACACTGAATAACACTTCTTTTAGACTTGATTATACCTATTAAAAGTCGCTTCGTTCCAGCTCTTCTGTTGTCCACTATAAAAAACAGTTGTCTAAAAATAGTTATTTAGGAAAAAGATCCCTACGAACAATTCATTACGGATGTGAAAGATTAACAACAATGTTACAACAATAATATAACTCAAAATAAATATAAAATATATGCAAATACATGCAATATGTAACACCTAGGGGATCGCTTATTACGCGATCGGCGTTCATGGTTCCCAATGACTGGTAATGGAGCTCTAGTGTATTTTCTGAAAATGGCTGACTTCCTGCAAACAGTAAAGGACCTGATCAGACACTGCATACAACAGCGTCTGGTCTGGGTCTGTACTGTTTGTCAAGGATTCGTTTTGGGGTTAATAAAGTAAGTGCTCTTAACAGAAACAAGAACTTTAAAGTATTTATTGTAGTGCCTTACAGTTATTTGGTAAATTAAAGTTATTTCATGATTGTTATAATCATCAAAGTCTTTCACATCATAATTAAAAAGAAAAACAAATATGTTTTATCCAAGTTTAAATTATTCTATATCCAAATCATAAGAGTGATGACATTTAGTTTGGTACAAGCGAGACAACTACTGAGATATGATACAAGCGAGACAACAACTAAGATATGATACAAGCCAGACAACTACTGAGATATGATACAAGCGAGACAACTACTGAGATATGATACAAGCGAGACAACTACTGAGATATGATACAAGCGAGACAACTACTGAGATATGATACAAGCGAGACAACTACTGAGATATGATACAAGCGAGACAACTACTGAGATATGATACAAGCGAGACAACTACTGAGATATGATACAAGCGAGACAACTACTAAGATACGATACAAGCGAGACAACTACTGAGATATGATACAAGCGAGACAACTACTGAGATATGATACAAGCGAGACAACTACTAAGATATGATACAAGCGAGACAACTTCTGAGATATGATACAAGCGAGACAACTACTAAGATATGATACAAGCGAGGCAACTACTAAGATATGATACAAGCGAGACAATTACTGAGATATGATACAAGCGAGGCAACTACTAAGATATGATACAAGCGAGACAACTTCTGAGATATGATACAAGCGAGACAACTACTGAGATATGATACAAGCGAGACAACTACTGGGATATGATACAAGTGAGACAACTACTGAGATATGCTACAAGTGAGACAACTACTCAAATATGATACAAGCGAGACAACTACTGAGATATGATACTAGTGAGACAACTACTGAGATATGATACAAGCGAGACAACTACTGAGATTGAAATTCGTAGCGATTAGAACAGTTATCAATGATTTGTTAAGTTAAAATAAAAGCTGCTTATGTATGGTCCAATGGAGGCTTTTTTCATGAGTTTTGTCTGTTTTGATTTGACAGGCTTAATCACATTAAAGGAAGTTTTAACTTTGGATCTTGAACAGCTGTAGATAAACGGAAGTAACTCAGGATTAAGCTCTGAGACCAACCTAGTTACATCACTTAGATTATAAGTGCTATTAAAGTGTTTCATTTAAGTGGATTTTCACCAAAAAAATTAAATATAAGCGCGGAAAAATCTCCATACTTTAGACCCCAATATCTCTATCTGAAAATGAAAATCTCCAAGAAAATATCACATGTATGCCAATGCAGCCGCTGGGGATCAAACCCGGGCTGCCTGCGTAACAGGCCAACATCTACCATCTCGCTATACAAGCCGGCTTGTACTGCAGGACAGTACAAGTGTATCTTATCATTACTACATATTTCCCCTCCTTGTTTAGATTCGAATCTCCATTTTAGTCACCAACCCTAAACACGGATGTACTCCGAGTCTCCGTGGGTCATTTTACTTTGGGCACAAGATGTAACAGGTGAAACAATCTATCACCAATGCCACTTCAGGAGATCAAACCCGGGCTGCCTGTGTAACAGGCCAATACTCTACCAAGCCGCCTTGTACTGCAAGGCAGTACAAATGTATACTATATCTATCGCTTCTACATTATTACAGTCATTCTTATTCTATGTATTCAGGCATGTTTTAACAGAAAAAATATGCATGCGTAGGGCATAAACATTATCAAAATGTCTCTGTTTACTGTTTTTTGACTGGTGTTAATGCCCCGCTCGAACTGGGTTCTCAGTTAATGCCCCGATCGAACTGGGTTCTCAGTTTTAACTTCTATAAACATCAGTTTTATTCTGTCTTTTCTGACAATTTTGCAGTAGTTTTCACAATGCACCAGCTTGACTGAAGCCATCATGGGAGCTTATTTTTACAGCTCATTAGCTTGCCGGGGTCTTATGTTGTCACCCAGTCGTTGGTGTCGGCGTCTGTCGGTGTCCGCGTCGGTTGCCATCATGGGAGCTTATTTTTACAGCTCATTAGCTTGCCGGGACTATGTTCTTGGGGTCTTATGTTGTCACCCAGTCATTGGTGTCGGCGTCTGTCGGTGTCCGCGTCGGCGTCCGCGTTAGCACAATGTTTAAGTTTTCAAAGGTGTGCATAGTTTTTCAATTGTTTAAGATACTGTTTTTATATTTGGCCTACACCTACCTTAGGGTAAGACCTTTCAATAGCATACACCCCCATTCCCATGTTAGACCCTTTATGTAGGTCAAGGTTAGTTCTTACTTTGTCATTTACACCCATGTTTAAGTTTTGCGTTTAAGTTTTGAAAAGTGTACATAACTGCAGAAGTATTCAAGATAGAGCTTTAATTTTTGGCCGACACCAGCCTTAAAGTAAGACCTTTCAATAGCACACATCCCTTTTTCAGGTTGACCTTCTGTCTAGGTCAAGGTCAGATCATACTTGGTCATTTAAACCCATGTTGGAGTTATGCATTTAAGTTTTGAAAAGTGTTTGTAACTGCTGAACTATTCAAGATCACTGTTTTAATATATGGCCTCGCTCGCAGGGACTATGTTATTGGAGAGATTATGTTGTCACCCAGTCGTTGGCGTCGGCGTCTGTCGGCGTCCATGTAGGCGTCCGCGTTAGCACAATGTTTAAGTTTTCAAAGGTGTGCATAGTTTTTCAATTGTTTAAGATACTGTTTTTATATTTGGCCTACACCTACCTTAGGGTAAGACCTTTCAATAGCATACACCCCCATTCCCATGTTAGACCCTTTATGTAGGTCAAGGTTAGTTCTTACTTTGTCATTTACACCCATGTTTAAGTTTTGCGTTTAAGTTTTGAAAAGTGTACATAACTGCAGAAGTATTCAAGATAGAGCTTTAATAAATTTTTGGCCGACACCAGCCTTAAAGTAAGACCTTTCAATAGCACACATCCCTTTTTCAGGTTGACCTTCTGTCTAGGTCAAGGTCAGATCATACTTGGTCATTTAAACCCATGTTGGAGTTATGCATTTAAGTTTTGAAAAGTGTTTGTAACTTCTGAACTATTCAAGATCACTGTTTTAATATATGGCCTCGCTCGCAGGGACTATGTTATTGGAGAGATTATGTTGTCACCCAGTCGTTGGCGTCGGCGTCTGTCGGCGTCCATGTAGGCGTCCGCGTTAGCACAATGTTTAAGTTTTCAAAGGTGTGCATAGTTTTTAATTTTTTGAGGTACTGCTTTCATATTTGGCCTACACCTGCCTGAGGGTAAGACCTTTCAATAGCATACACCCCACCCCCTAAGTTAGTCCCTTTATGTAGTCAAGGTTAGTTTTTACTTTGACATTTACACCCATGTTTAAGTTTTGCTTTTAAGTTTTTAAAAGTGTACATAACTGCAGAAGTATTCAAGATAGAGCTTTAATTTTTGGCCGACACCAGCCTTAAAGTAAGACCTTTCAATAGCACACATCCCTTTTTCAGGTTGACCTTCTGTCTAGGTCAAGGTCAGGTCATACTTGATCATTTAAACCCATGTTGGAGTTCTGCGTTTAAGTTTTGAGAAGTGTTTGTAACTGCTGAAGTATTCAAGATACTGTTTTAATATTTGGCCTCGCTCACCAGGACTATGTCCCTGGAGAGCTTATGTTGTCACACAGTCGTTGGTGTTGGCATCTGTCGGCGTCCACGTCGGCGTCCGCGTCGGCGTCCGCATTAGTACAATGTTTAAGTTTTCAAAGGGGCGCATAGTATTTTTTTAATTATTTAAGGCACTGCTTTCATATTTTGCCTACACCTACCTTAGGGTAAGACCTTTATATAGCATACACCCCCATTCCCAAGTTAGAGCCTTTATGTAGGTCAAGGTCAGTTCTTACTTTGTCATTTACACCCATGTTTAAGTTTTGCGTTCAAGTTTAGAAATGTATACATAACTGCAAAAGTATTCAAGATACAGCTTTAATATTTTGCCGACACCAGTCTTAGAGTTAGACCTTTCAATAGCACACACCTTTATTTTAGGTTGACCTTCTGCCTAGGTCAAGGTCAGGTCATACTTGGTCATTTAAACCTATGTTGGAGTTCTGTGTTTAAGTTTAGAAAAGTGTTTGTAACTGCTGAAGTATTCAAGATACTGTTTTAATATTTGGCCCACACCAATGCTAGGGTAAGACCTTTCAATAGCACACACCCCTTCCTCAGTTTGATCTTCTGCCTAGGTCAAGGTCAGGTCATGCTTGGTCATTTACACCCATGTTGGAGTTCTGTGTTTAAGTTTTAAAGGGTGTTTGTAACTGCTGATGTATTCAAGATACTGCTTTAATATTTAGCCCACAACTACATTAAGGTAAGACCTTTCAAAAGCATACACCCCTTCCTCTGGTTGACCTTCTGTCTAAGTCAAGGTTAGGTCATACTTTGTCATTTAAACCCAAGTTCGAGTTCTGTGTTTAAGTTTCAAAAGTAAATGTTTCAATGGCATATACCCCATCCCTCAGTTTCACATTCTTCAGACATCAAAGTCAGGTCGTACTCTGTCATTTATAGCTATTTTTAAGTTCTGCATTTAATCTTTAATATCTAAAGATTGCGTTTTTATCCGATCAACCCTGTCCGGCGAGCTGCGTTGTCTTCTGACAATTTTTACCTGTATGAGTAAAATGAAAGACAGTCTTGCCATATTACAAGTTTCCTTGGCATTGAGATGTACGTGTATCATCAACAAAGTGGCATCAGTTCAGAAACCCTTACGTGATAAAGCCAGGTCTGGAAACTGGAGAGTTTAGATATGAAAACACCAGGTGTATTGCTGTGAAACACATTTATGTTGAGTTATGTTTCATGCTGATGCGTTTTCATCCCGTATAAGTTTGTATATCATTTCCTTTAGTTTTTTCACATATATATAGTCACTAAAAGGAAAATCACACAGTTTGTCAGCATATTGAGTTGTAGAAATAATAAGGAGAGAAAATAAGTTACCAACAGTAGATTTTTTTTCCATTTAGCTTTCAAACTTCTTATTAACTATTAGGTACCAGGGACATAAGTCATTGTCGTTCGATTATAATTGATAACGGAAAACTCTAAACAGAATTATCAGACTTCCTTCTCAAAGAACTTGGGACTGCTGATGTTCGTTTCTTTTTCTTTTTTTCCTTTTCTTTTTTCTTTTTTTTTTACCCTGTATAATACAGTTCTTCTTGTGCGGTTGCTTGGCATGGAGACATTACATTTATATGCCGCTAGCTAGCTATGGTTTACCTACCCCCACCCCTATGGGAAATTTTTTAGACCATGTTTTTCTTATAGCCTATTATCTTGCAAGTATTTTGCAACATGTTTGCTATCTTGCGATTGGGGGCGTTACCCAGTAACAGTCTGTTACATTCGTTACCCCTTCAAAAATGTTAATACAATAGGAAACTATTAAACCTATGAGAATTGGAGCAAAAATAATTATGTGATCCAACTAAATATATGAAGTTACAGAACAGTGCATTAGCTACAAAATGTGATGTTTGAAAATTCTTTTTTACCTTACATGGTGTTACACATGTTACATTTTACAGGTAACAGTTTCTGATAATCAATTGAAACAATGAGGAGCATACATCCACCAGGTAGGTCCGGACTTTGGGCCTTCCAGGGGAGTTTTCGAGCCATAAGTCATAAAAATCTGGATAAATTTGCAATAAATAGAGTTATGCGCCAAATTGCTGTAACTATTTTTTACCTTTATCTAACGATCTCAAACTAACACTTTTGTATAGGTATCAGGCAGTAATATGTCACGACACAAAGAGTCAGGTCATGGTTTCGGGTTCTAGTCTCATGGGGTTAGGTTGATTTTTACGCCAAGGGTTTTTTGTGACATCCAAATTTTCCACTCTCACCTGGTGCTAACAGCGATATATCATATTTCTGACCAGATATATCATTTGGACAGGTGACGGATTTTGATTATCAAAGAAAACCATCAGGGGCATACATCCGCCAGTCATGATCAACGGAGGCAAGAACAACCAAAATAATGAAATATTGTCAGAATATATTATTTTACAAACACAAATAAAGTTTTTTTACCCTGTTTACTTTTATCTTTCTATTTTCATAAAACAACAACAAGAGCAACAAAAAACCCTAAACTGTCTAATGATATTCAAACACTGTGGCTTGTCCTTGTCAGTTGAAACATTGTTTATGCAGACCAATGGAAGAATTACTCAAAATATACATTCATTGTGCACACACACACACACACACACACACACACACACACACACACACACACACACACACACACACACACACACACACACACTGTCTCTCTCTCTTGCTCGCTCGCACTCTGCGTGTGTCAATTGCGTAAAAATGTGGCAAGTAAAATGATTTAATTTTTATATGCTGACTTACCAACTACTACAATAATGCTGTAATTAAAAACTGCCATCTGTTTAAAAGCCACTGAACAAGTTGAAACTAGTGCTGACTCTGACCTGACGCAGAGCTCCATCACAAGTTTTGGGAATAATACGTTATCATGTTCTCAGGAGAATATAAAATAAACTCAGAAAAAGGAACAGTCAAAAGCACGTGCATATGCACCATTTATTATGACTGTGTAGACGTCATCTAAAAGATCTCTAGACTTATCTCCACAAAAAGAATTAATGCCAGGTCCCAGACATTGAGCTGACAGGTACAAATATCTGAAAATAGAAATAAAGTATCTCAAGGAAAAAAAATCAACTCTACAAAAAAACTAATTGGTTTCTGGGGGCAATGAAAACCCACATCAGCATGTATATTTGCACAGTGTAATCATGTCCCCATTGCCGTGTGTACGGTTGATAGCTGCTGTTTACTTAAGTAACGAACACAGAAAGCAACAATCAGGCCTTATGCAAAACTAACCTACTTCTAAATAAAGATACACGGGAGAAGCCAGAGTCTCGTAGCAAAGCCTTCCCGAGACAGCTAACGAAGACAAATATTAGGAACAAGCAATGACAAGTGAAGATACTCAAGAAATCACACAATGGGGAAGCACAGTCTTCCTGAGACATCAATAGCGATGAAGAACAAGTAATTGCAAACTAATGCCACAGATGAAACCACCGACGGACAAATAAAGACAAAAAGCAATAAAAGAACTGCCTTACAACACTCAGCAGGAAAACTCCTAGAGGGCTTAAATCAGTTTTATTCGCTCGAAACCTCACCTTCTGATGCACTTCCAAGTTACGAATACCGTACAGGTGGTGGTGGTGGGTGGCGGAGGGTTCTACCTTATCTACGTAATATCACAGTGAAACACATGCATTAAACACAGTGATAAAACAAAACAAACGACTCGATAACGGTCTCAAGCAAGAACACAAGAAAACCACAAACGGCCCCACAATATTCCCGACCAAACCTATTGATAGTCAGGTGCCAAACCATTTAGAATAGACTGGGGGCGAAGTCGTCATTTAGCCAGAGGACCGACCCATGTACAATTCATGCAGTTTGCCGCAGAATATCCATGTTCTAACCTATCTTTTTGTAGTAGGCCGGCCTCGGTGGCTCAGTTGGATGCTCGTCCAACAGGTGATCAGGAGGGTTTGGGTTTAAACCCTGCCGGGTCGGCAAGATTCTTTCGTGGAGATTGATCATGATTTTTTTCTACGGCCATTCTCTCCCTTCCGCTGATTTAAGACGGGCAGTTGTCATTTTCTGGCCAAAGGATGTGCACAATACTGGTTAACCGCTTAGAGGACTAAGCCTGCACCGTAAAAGGATGGTCAGATTAAATGGCCGCGCTCGACATGACCCCAATGGTTTGATTCGGCCGTGAAAGCTCAACACAAACAAATCTTTTTGTAGCGAGGACATTTTTAAAGTCCTTCCGTTAATAAAATGTCTGTAAAGATTCTTTGTTGTTAATGTATGGTTTTACCACATCAAAAGACCAGTTAGCCTCGCAAGTTTCTGCTGGCTCACCATTATTAGACATGTAACAGAGGGGTCGTCATTCCCGCTTGCAAAAAGAAGACAATTCTCTCATTACGAGACACTTGGATTGGAGAGATCGCTTTTTCGGAATATGAAGGGATAGATTTGCAACAAAGAGTTATGCTTTAAGGATGAAATGCAGTTATATTATTTCTTTTATTTCTTTTTTTTATTGCAACCACATACTTACTAGCAAAGCAAATGGTTCTTGTATTGTATATATTCACCGAGCGCAAGTTCTGCAGTCAAAACTTTCATATAGTCATGAAATCTCATCAGCCATTGTAGAACTCTATTTTCAATGACAACTTCTAATGCCTGTTTCTGACAAGATCCCATACAATCATAGACACTTGATCATACTTTAGAATTCTTACAAACATGCTTTGCTTTTATCTTTTAGATTACAGGATAGCCCTAAACACTGGACAAGTTCACCTGCCTAAAGTGTCCACGAGGGCGTATGACAGTATATAGAAAAGTATTTCGCGAAGACAATAATTACAATCTTTCGTATGAGAGAGAGAGAGAGAAAGAGAGAGAGACAGACAGACAGACAGACAGACAGACGGACAGAGACAGAGACAGAAAGTGGCAAACATACTCCACATCCCCACAATTTAAAGCCAAGGAAGAATCCAAATGTTGTATTTTCATCCGAAAGTGTCATTGTTGAAGAGAGAGAGAGAGAGAGAGAGAGAGAGTTTTAGTAATGGAGAGAAATGATTTTAAGCTGCTTTTAATTCAAGAAAGTGCAGATGAATATTGTCATAAATGAAACAAATATGTATGTAAAATTAATATCTCAGAAACTTTAAATGGTATATTTTGTTTGAAATGGCTAATCCTAGTTGAGCATGATTCAAATTAAAACGATGCACGGAACGGTCGTGATGATGATATGAGTGTGTTACAATGTTATGAAGAATGCAATAAGCATATAAACGCTGTTATTGCAATACAATAACACTTGTAAAAAGAGCAACAACAGAGTTTTAGGGTTAGGGAAATAACAGTTAGTCATACAAAGGTCAAACAATATAAATGAAGTTACTCAAAACAAAAAAGGTATTGAAAAGACAAGAAATGAGGAATAAACAACAATGACCAGTAAAACATTACTGCACAGACACAAAATCACACAACTGCATTGAAATAAAATAGAATGACCAGGATAGCCCTGATCAAAGACAGCAACAGTCTAGCAAACACTCCCAGCTTGTAGTCTATACCTAATCTTTGATCCGTCATAGCACTTATAATAAATTTATACGTTTGTCTGTTATGATCAACTGGTGAGTTAGGAAATCCATGTGCAGACTGAACAACACACAGGTTATAATCTAACAAAAAGCAAAACAACCAGCTCTCTTAACCAAATAACCAAAGAGCGATCACAGTGTAAGAAAGGACTCACTAACCACAACAATAAGATGAAAACAGATACAAAAGTAAGAACGTCTACAACAAGATATCACAAACCCCGAAATGAACAATAACACTAGAACCACAGTCTCATAACGTTTAAATCGATTTACTGACACCAAATCTTTACATAAGTTCAAACACAGTCCACTGTACAAATACACACACATAAAAGCAAAGAGAGTAGTAATTCATTTCGACCTAAAAACAGGTACCAAAATAAGAAAGCATCGCATGTAAGCAAAGCATAAAGCAAACTTAGCAGCAGTACAAGGGCTGACCAGAATGTACAAATTCAAAAACATGACTTTGATACTGATCAGTTTTGTTGTAAATCTAGCATTGTGGTCATCTGCTATACCGCTGCCAACTTAGCTTTAAGTTTACCTGTTGCTATGCTAGCATCGTGTTCATCTACTTCAATGTCTGTATGTAATGTTTTACTGTTGAGAGTTATATCAGGAGAAAAGGGTGATATTTCGTCCAAGTAAAACTGGTTAAAGCTCTCTTTCCTTTGGAGCCTCGGTAGGGATGTGCTTCGTGACTGGCATTTTCTGGGTATCTTCACTTACGTTCTAACATACCGTGAGAGTCCTCAAAGCTTTAAACAGAACGAGAAGCCTAAGAACCATTGCCTTAAAATGGTCCTTAGCAAACAATATGCATAAAACTTATTCTGTTATAAATGCACAGACCAATTGTAAAAGAGTAGGATATATCCCATTATGAATGCTGATCTCAACATGTATAACATCGCTTATTGTGGCTCATACTTACGAACGATATAAATAGTTCTCATACTGTCGATTCATTTGGAATCCTTCGTAGAAAAAGTATAGGAATTCTTCGGGAACTGCTGAAGAGCACGCATAGAAAACATGAGAAGCGTTTTCCTTGTAGCAATCGATAGCTTCTATAAATGCTGAAAAAGTATATAGAAATAAAAAAACTGTAAAAAAGCAACAACAACAACAAAAAAAAAAAAACAAACAAAAAAAAAAACAACAAGAAAGCTCTAATTTAAAGAAAAAAAAAACAGCAACAGAAAGGAACGAAACGCGAGAATTTGAGGCAGAAATATCGCCTAGGAAAGAAACGAAGCAGAAATAAAACGAAAATATTGCACTGGCACGGTCAAAGTGAACCTGTTGGAGGCTTAAAGCCGTTAACGAGCGAATCTAGATCTTAATCCAGTTCCAGCAACACACAAGTTGATCAGCAAAGACAATATACCATTTATTTTTATAAACTACGATAAGGACACAAACTACACATTAGAGCAAAAGAAAACCACTGGTAGCACTACGTTTATCTGGACCACAGATAAGTACGGTCAGGCACAAGTCTGCTATAAAAATGTATAGGACTGAGCCGTCATTCGCTCTGTCGCTTGATTTACTGGGTCTGCCGCTTGACAGACATGGACCCATAGTAAATGGGGTGTAATTAGGTGTCCATGAAAAGTAAGCATTATTTGGTAACGCTTCGCCCACCTCAAATCTCAGCCTAAACAGAGATTTAGGATTCCGTGGTTTATAAAGTCTGTCATGGCTTGCTTGTCGCACAAACGTCAGATATAAGTCTGTAAACAGCTACTTTGTAGATTCGTGATGTTAGGTCTTTGTTGCCCGCCTGGTTCATCTAATGCTTTTCGTTAGTCTGGCTATCAACATCTGATGTGTTGCCACGAGCTCTCACCCTTGTACCGTCTCATTTAATCTTCGTATTTTTGTGATGTTTCATTGATTGAGTTAGGCAGACACTATGCGCGCCTAACAATTTTGTTCGTGTCAATAATATTTTAAACAACGCTGAATATTGGTACCCAATCAATAATGTATCTGCTTGAGAAGTTCTGTGATATTTATAAGTACATTTTTCATATATGATCTTAGCTATTTGATAATACTTCTTGCGAACGATTCGTAATGTATCTACCTTGAGGATAACTACATATTTTATGCATAGGCTGAACCGATTGTTAATATTTTGAACGATTAGTAATGTATCTACTTTGAGGAATGGTGTGATTTCTTATAACTACTTATTTTATACATGTTTTGAACCAGTTGTTGATATCTAATTCCAACAATTTATAATGTATCTACCTTGAGGTGTTCTGTGATTACAAACTACATCTTCAAAGCCATACTGAAGATCTGTCATAAGATTAAACCATTTCTCGGCACCCAGTGTTGATGACAAATTATTACCCAAAACACCACATCTGTATAAATACTTATAGTCTTTCGTATGACGGCGTAAACAATGTGGATAAAAGGCTATCTGACTGGAAAAAATAAAATTAAAAAAAAGTCAAAATCATATTAAATATTCGGTACTAAACAATCCTGTATATTTGAGACAGTGCTTACCGAGTGCCAAGCCTAGGTAAAATATAAGAGTGTCCACGTTAATTCACTGAACGATATTGTAATAACTCTAAGTATTTGGGTAGGTAGGCTAGACCAATACCCAGATCAGGTTGTACACTGTTTGTCAAACATCTAGCAATTTCACATCAGTAAGCAGTAAAGTTATCTTGTGATAGAAATGTATAGCGGAATTTAAGAACGCTGTAAATTGAACATTCATTTTCAATTAACGAATGTCTAAAGCATAATACGTATCTCAAATCTTGTCTATGACTTGTTATTTGCTTACAGATTAATGCATTTCGAGCTTACATATTCTCATAATCTGATCCAATAGTTATTTTGGGACGAAGAACGAATGCCCAAAACGAGGGACAGATAAGGACCACACAAAAACCATAACTGAAACCATAAATGCACATACAAAGAAATGCAACAGAGGAACCGTCTCGGAAAGGTCCGTAGAAAATCTACTGAGAGGCTTAAACCAACTTTACTCGCGCAAAACCTCACCATTACAAATCAAATAACAGCGATAAGATGGTAGACAATGGTAGACATAACGATGGGGTCTTCCTTGTTATTACTGTTTTAGAGAGCCGTGTTACATGAAACATTTTACCCAGCATCAGAAGTTTGAAAATAGGATTAAGCTGCGACAACTAGCTAGTCTAGCGAATGTGCTCTTTGCTCTCAAGCGTCATTCTTTTAAGAATATATTTAGAGAAACGCTATAAAGAAAAAAAAAAGAAAAAAATAATAATAAAAAAAATAAATAAAAATAAAAATAAATGAATAAATAAAAACGATAAAATACTGAAACTGCTAGGAAAAATAAGATTTTGCAACATTTCGCCGTGCAATTTGAACGATGCATCTGTTAACCACACTTTTGGCCAATAACGAAAGCATACCAGGACGACTTGTTTATATGAATCCCATTTAATTGTTTCATTACGTTAGCATGTGTATGCAAACTGAGTGTGAAAATCAGGCAAGCGCGTGTTTTACACCCAATAACACACAGTAATGCACTATACAGATTTCCACGACAAACAGTTTGCATTAAATTCTATTTAGGTCCCTGTTTTTTTTTTTTTTTTTTTTTTTTTTATCTTAGTGGTTGCTCGATACAGCTCATTATTTGTGTTTGGTACTGTCAATTTATTCTATGACATAAATACAGATATTTGATGAAAACAAACAAACATAAATGCCAAAGGGATTAGATGTAGGCTATGCCTATATTTATCCTCTCCCAGGAAGCTGTGACAGATGTTGAAAACATATAAATAGTATACATAATAGATGAACTACATGTTATGATTTAAGTTAAGATTGCACATATATAGTACTGTTTCGTGTATTGTTGCATTCGGTGGGCCCTGTTTGGTGTTGCGGTCACATCATTCGAGGTGAGGGCTGGTTGATTTTTGTTCGTTGTTTTGGCGAACGAAAGGGGTGGTCGAGAAGACTGGATATTACGTTACACACTCCCAAGATAGCATGACAACGTTGGTTGGACAGTTGGCTAACCGTTGGCACCATATGTACAACATTGCGCCAACGTTGGGCCAACGTCATACAAATTTGACAAATATCAGAGAAAAATGTCTTATGCACTAACATTGGGCCACCGTTGGCCCAATGTCTGTATTTAGGAGTAGACGCATATTTTCCCCATGTTTTTTGTTTTTGTGATAAAGTTGGATCTTCGTTGGCCCAACGTTGATATGTGATGCACACTTTTTAAAAGATACACAAGCTGCGGATTCATTTAATAATGAAAATACATCATGATTAAATTTTCGAATAGATAAATAAATGAAAATGTTACAACATTTGTAGTTTTTACTTTAATTTTCAAAAGAAAGAAAAATAGAGCCGTCTTGTCTTGTTGGGAATCCTACAGTCTGAATACAAAAAACACAGTTCTTATATTGATGAAATATATTGTTTTTTCTTGCAATGTAAACATAATGCAAGTTTTGGTTTTCCTCTTTTATTAGTTTAATTCCGCATACAAAATATGATAAGAAATGTTTCATCAATAAATCTAATTATGATACTGTCTTTGACTATTCACCACCTGCAGGTTATAGCATCAATTATAATGAAACATAATACCCCAAAGAGTTAAGTTTATGTTAGCCATTATCAATGTTTAATTAATACCGGGAAGATAAACACCAGAATCTGCTTTTTAGTGCCTTTATAGCTGGCTGTTAGACAACGTCTTGTTTATGTTGCTAAGCTTTATGTATAAGTTGAACAATGATGTTTTATAAAAGTGAATGGAAATTACTTTTTTGTAAAATGAAAAAAATGATAAAAAAAAAAAAAAAAAAAAAAAAAAAAAATGAAAAAATGGTAAAAAAAAGAAAGAAAGAAAGTAAAACATTCACCTCATTTATTCATAAAGATAATTATATAAACTGACAAATAATAAGCAAATAATACTGGAGGGTAATATTACTTTTTTTATTTATTTTCAGATTGGCTCAACGACAAAAGATATTTAGCTATTCTAAGATATTTCTTGGAAACAGATGTTGATCGATATATCGCTTGACAACTTGGATGTAGAATTCTTTTCGTATTCAGTATTATTCAACTTCGATCAATAAAGATATATGGAAACAGTAACCTCTTTATACCACAGTGCATTATAAAAATGTATAGATTATATAGAAAAATGACATTTATTACGCAAATTTGGATATAACATGGTTAAAAAATGTATAGAATATATAGAAAAATGACATGTCATTTTTTTTTCTTATAAACAACCTATACATTTTTGACTGGATATAACACATATGTTTAACTAACACAGTTTTTGTTTAAAACTGAAAGTTGCAAAAATGGGTTATAGTGTTTGAGGCGGACAAAATTTCATGTTTGATACGGATAAACATTATTTTGCGTCCAAGTTGACATGTCAGTATACGTTGGGCCAACGTATACAATGTACGTAGGCATAACGTTGTGTCAATGTTACCCGTCAAATATGTTCTACGTTGGCCCAATGTTGCGCCAACACATTGGCCCTACGGAGGCCCAACGAGCAAGTTAACGTTGGGCCAACATAATTTTACAACGTTGTCCAAACAGAGTGACTAACCAAAATACCTCGTTGGGCCAACGTTATTATGCTATCTGGGTCTTCCTTTCTATTTTTAACGTGATGTGCTAACCGCCATAATTTATTTTACTCTTCCTCTCGGTGTCATTTGTAAACTATATTCCATGATTGTATCACTCCATTGTCATATCCTTTACTATTTTTGAAAACAGAAACTCTTGGACATGAGCCTTATAGTACTTAACCACGAATAGCCCAGTTGTTACTATACATGAGAGGTGAACAAAGGGATGGGCATGGAGACTAGATATTACGTCACATACTCTTCCTTTCTATTGTTAACGTGACCATCTGATGTTTATATCATATGCGATTAGAACATTGTTGCCTGCAGAGATAATCTGAAAACAACCATCACATTTGGTGTCCTTTAATTTCATTCGCTTCTTACCATGACACAGTTATTGCGTAGTAGTTTGTTTCTGTTCACGCATATTATTTTAACATATTTGTGCACCAACTAGCATTCTTCTAGATTATATCTTCACACTACCTACTCACTCCTGTGTTTCTCTTTGTATGAGTATTTTAAAGTTGTATATATCAGATAGTTAGATATTGAATTAAGAAGTTTACTTGCAGTAGTGTCGAACTCCTTCCGTTGTCTCTAATCCTAGTAGGAGAGCCTCATCAAGGAACCTCTGACATTGTGGGTGTTCAAACAGTTCGACGGCGCTGCAGTCAACCGATCTTTCTACTCTATGTACATGAACTGGACTACCTATTAATATTAACAAGATGTTTATTCCAAATAATATTGATACTTTTGGCATCTCCTTCGAAACAGTCTATGTAGCATGGCATGGCGTTATTCGTTTAGATGTAATAATAATTCAACATTCCATCAACAGTCAATTTGTGGGCCAAGATATGGTGATCTTAGGCGTCTCTATGAAGAAGAACACTATTTAAAGCAGAGAAGAAAAATATTTAGCGCGTGATAAGCCATTGCTTGTTTTAATGTTATACCGGCGTTCACGCCTTAGAATCTTTTCGATGGCACAACTTTAATACTTGGTTTCGTAATTGTGACCTTTTCTATAGAAAATTTATTTATATTTACCCACTTAAACAATAACAGCATTTGCCTGATTGTTTTATTATTGATATCACGTTTGTTTTCTTACATATATTATCGAGTCATTAAGTATATATGTTTTTAGTTGTTACTTGGGGAGCTTAAAACCTGAGTTATTCAGAAAACTGAGAACTCAGCTATTTAGGAAGCTGAAATCCTGGATATTAAAAAAAGCTGTAAACTGGATAGCCAGAAAGCTGGCAACCTGGCTAATCAGAAAGCTTGAGAACCTGGATATTTAGAAAGCAGAAAATCTGGCTATTCATGAAGTTTTACAGTTTTACTCTTACAGTTTTGTACCGATTGTTTTGAAACTTTGCATGTGTTTTCTTAATGGTATGAGGATGTGCATGTGCTTTGGGTATAATTATACTTGTTAGAACACTTTTTGTCACTTTTTCCACATTGTGAACTTAGTCATTTTTCAATCTTGACATATGAACAGTTGGTACTTCTTGTGGGCGCAACCCTCTTACAGTTTTGTACTTATCATTATGAAACTTTTCATGCGCTTGTTTTTCATGGTATGAGGACGTGCATGTGGCTTGGAAAGAATTGTAAGATAATTTTTCTTTCACCTTCTTTTCCACAATGTGTTTTTTCACCCTCAATATATAGACGGTTGGTACCTCGTGAGCACATCTCCGCATACACTTTTATACCAATCTTTTTGAAACTTTGCACATGTTTTTTCATAGTCTGGAGATATGCATGTGCTTTTCTAATAATCCTTACCTTAAGTTATTTACTTTTTTTTTCTACTTTTTGAACTTTGTTTTTTCTTACCTCAGGTGTAGACAGTTAGTACCCTATGGTTGCAACTTCTCATACAATTTTAAAACGGTCGTTTTGAAATTTTGCACATGGTTTCTTCCGGGTCAGCAGAAGTGCATGTGGTTTGAATATGATTTTTAAATATATTTTTGTCACTTTTTTTCCGCTTTAACTTTGTAATTTTCCTAGCTTAGATTTTTAAAAGTGTACAGACTATGGGTACCTTTTGTGCCCACCTTCTCATATATCATATGAGCAAATACATATGCTTTCGATGAAATTCCTATATTAAATTAACTTCTTCTACCTGAAATAAACATTACTGTGTGTATGTGTGTGTCAGGGATGGGGGGGGGGGGAGGGGGAGGGGGCGGGGATGGTCGCAGGTGCGACATCAGCTTTACCGGTTCGATCATAGATTTTCTATATCAGCTCTGAATCACATTCACAATCGCTTTCCGACATACCGTACAAATATCTCTACGAGACAGTTCAGCCATTGTTACAACCAAATCTCAGAGCAAACTTTATCATCATGCAGGCAACACAGAATAATACTTAAATGTGTGTTAAAACTAAAGAACAGAATCAAAATAAGGTTGAACGTCTGTATTTGCTATAATAACTGGCAACAAGGTAAGTGCGCTGGAGACAACAATCTTAGCACCAGTGAATAGGTCAATGTTTGTTACGGTCGAAAGCGGTCAGGACGGAAAGAGGATAACTTCCGATTGATTTAGCTTCAGGTTGGGTAATAACTAACTGTATCAACTGCAAAGATAACTCTTATACTGTTAGAATTCTAAGTTATTTTACACATAATTATATATTTATAACAAAGAAAAATATATAAAGAAAAACAATTACGTCCACTATTTCCTTCGCTTCAGCTTCGACAACAATCATAACATGATCGAAGACTAAACTAGTTTACAATTTGATTAATCTGGCTGAGTAATCAACTTTTGAAAAACCAGTACAATCCCCGGCCAAGTAGGGCGATCGTTGTCATGTTGATGGGAAGAGAATGCCCCATCCTGAACTTAAGTTATTTTGTAGATTGTTCTTTATCCTGGCATTTGTCAAGTCTTTTACATTTAACACCTCATCAAGCTCTTATTGTTTAGCAAGTCATTAAATTTCACTTTGTATTTCGTGCGATTTTCCAAACTATGCTTACAATCCTTCAATAATAATCTTATTTTTATATATGTATATTTCTCCCCTCCTTCGTGACGACGGCCTGTATCTATCTCGATAGATCATATATACAGGGGCCAGTCGAACACGCGGAGACTAACGCTTAAAACAAATGAACAAATAAAATCTAAAGGATTGCCTTTGGAAACAAAGAACACACAAAGTAACGAAAATCGGAGACTCGGTTTGATTAAGTCTCTTCATATGCAACACTGTAATTTGCGAGACTGCATACGCCCCCTAGCACCGGGTTAAGCGGTACTATTCATTCTACAATAAACAAACGCTTGCTATTATGCGACTCTATATTACAATGACGACGAACGCTACCAAGCAGAGTGAGTGACGTCATTTACATCGCTGTCGATTCAGCAACGTCGTAGTTTATTTATCACTGACGTCGATGTGACTACCCCCTGTGACCGACTTTCCGGTTGCCGTCATCGGTGATGTCTACAGTGAACAATTCACTAACTGTTGACACCGTCGCTCGACATCAACAGTCAAACACAAGCTTTATTTCTTCAACAATGACAATATACGGATTTCTGAGTTCTCTTTCATTAATATTTTTCATAGTGCCTGAAGAACAACTAAACCACGATGTTTCAGATGTCGCTTCCCGAATGCAATGAAGGCATTATACATCGCTGTCAACACTGGCAAACTCAGAGATATACCCAATCGATAACATTCAATATAATTAATTCAATAGGATTTGGTTACAAAGCTTAGGAGATAACTCAAATGCCAAATAACTAGATAAAATATATTTAAAACTAATTGTCCCAGATCGTCTCCGCGAAATACTAATATCACTTTATTAAATAAATTGCATGTGTCTGAGCATCTTGGTGTCCGTACGATTACGTGCATGCGCACACGTGCACACACCTGAATTCGTTCATAGTGTATGTACAGAAACTGAGCACGTGTAAATGCCTCTATATATACGCATGTGTGTGTGTGAGTGTGTCACATTTATGTACGTGGGTGCGTGTTTGTGCTTCTTAATTTAATGAATTCGCGCTTTCTTTATAATAAATGTATAAATAAAACCGAGACTCCCATTTTCTTATCTGTAGTGTGTTCTTTGTTTCCAAAGGCAATCTTTTTGACGTTTATTTTACTACACTGCAGCTGGTATTAGTGCCATGTGGCGGCGGTAGAACGTCTCCACGTACTTTACCATAGTGCAGATTATATTTCGTTTCCTTTGGGATCATTGGGTCCATTGTGGACTCTTTGAAAATGGAGTTCTTCACATGAATACGCTAGAGGGCGTAAGCAGTGTTGCAAACTTCATTACTGCTTATGAAGAGTCTCAGTAAAACCGAGACTCCCATTTTCTTATCTGTGGTGTGTTTTTTGTTTCCAAAGGCAATCTTTTTGACGTTTATTATATGATCCCGTGCTGTTATTAGTTCCACCAAAACAATAACCCCTGCTTACAGTAGAGAGACCTTGATCAGACAATACTACTGTTAGTGAAGTATGCTCAGTGCCTTAGACAATAACCAGGTAATGTATGCACAGAATCAAGCTGCGCACTACACTAAGTTATATGTGCAAGGTTTTCATTTATGAAGCCCGATGTGCAAACCAAACATTTCGGATTTTGAAAAAGCACGGGGAATAAAACAATCATGGGATTCATGATTTCTCTGCGTTATGTGTGCGTAATATCGTATGATTATGACTCGTAAGTAGAAAATGGACTTAACGAGTAAGAAAAGGTACTTTATATATAAAAAGTGCAACAAATCTCACCAGCCTGCTCTGCATCGTAACAATGTTAATTACCAGCCTGCTCTGCATCGTAACAATGTTAATTAAGACATGTTTATTATGTGGCAAGTTTGTGTAAAGAATATCTGATTCGGTCGAATTTGTCATGTTGAGTGCAGAAGAAAATAACATTCATGATCATCTTCTGCCAATTTATAAAGACAGATTTTTCACAGTAATCCGCTAAATATGAAACCAAAATATTTAGTACCAAACATACAAGTAAAAATCTCATTGAATAGCATTTTCACTACAGTTCACTCTGCGTATAATGAATCCAAAATGAACTCATGACGTTTCATTTCAGTTCAATATGGATGACAAGGGCGCCGAGTTTATTGTTTTACATAGTATATTTAGAAAAAAAGATGTTGCTTCTTCTATTCTCGCTTACTTCTTGAATTCTTGAATATTGAGTCGTCCGCCTTAATTTGCTACAAATATAACAAACCTATTCAAAATACAATATGTGATCTTGTTATTGAAGTTAGCATCGCCGATTTTGTGTTGGGTGTGTGTGTGTGTGTGGGGGGGGGGGGGGGGGGGGGGCTGGTGAAGGGGGAGGGGAGTGATATGGGGTATTTCTCTTGGTGTCAATCGTAGGCTGTGTTCTGTGACTGTGTCTCTTCCAGGACATCTATACTATTTTGCAGTTAATAATAAAGACAAAAAGGACAAGCTTACGCAATATTATTAAGTTCTTATCTTACGGGTGTTAAAAATGTAGTTAAATAGATTAAGACAGTATATGAAAGATCCGGTAAAAACTTTTATGGTGTATAAAAATTCTGTTGTAGTTTTAAATACACTTAAATCTAAATATTTCCGCCCGTCATCTAAATATGATTTTCCTTTGCTTTATATATCATTTTTGCATAAACTGGTAAAAGAAAAACATATTGATTTAAATTGATATAATTTTCCACAAAGTTTTGTGAGTTTTGTGTATTTATTTATTCATTTATTTATTTATTTGTTTATTTATCTATTTTTGTTTCTTCTTCATAATAACTTCATTTGGTGTGGTACAAAATCATACCATAAATTCTCTGTCCGAGTACTCAGGATCAATACACAAAAGCCTTCGCTGTCAGCATCGCATCTGTTTCCGGAGTGTAAATAAACGTAAGACACGTGGAGTAAATGCGTGCACAAAATAAATCAATAAATGTGCCACAGCTGAACAACAGGACTATTCAGTAATCTGCAGTGTTTTGAACAATATAACTATATATGTTTTTGAACTATTAAAATCGCATTTTTTCATCCTATATAAATCTTACTTTTTTTTTTTTTTTTGTTTATGAGCAACATAAAGAAGAACATCCTGTCTGCTAAATTTTGAGGCATTTTGTTTAAAAGTCATGTGATTGTTGTCATATTACTGATATTGCCATATTCATAGAATGTTTTTACTGTAATAGAAACAAAGTTCTGTACCAACAAATTTCATTTATATTGCCAAAATAATTAGCTGTATTTATGAAGAAAACATATAACAATCCATATATTTAGATTATGACCTTATACATGTTGTTGTTTTCATTGTTTCTTTTGTCTTGAAACAAAAACCGTCATAACCCTTGCTGATATTCGAATTGTCTCAGACCAAACACATTATAACAATTTAAAAGAACATATTGCTAAAACATTTTGATATCTTTGCAGACCTTTATTTTTTCTATATGGGAGGATTTGTCGGAATATTTTAAACTTACAATTATCGAATAAACGTCAAAAAGATTGCCTTTGGAAAAAAAGAACACACTACTAATTAGAAAATGGTAGTCTTGTTTTATTTAGACTCTTCATAAGCAGTAATGAAGTTTGCAACGCTGCTTACGCCCTCTAGCGTATACATGAGCAGAACTCCGTTTTCAAATATATCACAATGGGCCCGATGATCCTAAAGGAAATCTGCACTGTGGTGATGTATGGAGAGACGTTCTACCGCCGCCTCACGGCACTAACACCAGCTGCAGTATAGTAAAATGAAGAATGTCAAAAAATGCTTTTGGAAACAAAGTACACACTAAAACTTAGAAAATGGGAGTCTCGGTTTTATTTAGACTCTTCATAAGCAGTAATGAAGTTTGCAACACTGCTTACGCCTTCTAGCGTATACATGAGCAGAACTCCGTTTTCAAATATTCAATGGGCCCAATGATCCTATAGTAAATGAGGTATAATCTGCACTATTGTGAAGTATGGGGAGACGTTCTACTTCTGCCACATGGCACTAACACTTGCTTTAACATAAAAAAGATGGAAACAAACTTTGCAGTAAGCCCCTTTGTCAGACCGTGGCCCAAATAAATAGATAAAAAGAAAAAAACTAACCTGATATATTTACATAAGCCAAATATGAGTATAATATTATGTGGAGCAGTGACCAACTGCCTCGTTCCATGTTCTTAGAATAAACACAAATAACTTACACATTCATATCTTATAACCTTGAGCGTTGATATCGCGTTAAATCTGACATTTTCTCTTATTTTGTAAACAGGATGTTTTTGCTATTATAATGAAATCACCATCCCGTACAACATGGAATTATTTTCGATGTATGTAATAATTAAGCCGTATCGTGGTAAATTGTGTCTTCGGAACATACTCGGGAAGCTAAGGCCTATATCACAATGCGCATATGCACAGTCTAATCAGAGTCTTCGTTGTACCCTTACTGAAGTATTTTCTTTTATATTGTAAAACTCCCTAAGTATACTGTATAGTTTTGCTGTCCGCTTACTGAAGCACTGGGTACTGTAGAATATAGGTCCCTGATCAGACTGTATAGCTTCGCTGTCCCCTTACTGAGGTACTGCGCGCTGTAGATATAGGTTCCTGAACATACTCTAGTACTTCGCTGCTCACTTACTGAAGAACTGCATACTATAGAATGTAGAAATGATCAGACTGTATAGCTTCGCTGTCCCCTTACTGAGGTACTGCGCGCTGTAGATATAGGTTCCTGAACATACTCTAGTACTTCGCTGCTCACTTACTGAAGAACTGCATACTATAGAATGTAAAAATGATCAGACTGTATAGCTTCGCTGTCCCCTTACTGAGGTACTGCGCGCTGTAGATATAGGTTCCTGAACATACTCTAGTACTTCGCTGCCCACTTACTGAAGAACTGCATACTATAGAATATAGAAATGATCAGACTGTATATTTCCCTTACTGAGGTAATACGAACTGTAGATATAGGTTCCTGATCATACTCTAATACTTCGCTGCCCACTTACTGAAGAACTGCATACTATAGAATATAGGAATGACCAGACTTTATAGCTTTACTGTCTACTTACTGAAGTACTGAGTACTGTGTACTGTAGAATAAAGGACCCTGATCATAGAATTTAGGACCCTGATCAGAATGCATGACTTCACATTGTAGAATATAAGTCCTGGAAAACTTCCTGAAGCATTGGTTACTGTAGAATATAGGTCACTGATTAGACTGATTATCTTCGCTGTCCGCTTTCTGGTGTACAACGTACTGTAGAATCTAGGTCCCTGACCAGATTGCATATCTTCGCTGTCCGCTTACTGGTGTACTGCGTAGAATATAGGTCCATGACTAGTATGTATGACTTCACACTATAGAAAATAGGTCTCTGACTTGGTTGCTGTAAAATATAGGTCGCTGATCAGACTCTATGGCTTCGCTGTCCGCTTACAGGGGTAAAGCATATTGTAGAATATAGGTCGCTGATCAGACTCTATGACTTCGCTGTCTGCTTACAGGAGTAAAGAATACTGTAGAATATAGGTAATTGATCAGATTCTATGACTTCGCTGTCTGCTTACTGAAGCGCTACATACTGCAGAATATAGGACCCTGATCGGACTCTATGGCTGTGCTGCCCGCTTATAGGAGAACTGCATACTGTAGAATATAGGTAACTGATCAGACTGTATGGCTTCGCTGTCCACTTACTGAGGTACTACATACTGAAGAATAAAGCTCAATGATCAGGCAGTGTGGCTTCGATGTCCGCTTACATACTGTTGAATATAGGTCGTTTATCAGACTGTATGAATTCGCTGTCCGCACACTGAAGAACTACATACTGAAGAATATAGGTAACTGATCAGACTGTATGGCTTTGCTTACTGGAGTACTGCACACTGAAGACTATGTCCCTGATAAGACTCTATGGCTTTGCTATGAGCTTACTGAAGAAGTACATATTGTAGAATATAAGTCGCTGATCAGACTGTCCGCTTACTGGAGTACTGCGCAATATTGAATAAATGTTCTTAATCAGACTATGGCTTCGCTGTCGGCTTACTGAAGTACTGCGCATTGTAGAATATAGGACCCTGATCAGACTCTATGGCTTTGCTATCCGCTTACAAGAGTAAAGCACACCATAGATTATAGGTCCCTGATCAGATTGTATAGCTTCTGTGTTTGCTTACTGGAGTACTGCTCGCTGCAACATGTAGGTAGCTGATCAGACTCTCTGCCTTCGCTATCCGCTTACAGGAGTAAAGCGCATTGTAGAATATAGGACCCTGATTGTATAGCTTCGTTTCCCACTTACGGGAGTACTGCGCAATGTAGAATAAAGGTCGCTGATCAGATTGTATAGCTTCGCTATCCGCTGACAGGAGTACTGCGCACTGTAGAATAAAGGTCGCTGATTAGATTGTATAGCTTCGCTATTTGCCTACAGGAGTACTGCGCACTGTAGAATAAAGGTTGCTGATCAGATTGTATAGCTTCGCTATCCGTTTACAGGAGTACTGCCCACTATAGAATAACGGTCGACGATCAGATTGTATAGCGTCGCTATCCGTTTACAGGAGTACTGCCCACTGTAGAATAAAGGTCGCTGATCAGATTGTATAGCTTCGCTATCTACTTACGGGAGTAAAACGTACTGTAGAATATAGGTCGCTCATCAGATTGTAAAGCTTCGCTGTCTGCTTACAAGCATGAATACCGCGAACTATAGAATAAAGGTGGCTGATCAGATAATATGACTTCGCTATCCGCTTAGAGGAGTAAAGCGCACTGTCGAATATAGGTCGCTGATCACATTGTAAAGCTTCGCTGTTCACTTACAAGCAGGAGCACTATGCACTGTAGAATAAAGGTCGCTAATCATATTGTAAAGCTTCTCCGTCTGCTTAAAAGCAGGAGTACTGCGCACTGTAGAATAAAGGTCGCTGATCAGATTGTATAGCTCTTCGCAGTATGCTTACAGGAGTACTGCGCACCGTAGAATAAAGAGCGCTGATTAGATTGTATAGCTTCGCTATCTGCCTACAGGAGTACTGTGCACTATACAATACAGGTCGCTGATCAGATTGTAAAGCTTTGCTATCTGCTTACAGGAGTACTGCCCACTGTAGAATAAAGGTCGCTGATCATATTGTATAGCTTCGCTATCCGCTGACAGGAGTACTGCGCACTGTAGAATAAAGGTCGCTGATTAGATTGTATAGCTTCACTATCTGCCTACAGGAGTACTGCGCACTGTAGAATAAAGGTTGCTGATCAGATTGTATAGCTTCGCTATCCGTTTACAGGAGTACTGCCCACTATAGAATAACGGTCGATGATCAGATTGTATAGCTTCGCTATCCGCTTACAGGAGTACTGCCCACTGTAGAATAACGGTCGATGATCAGATTGTATAGCTTCGCTATCCGCTTACAGGAGTACTGCCCACTGTAGAATAAAGGTCGTTGATCAGATTGTATAGCTTCACTGTCCGCTTAGAGGAGTACTGCGCACTGTAGAATAAAGGTCGCTGATTAGATTGTATAGCTTTGGTGTCCGCTTACAAGCAGAGGTACTGCGCACCATAGAATAAAGGTCGCTGATCAGATTGTATAGCGTCGCTGTCCGCTTCTCAAGTCCCACATACAGCAGAATAGAGGTCCTGCCGAGACTGCATATCTTTGCTTTTCGCTTACCGAAGCACTGATTACTGTTAAATGTATAGGCCTTGTAAAGCCACATCAACATAGAACAGAGTTGGAAGCTTTAACTAAACATAATGTTACCCAGACTTAACTAAATGCATCTTTAACTTATATAATTGTTAATAAAAAAACATTTATAAGTAAAACACTCTACAATATTTAACCAAATGTACCACAATGAATGTACTGCCTTGGACCGCTACGCTCTGTGATAAATAAATGTGGGGGTTGGGGGAGGGGCTTAAGCTAGCTTCGAGGGATCCCTTGCTGTCAGTTCTTCCTATAAGGTAAAAAAAAAACGTATTCGTTCGGTCCGTGTGGAGGTCTTCAACTCATCCTTGAATCATTACAGGCAACAAATAAATCGCAGATAAAGCCTTTAATGAAGCAAAAGTCAGGACTCAACAGAAACAACGTGTTGAGACACCTCGAGATCCCTTGGATGTCAACCAAAACACCACTAGAATACTGGAACAAAAGAAAACCACCAGTTGAACCCCGGTGGGACTTGAAACCGACATATAAAGTACCGGCCCAGACCATCTAAATGAATAGTTTTAAGTGGGGACCTTCATAGAGTCTGAACCCAGACCAACCAGTGGGCAATTAAAGAGGTAAGTAAAGTGGTCCACCGTAAATGGTTATGTTTATCATGACAGATAATGTTATAAGCTATAAATGGGTACCGAGAATGTTTTAAGTCATTAATGGCTAAGTTTCCCATGACAGACAGAATATGTTTAGCTATTAATGGCTAAGCATTCCATGGCAGACAAAGTGTTTTAAGTTATGAACAGAAGTTGTTAACTATTAATGGCTAGATGCCCGTAAAAGAAACATTTGCCAACCGTGAAGGCCTTCCACCGTATAGATCCAGATCAGACAGGGTCTACACTGTTTGCATAACTAAATTAAACCAGCCACTCCTAAATATTGAAGATGGGCCTATCTAAAGAGATCGGTTGAACATTCCATTCGGCATAAATAAGTTAATATTTATCAATCTGAGACTTTAATATATACATGTAACCGTCTGATGGAATAATATAGATAGCATATTGCATATGCTCACAGCCTGACAAAGGCTTTATAGTTGCGTTAACTAAAGAAACCTTGGGATAATTAGGTACATTTGTATCCACAGAGCGTCGCGTGAAGATTCTGATCAGGCTGTATGGATGAGCGGACTGATCTGATATTTCGCCTAACCCCACATATTATTGGCAAGGACATCTCACTCATGGCATAATTACTGTACGTAACCAAATAGTCGGACACCTAACTCCTTAAAATATGTGTCCTAGAATTTGTAGAAATCAATTTTACTACCTACTATTTGTCTATAAAATTGGACGAGTGGCAAATGCGTGTAGATCCAGATCAGTAACCGCAACACGCGGCGTCTGATCTGGGTCTACACTGTTCATTCAGTTATATCTGTTTCAATTCGGTAAACAATAAACCAGAAATAATATTAAATGGTCGTATACAGTGAACCGTATAGCTCATGAATTTGACTGCGCGGATGAACAGACTAACCTTGGTCTACACGAATGGTCTTCGTAAACTGCTTACTCAATATACCGTAGGTAGGTAGATAGGTTGGTAGGTAGGAGGTAGGTAGGTAGGTAGGTAGGTAGGTAGGTAGGTAGGTAGGTAGGTAGGTAGCAATGTGTTATCAGGGTGTTCACTGTTCGCTTTCAAAATCAAGGAGTCCTGTAGAATGTATTGACGGAAAATAAAACTAGATGACAGAGAGCGTGTATGCGCACACTAATCTTGATGCGATGTGTCCGCATGTGCACAGTCACAAGTTTCCATATAGACGGACTAAAAACTCGGATGTTATTATTATTATTATTATTATTATTTTATTATTATTTTTTCCGCTTTATACTATTATCAAACTTGGACATCAGCGCACAAGTTACAACTCTGTAAATAAGAATCTAACAATGGATTTAGAACAATAGCAGCCTTAAACAACGAAATCTAGGCCGCTCGAAGCGAAATGATGCCTTCGGATATATACTAATAGCGAAGACCCAAATTAGACTGCACATTCGAATTTTTTTAGTAAGTACATGCCCCTTGGCTGTCCGCCGATCTTTCATTACGGAAACTCCGACAATCCGGCGATGCCTGCACTTGATATAGCAATCTGAGTTATTTTGGTTGTTCGTAATTAAAAGAAAAATATATGCATGAAGTATTCGGACGTTCGATTTGATAATGACTCGGAAAAGTAGTCAAGAATTCGGGTGCACGACCTAAAAATGACACAGAACAGATGGCACGCAGAGTTGGTGGCAGCTTACCCAAAACGGCGACAGTACAGAAATATATTCAAATGCAATATTTAATAATGAAACGGATAAGTGCTTAAATATACGATTTACGACTTCATAATGACACGCAGCAGTACGGACGTATTCGAAATGAAAATAATGGTTTGTTTGTGTTGAGGTTTTACGGCCCAGTCAACCCAATGGGGCCATGTCGAGCGCGGTCAGTTTACCTAACCACACGTTTACTGGGCAGGCTTAGTGCTCTAAGCGGTTAACTAGTATTGTGCACATTCTTTCGCCAGAAACTGACAACTGCCCTTCTTGAATCAGCGGAAGTGCGAGAATGACCGTAGAAAATATTTCATGATCAATCTCCACGAAAGAAAGTTGCAGACCTCGTCGGGGGTTGAACCCGCGACCTTCTGGTCACCAGTCGGACGGCGCATCCAACTGAGCCACCAAGGCCGGCTGAAAATAATGGAAACAAATAGTTCCCGTGATGGGATACTGTAGAATGTCTTTGAGGACAAGAAGACTCTGATGAGACTGTGTAGATGCGTAAATCTATCAGAAAAAATGTGCATTTTGTACCTGCAGCTCACTTACGTATTACGAAAACATGCCTTTTCAAAAAAAAAAAAAAAAAAAAAAAAAAAAAAAAAAAGGAATCACCTCCAAAAACTGAAAATTTTCAGATGAAAAAAATCTGCATATTTCTGATCAAAACATAGATTGCGGGTACTCGTTATAACCGCCTCCACGAGGCGGGACTAACAAGTAACCACAATCTATGTTTTCGAGCAGAAATAAGGAAATTTTTGTATACCCCAGTATTACTATATAAAAGTGGGGTGTAAGTGTGTGTGTGTGTGTGTGTCGGGGGGGGGGGGGGGGTGGGGGTTCAAAATTATAGAGGCATGATTTCGTGATGTTAGGCTTATATTTTATTATATAAGTTTAATAAAACAGAGGTGAGTTAATAGCCATTTGTAAGTTTATTTGGTCCACGCCAAACAAAAACGTGTGTTCTAGCATGCGCAAAATGCACAGAGTTAATTTTTATCCCACCCTTGCGCAAAACCTCATCCGGGCATTTGCTCTCCATTGATACATTCTATATTGTCCAATGATTCTATTAGCGGACAGCAAATGCCCTGATTAGACGACTCTGCTGTGCAGACTGATCTGGGTTCTCGCTGTTTGCATCTTCCCGAAGACATGTTTTCGCCTGGTGCAACCTATTTCTTCTTGTCATGATAGGGTACCTCTGCGCATGCGTTTAATGCGTAATTGTAGTGTGTTCCCTCTGAATTTCTCTAGTTCAAAGAAACCCCACTTTACTTCCTGTTCGTGAAGGAAGCTCGACAGCTAAATTTGTCAGTTTTTGGCCTGAAGACCCATCTTTTATGTATCTTAATAAAGTAATACACATAGGGGAAATCCTTCAACTTGCCCCGGGCCACAGTGTAAGGGAAAGAAAATAATTATTAGTCAGTATGTACACTTATTCTAATAAATTAATGCAATATTAAGTTGTCCAATTTAATTTCTAAAACAAAAGTAATACAATGTATAATAACATGTGTTTTACAGTAAGGATCTATATAGTTTTATTGTTTTTTGGAATACTCTCTGATTGCTGTAAGTACATATTGTGTTTCTTCTAACTGTTAAACTACCACTACTACTACTACTCCCACTACTACTAATATTTTTACCAGAAATATTATTTGTTTATTTATTTATTCATTCATTTAATTATTAACTATTTATTTATTTATTTATTTATTTATTTATTTATTTATTTATTTTTGAGGGACGCTTCTTACAAATTCTCCAACAGATGTATCTTTGTGGAGAAATAAGAATAACCCGTTTATCTAGAACTCTCGTATTATCTCTGTCTGTTGTAAGTACATATTGTATTTTACTAAATGTAAAAATACTACTATTGCTACTACTACTACTACCACCACTACTACTACTACTACTACTACTTACTACTACTACTTCTACTTATAATAATAATGATAATAATAATAATTTCACCAAAAGTATTACTATTTTTTTTTTTATTTCTCTTAGAAGAGCTTCTAACGAATACCCACAGCATAAATGTATAAATTTTTGTGAAGAAATATAAACATTATTTATCTTGTTAGCCCACCTATCTATAGCTAAGTGAACGATGCATTTTCACCGTATAAGATATGGCAATTGAGGAAAAGTTGGCTATGAAGCGCGCTAGGCAGCTTTATGTAGTAAATATGTTGCTACTAGTAACATATATATTGAACTGTAAAATTCTGAAAATTCGTCAGATAATGTAGACCACTACATATTCCTGATTTTACTATACCATATTGGGGAACCTGGCTGTACATATTACATAGACTTGTTAGTTATAGCTACTGTCTTTCTGCATGGGATGATATAATTTTAGTCAAGCTACGCGAAAATGTGCTATCGGAACATTTACTGAAACGATAGCACAGATCAATCTGCGCATTCGCGCAATCTGATAATGGGAAAATATGAGTACACAATACATAGACTCGTTTATTATAGATCTTGTCTTTTTGTATGCGTGCACAGTATGGCAAATCAGAAAATAGTATTTTAGTGTGGCCGGGATCTGCCGTTGTGATGTTTATATTTTAGTCAAGCCATGCAAAACTGTGCTATCGGAACATATATTAAAACGACAGTACAGATCAACCTGCGCATTCGCGCAATCTGATAATGGGAAGATATGGGTACACATTACATAGACTATTTCATTATAAATCTGCGTGCACAGTGTGGCTAATCAGAAAAAAAAAAAAAAAAAAAAAAAAAAAAATTTAGTGTGGCTGGGATCTGCCGTTGTGATGTTTATATATTAGTCAAGCCATGCGAAACTGTGCCTTTGGGAGATATGCTGAAACGAAAGCACAGATCAACTTACGCATCCGCGCAGTATGATGATAGTTTCGGTTGTCCGCATGCTGATAGATAGCCCGAAGAAAATATCGATGTTTAGAAAAGGCCCTTACCATATTAAGCAGGGACCCGTATCATGTTTCTGTCATGTCCAGGTGTAATTGGCGACATGTGGCCCGAAAATACCTTTATTGAAGACAGCTTATTTGTAATAAAAGAACAGTAATATCCCAGTAAGCAGTCTACATAAATCTATGGCGGACCGTTATCGGCCAGTCAGGATAGCTGACGGGCCGATAATGGTCAGCTGTAGATTTGTAAAGAATGCTAGCTGGAATGTTACTATAATACACTTTCATTTTAATCAAGTAACTCGAACGTTTAAATCTAGCCAAGGATATACATTGCTATAATGCTTATAATGATTAAATGTAAATAGAACCAACGCCGTATTAATTACATTATATTTTTCAAAGCTTTTAACATGATATTGTGCGACTGCGCTTGTGTTCCGTTAATCTCTCTCTCTCTCTCTCTCTCTCTCTCTCTCTCTCTCTCTCTCCCCCAAGGTAGCTTCGTCATTCCATGTTCTATCGAATCCTGTTTGGTGTTGACTAATTTTGGTCATTATATATGTTCTTCCTACAACCTTCCAGAAAACACAGAAATGCCGCTTACAGGACATTAAACACTTAAAACACTTAAACATCTGTAGAGATACCTCTGTGTATGTGTAATTTATTTTATAGCGTTGAAGTTTGGATCGATCTCTGCCACTTAAGATCGAAACTCGCCTGAAACGATTACATAATTGAGCCAGCGCCCGAAAAAAACTACAATAAGACTTGTGCATCGAGGGAAGACTAAGACCAGCCTGCGCATCCGCGCAGTCTGACTAGAGTCTTCGCTGATTGCAAATGCCTGCTATAGCGTAGAACCTATCCAAAGCGGGATAAACGAAAACCCTTGTCATACTGGGTGGATGTACCGGCTGATCTGAGTTTTTGTTTGTTACACAGGTTTTGTCATGCGCTGGGTCATATTATACCATTTTCTCTTTGATTCTGTACCAGATCAGCTTGTACATCTGTGCAGTCTAACCAGTTTCTTTGAAGTTGTTTATTAATATACCTCAACCAACGCGTGCATCCGCACAGGGTCACTTTCTTTCCATACATACGGACCATAATTTAAAATCTAAAGAATTCATTTTGGTGAAATTATAAAGGAGATATTGCAGTAAGGCGACGATTTTCCCTGACTCATCCGATGTCTGAATCATAGCAGAAAGGGAAATTTATGTTTCTGACTTATGATTATGGGAGGATAATGCAGTCCTGTTTGCCCCACTCAATATGTCTGATCACGTGTTCCCATTTCGTCAACAATTCCAAGATTTAGCGTATATGTGAGCGCTGTCTGATAATGTCTTCTGAGTTCGTTAAAAATCCATGATTAGTATGTACATCCGTGCAGTCTGATTATGTTTTCCGTATTCGTCAAAATATAATGATTAGCATGTACATCCGTGCAGTCTGATTATATTTTCCGTATTAGTCAACATATAATGATTAGCATGTACATCCGTGCAGTCTGATTATATTTTCCGTATTAGTCAACATATAATGATTAGCATGTACATCCGTGCAGTCTGATTATATTTTCCGTATTAGTCAGCATATAATGATTAGCATGTACATCCGTGCAGTCTGATTATATTTTCCGTATTAGTCAGCATATAATGATTAGCATGTACATCCGTGCAGTCTGATTATATTTTCCGTATTAGTCAACATATAATGATTAGCATGTACATCCGTGCAGTCTGATTATATTTTCCGTATTAGTCAGCATATAATGATTAGCATGTACATCCGTGCAGTCTGATTATATTTTCCGTATTAGTCAGCATATAATGATTAGCATGTACATCCGTGCAGTCTGATTATGTTTTCCGTATTAGTCAGCATATAATGATTAGCGTGGACATGCGCGCTGTCTGATCATATGTTTGTGAACAGATCTATGATTAACGAATACATCCGCGCAGTCTGATCATGTCCTCTGAATCGTCAACTGATCAATGATAAGCTTGTCAACATGCGAACGTCTGATCAAGTTTTCTGAGATCGACAATACATCAACGCATTCTGACTATGTCCTCGAAATTCGACAACATATTCATAGTTAACGTGTACATCCGTGTATTCTGATGCTGTCTTCCGAGTTCACCAACAGATCAATGATTTGTAGGCTGATCCTGTCATGTCTTTGGAATTCTCCGACGGATCTTTGATAAGTTTTCACATCCGCGCAGTCTGATAATGGCTTCAGAGTTTGTCAACAGATCCATAAATGGCGTCTACATACCCGCAGTCTGATAATGTCTTCGGATATCGACAACATAGCCATGATTAGCGTGTATATGTGCGCAGTCCGATCATGTGTTGATTTCGTCAACAGACCCATGAGTAACGAGTACATCCGCGCAGTCTGATCATGTCTTTCGAGTTTGTCAACAGATTCATGATAAATGTGTACATTGCATAGTCTGATAATGTCAGTCGAGTCCGTCAACAGATCCATGATAAGTGTATAGATCCATGCAGCTGATCATGTCTTCCGAGTTCGTCAACACATCCATGATTAGCGTGTATAGCCGCGCAGTCGGATCATGTCCTCTGAGTTCATCAACAGGTCCATGATAATCTTGTCCATACGTGCAGTCTGATGAAGTTTTTTAGATCGACAACATATCCATGTTTAGCGTGTACATCCGCGCAGTCTGATTATGTTTTTGAATTTCGCAACATATCCATTATTAGCGGGTACATCCGTGTAGTCTGATCATGTAATTAAGTCAACATATCCATATTTAGTGTTTACATTCGTGCAGTCTGATCATGCCTTCCGTGTTAATCAACAGATCTATGATTAGCGTGTATATGCGAGCAGTTTCATTATATTTCCGAGTTCGTCAAAAGATCCATGATTAACGAATTTATCCTCGCAGTCTGATTATGTCTTTCGTATTCGACGACTGATCCATGATAATTGTGTACACCCGCGCAGTATAATCGTGTCTTTCGAGCTTGTCCCATGATTGGCGACTTCATACCCACAGTCTGATCATGCCTTCAAAATTCGTCAACATGTTCTTGATAAGCGTGTATAAGCGCGCGCAGTCTGATTATGTCTTCCAATTTCGTCAACAGATCCATGGTTAACGAGTATATCCGCGCAGTCTGATCATGTCTTTTGATTTCGTCGATTCTTGATAATTGTGTACCTCCGCGCAGTCAGATTATGTCTTTCGAGTTCATCAATAGATCCATGATAAATGTATACATACGCGCAGTCTGATCATGTCTTGCAAGTTCGTCAACATATCCATGATAAGCGTGTACATCCGCGCAGTCGAATCATGTCCTCTGAATCGTCAACTGATCTATAATAAGCTTGTCAACCCGCACAGGTCTGATCAGATCGACAACACACCCACTATGTCCTCGAAATTCGTCAACATATCCATGGTTAGCGTGTACATCCGTACAGTCTGATCCTGTCGTCCGAGTTCGATTTGCATCTACATCCGCTCAGGTTGATCCTATCTTTCGGGTTCATCAACTGATCCAGAATTTGCATGTATATCTGCTCAGGCTGATCATGTCTTTCGAGTTCGTCAACAGATCCATGGTTAGCGTTTACATCTGCGAAGTCTTATCATGTCTTTCGAGGTCGTCAACTTACCCACGGTTATCGTGTACATCCGCGCAGTCGGATGATGTCTTCTGAGTTCGTCTACATTGATTGGCATGGATATACACGCAGTCTTATCATGTATTTCGAGTTCATCAACATATCCATGAGTAGCGTGTACATCCGCGCAGTCTGATCATGTCTTCCGAGTTCGTCAATATATAAGGATTAGTTCGAACATTCGTGCAGTGTGATCATGCCTTCCAATCGTCAACATATCTATGATTAGCGTGTATGTCCGCTTAGTCCGCTCATGTCTTTCGAGTTCGTCAACATATCCATGAGTAGCGTGTTGATCCGCGCAATCTGATCATGTCCTCCGAGTTCGTCAATATATAGGGGTTAGTTGGACTTGTAGTCTGATCATGCCTTCAAACCGTATTAGTATCCATAATTAGCGTGTACGTCCGCCCAGTCCTTCATGTCTTCCGAGTTCGTCAAAATATCCATGATTAGCGTGTACATCCGCGCAGTCTGATCATGTCTTCTGAGTTTATCAATATATAAGAATTAGTTCGAACATCCGCGCAGTCTGATCATGTCTTCTGAGTTTATCAATATATAAGAATTAGTTCGAACATCCGCCCAGTCTGATCATGTCTTCTGAGTTTATCAATATATAAGAATTAGTTCAAACATCCGTGCAGTCTGATCATGTCTTCTGAGTTTATCAATATATATTAGTTCAAACATCCGTGCAGTCTGATCATGTCTTCTGAGTTTATCAATATATAAGAATTAGTTCGAACATCCGTGCAGTCTGATCATGTCTTCTGAGTTTATCAATATATAAGAATTAGTTCGAACATCCGCGCAGTCTGATCATGTCTTCTGAGTTTATCAATATATAAGAATTAGTTCGAACATCCGCCCAGTCTGATCATGTCTTCTGAGTTTATCAATATATAAGAATTAGTTCGAACATCCGTGCAGTCTGATCATGTCTTCTGAGTTTATAAATATATAAGAATTAGTTCGAACATCCGCGCAGTCTGATCATGTCTTCTGAGTTTATCAATATATAAGAATTAGTTCGAACATCCGCCCAGTCTGATCATGTCTTCTGAGTTTATCAATATATAAGAATTAGTTCGAACATCCGTGCAGTCTGATCATGCCTTTAAATCGTCCCCCATAATTAGCCTTTATGTCCGCTTAGTCCGCTCATGTCTTCCGAGTTCGTCAACATATCCATGATAAGCATATACATCCGCACTGTCTGATCATCTCCTGAGTTCTTCAACATACCCATGATTACCGTGTACATTTGCACAGTCTGATCATTCCTTTCTCCATGATTAGAGCGTACATCCACGTACTCTGAACACGTCTTATGTGATTTTCAACAGATCCATGTTTAGCGTATTCATTCATGCACTCAGATAATGTATTATGAGATTGTCAACATATCAATGGTTATCGTGTACGTCAACGCACTCTGATTATGTCTTCCGAGTTCCTCAGCATATGATTGATCCGCGTGTACATCCATGCAGTTTGGGCATGTCTTCTGAGACCGTCAATATATCCATGATTAGAATGTACCTCCTCGCAGTCTGATCGTGTCATCCGAGTACGTCAAAATAACCATGCTTAGCGTGTACATCCTCGCAGCCTGATCGTGTCCTCTGATTTCGTCAACAGAACTATTATTAGCTTGTCCATCCGCATAGGCTGACCATGTATTTTCGGAGATCGTCAACATATCCATGATACGCGTGTAAGTCCGCGCGGTCAAATCCATGATGAATGTGTATATCGTTGCAGTCTGATCATATCGTCTGAGTTCAGCAACAATTCCATGCTAACCCTATTCATTGGCACAGTCTGATCATGACTTCCGAGTTCGGCAACTTATCCATGATAAGCGTGTGCATCTGTGCAGTCTAATTATGTCTTTTCAGATAGTCAACAGATCCGTCCTTACCTTGTCTATCCGCACAGTTTGATCATGATTTCTGAGATCGTCAACATATCCATGATATGCATGTACATCCGCACAGTCTAATCTTCTGAGTTCAACAACATATCCATTACCTGCGTACATATCCGAACAGTCTGGCCATGCATTCCGAGATCGTCTGCATATCCATTATTAGCGTGTACAATTGCGCAGTCTTGTCATGTCATCCGAGTTCATCAACATATATATGATAAGTGTGTATGTCCGCGCATTTTGGTCATGTCTTCCGAGTTCATAAACATATCTATGATAAGCGTGTACATTTGCGCACTCTGATCATGTTTTCCGTGTTCGTCAACTTATCCATGATCAGCATATACATCCGCGTAGTTGGATGATGTCTTTTGTGTTCGTCAACATCCCCATGATTAATGTGTACATCCGCGCCATCTTTTCATGTGTTCCAAGTTCGTCAACATACCCATGATCGGCGCAGTCTGATAATGCCCTCCGAGTTCGTAAATATATACTTGATCGGCGTGTTCATGTCTTTGGAGTTCGTCAATATATCAATGGTTAGCATGTCCATCTAGCCAGTCCGATCATGCCTGACTAGTTCAACATATCTATGTGTTACGTATACATCCGGTCTGATCATGTCTTCCTAGTTCGTCAATATAATCATGAATATAATGTACATCCGCGCGGTCTCATCATGTCCTCCAAGTTCGTCTACCTATCCTTGATTATCGTGCACACCTGCACAGTCTGATCATGTCTTCTGAGTTCGTCTACATATCCATGATTAGCGTGTATATCCGAATATTGTGATCACATCTTCGGATTCGCCAAAGTATCAGTGATGAACTTGTACAGCCGTCTAGTCGGATCATGTCCTCCGAGTTCGTCAACTGATCCACAATTAGCGTATACATCCACGCAGTCTGACAATGTCTTCCGAGTTCATCAACATATCCATAATTAGTCTTATCATGTTTCCGGGTTCGTCAACATACCCATGATTAGAGTGTACATCCTCGCAGTTCGTCAACATATCAACAGATAGCGTATACATCTACCCCATTTCATCTTGTCTTCCGAGTTCGCCAACACATCAATGATTAGCGTGTGCATTCGCGTAATCTGCTCATGTCTTCAGATTTCGTCAGGATATCCATGGTTGGCGTGTAAATCCGCGCTACTGATCATGTGTTCCAAGCTCGTCAACGTGTACATTCACGCAGTCTGATCATGTCTTCCGAGTTGATTAATAGATCAATGATTGTACATCCGCACAGTCTGATCAGGTCTTCCGAGTTCGTCAGCAGATCCATGATTGGCGTCTCATCCGCGCAGTTTTCTGAGTTCGTCAATTTACCCACTGCTAACGTGTACATCCGCGGTACTGATGACGTCATCCGAGTTCGTCAACATATCAATGATTAGCAAGTATATCCGCGCAGTACGATCATCTCTTCCGTTCGTCAATACATCTATGATGGTGTGTACATCCGCGCAGTCTGATCAGACCTTCCAGTGTTCGTCAACAGATCCATGATTGGCGTTTACACCCGCGGAGTCTGATTATGTCTTCCATAATGAGCGTCTCCATCCCGTGCAATCTGATCTAGTCTTCCGAGTTCCTGAACAGATCCAACATTGGCGTCTACATCCGTGCAGTTCGGTCATGTCTTCCGAATTCGTCAACAGATCCAGGATTGGCATCTACATCTGCGCTAATTGATGATGATCATCGTTTGATCATGTTTATGAACAGCGTGCACAATCCGGTCGACTAATAATGTTCGTCAATATATGTTTGATATATGTAATCATGCACATCAAGGCTGTCTAATCATGTTATCTGCTTATGTTTGTAACCAGAAATTTGATGTGAACGTGTGTTTAGTCTGATCAGTTTGTTTGTTTTTTAAACTTTTCGCAACTAAATATACATTATATCTTAGATGGAGAAACTCAGTACCAAAGAATTTCTACTCGAATGACATGGGCAGAAGCCGACGGAGATTGCCGATCTCGTAACGGGAATTTACTCATACTTGACTCTCAAGAAAAAGTATCGGAGTTTCAGGAGCAGATTGACCTGGAGACAGGGGAAATGTTATGGACATCAGGGTATAGAGAACATTCGCCTTGGGTTTGGATAGAAGGTTAGTCATCAAGCCCTAATCGATATAAAATAACGATTTTGTAATCAACTAATGCGTGCATTCCTGTTTAGGAAATTCTAACTCGTGATAACGACAATACATGGTTTAATGCTGACCTTACGGCCTCGAGACATATTAAGAAAAATAGTGGTAAAGTACAATAAGCGTATATATTAAATAACGTGAAGAAAACTAAACAAACAACAACAACAACAACAACAAAATTTCTCGTAATTCTTGTGGCCCAATTATATTGCTGAATTCTTCGTAAATGAGATGTTGTATTCTCCTATAATTAGGTTTAAACCCGTTAAGGCGCAACTTCTGCTGCAGTTCCTGCTCGTTTGACTGTTCTTTATTCATTTTGTTTTTAGAACTTCTTTAGGTAAGTGTTTTCGACAAAGTGCTGCTTTAGACAAAGTCTGTCTTCTCAAAGTAAATGCTTTTCAGAGTCGGAATAAACGCCTTTCAAAAGGCTATCGGTATCATTAACTCCGTAAAGTTGTTTTTTAATGTTATCGCCGTCACTACAAAAATAGATAATCAGTATTTCGTATAATTACAGGTTGTTTTTCCTCAAAGAGAATGGAACGCTCAAATGTTCATACAATTGCTGCTAATCAGGCGTCTTTATGCGCTATGTTGTGTCAGAATGATACATATGGTGCTTTGAAGGTAATTTTGATTATTATTTAAAAGAAATGTAAGGTTATCAACTAGATGTTGTCTGTGACTCCTACTTTTGTATAGTAATTTTATTCATTTATTTTATCAAAGTTGTATAGACGTCAGGTTCATTCAACTGTATATATTAATAAAGTTCAGAACTTGGTGATGCTAACATCAATAATCAAACTTACATGTATGGCTCATAATAGTATGCGTGGTTTCATCAATTAAGGCTGATAACTTTGCTTCCCTCATAATAATTTGCATGACGGATGTTCTTGTGTTGACGATACTCTTGAAGCAGTGTTGCCTCTAGTTATATGATACGTATATTGGTGTTCTAGCAGTATGGACACCTGGCGTATGACTGCTTTCTCTGCTTTTATTTGTTTTGTTTTCGTGCAGCATTTTTTTCTTGTTCTTATCACTGCGATCACCCAACATTCCATAACTTCCCACTTTGTTTTCTGTTCCGTTCTGTTTGTATGTTTGGCTATGTTTGACTGTGCGAGCACAGAGTTCGTCTTTTTTTCTTTTTTTTTCTGTGCTTTTCTATGTGTTATTCTTATAGCACATTTGAAAAAAAGGGTGCAGAAATGGGAAAAGTAAAATCAATTTATGTTCTAAGGCGGGGTTCTGGTAGTTTTGTTCTTTGTGTGATCTTGTGGCTACACGCTAGGGAACTTGTTTGCTGTTTTGTCCTGTCCGTGGACTTAATCTTGTGTTTAGTGGGTTCTGTCTGGCATTCTGATTTACCTTGTTGGAGAAGAGGAAGCTGGTTACTTTGCTTTATTTTGGTTTATGGCAAATGTACTGTCTAATAATTTGTTAGTCATTGGTATGTTATATTCTGTGACTGTGTTTCTCCCCGACACATCTTCTATACTACTCTTCTGTGTTTGTATGTAAGTTATTATAACTGTTTCCTTATTTGTTCCTCATCATTTCTTCGTTCGCTGCCTCTGGAAGGCTGTGCTTTGTGATTGTGGTGGCTTTGCTTGGATAAATTAATTTACATGTTTACACAGAACTTGGCGAACATTTCCTATACTATTTCGTACAGAACATGGTGCATTTTTACAGACTACCAGACACTTTCAGCGCCCCAGAAAGGCTGTGCTTTGCAACGGTGCCATTTCTTGGGTATCATCACCTATAGATTTGTAGCATAATTGTTTTATTCTGTTATGAGAGAGATTTCGGGATGCGTATGAAGGGTTGCGGCAGACTGCATGCCTAGTTGTCAACCCAATCATTGTTGATGGCTATGTTTCACTCTTTAATTGCACGACGGCGGTTCGGGCCTCAGACTCAATGACGGCCTCTTCGTAAAACTTTAACCAGTGGGTTGGGGCTTGACGATATGTCTTTGGCTTGGCCCGCCGTGGTTCAACTATTGGTTTTCATTTACTCTGGCATACAGTAGAATTAGCCATGAGTACTCGTCTTTGTTTATTATAGTGATTAATTTGATTTTTATGTTTTCGCTTTGATGCATTGACTGAGTTGGGAGCCTTTATGCGAACCGAATTTTTATGTATTTCTGTATTAAGAGTAGCATCGGGACCCAGGGTGAAGTTAGCTAGCTGTAAAAGTGCTTTAAACCCCCCGGTGGTTTGTTCTACCGACCGTTAGAAGAAAGGGCTGCGGTTTGTGATTGTGGCACTCCCTGGACTTTTCTCTTACCTTTTTTTGCAGTGTCTGTGATGTCCGTCCTTGTTCGTTTACTCTTCGTGTCATTGTTCGGCTATGCCCTGTATTTGTGGCTTTTCTTGTATATCTTTTTTATGTTGTCTCTCACAATGTGACGAAACTCAAGCTGATATAATGGACGACTTTACTTTTAGATGGCATGCTTAATATCGTCAATATTTATTTCAAACAAGTGGTTGATCAAATATATCCAACTACATTTTATATCAATAAAGCTAATTATGTTGGTTGGGAAGTAATATTTTCATTTTGGATTTATTGATGCCAAATAATTTCAGGAAAACTATGACAAACGTGTAGATTATGATGTTGTCATTGTTAATTATTCTTTTGAAAGTCCCGGATTGCCCCCGTAGGAGTATACATCAATCTAAGATTATTCGTTTTGCAAGGGTATCGTTTTATGCAAACAATATTAACAGTCATAATAAAGTACTGTAAAGTACTGACTCCTAGACTCCTCACGCAAAGCTGTCGGTATCATGAACTCCTTAAAAAAAAGGTAAGAGAAAAATCCACAATCACAAACCGCAGCCCTTCCCAGACCCCAAGAGGAAGAGGAAACCGACAAATTTAAACAAGCACAAACCGAACAAACGTACGAAAAGCACTAAGATTAGCTCTCTCTTCCCCAAGCGAGGTAATCGCAATACTAAAAGGACTGAAAAACACAATAACAAAATGACACACGGAAAGACACACAACCATTCGCCTCGTAGAATAAACCACAAAACAAGAAAGAGTAAGACTAACACCGGACCACCGCCTTAGAACGGTCGGTAGAGCAAACCACCGGGGGTGGGGGGGGGGGGGTTAAAGCACTTTTACAGCTAACCGAACCGCCGTCGTGCAATTAAAGAGTGAAGCATAGCCGTCAACAATGATTGGGTTGACATCTAGGCATGCAGTCTGCCGCATAATATCCAGGCTATAGCCAATTCTTTTATAACGGTTAATAAGTTTTCTGAATTGCCCCGAAAAGTTAGATTTACCTACAATTTTTCTAAATCTGTGCACTAAGTCACCGTAAAATTCGGGTTCCGATATACCTTGTTAAAGACTGATAAACATTAAGCTCCCTTGAAAACACGTCTATATATGGAATTATTGTAACCAGTGCATTACGGTAATTTAGTTTATACATTTAGAAACATGGTTTGGAGATTAAAAGTAAAAAAAAAAGCCCTTATAAAATCATGGGATATAACATGGATGCTATGAGATCTAGTCTTTAACCAAATCATGATTGATAGTTATACTTTCTTCTTTTGATCATCTAGTTGGGGAAAAGAGAGCTGTTTGCTTTTATTTTCGTTGATTTGTACTGAATGTGCTGCACATCTGTCATAATTTGTTTACTTTTCCTACAGATGGCATTGGTAGACTATGTTTTGTGACTTCCTGTATATCTTATATATTGTGTTGCTTTTTAGTGGACATAAAGCTGAATAAACAGATGCATTGTACCAGAAGAGTTGTTTAACCTTATGCTAGAACAACTCAACTAAATATACCTCAAGGATAATTGTGTGCGTCTACAGCTTAGTAAGGCAATTTGTTTGCATATGTCTGGAACGTATAAACTGAAAAGTAGTCGAAACTGGAATCTAGATTCTGTGGCCTAGGATTTTGTCGTTTTGTATTGAGGCAACCTTGAAATGGTCGTTGTTGAAGAGCAAATAAGTCGATGAAGGACTCTAAACGCTAGTAATCATAATTGTCGCCCTTAGCACAGAATTACAGAAATACACTCTGTAGAGACTACCATAGCTACGACACTGGACTCAATGTCATACAGAGATTGAACTGTTTTAACATTTAATATAATTGTTCTTTTATGCTCTTTTGATATAGGTTGTGCGGAACCTGTGTTGCAGTTTTTCTTTGTTTGCACGTTATTTATTGCAATTTAGTATAGAGGATGTCAGGAATAGCCTCAGTTACAGAACACAGCCTAACAATAACACCAAGAAAACACGAAACAAGCCACGCAGCGAGCTGCCAAAAAGCTACATAGAGAATAAACGATACCAGAACCACCACCATAGAACGGCCAGTTGTAAAGACTACCGTGGTGTTTAAATAAATTTGCTCTATGCTTTGGTCTTGAATGTTTGGCCACATCCGCTCTACTTATGGTGACATTAGAAGGTTGTGCTTCGTCTTTGTGGAATTTTCTGGTACATTCCTTTTAAATAAATGTGTCAATCATTATGTGTAATACATTTCATTATTTTTCATTTCGTTTCTAGGGAACTAAATGTTTTTGTTTTGATGATTTGAGAGAACTAGCCCCCTTAGATGCACGGGCATGTAATATTCCGTGTGCTGGAAGTGGAACAGAGATGTGCGGAGGACAGGGTGCAGTTTCTGTGTTCAGTATTGGAGGCGTTAAAGGTTACAAAGGTATGACCATTCGTCTGCAATCAGTGAATATAAATTGTTTCGAGTCGAGGTTACAAAAGTATAATTCCTGTGACTAGCCATTAAAATGTAATCATAATCTTTTGCATTTGACATTTAAACATATTTGATAGTAGACCTTGTTAAATCCATATAAAGCACAATGCAAATTTGATTATATGTAAGGAATAGGGTAGATATTTTGCGTTTTGGTCGAAAAACACATAATAAAATGCGATGATCCTTACAAATTTACAAATCAACACCATCCGATATCTTTTGTCGTTGTTAGCAATTCAACTTTTTTAAGACCTCGTTTAACTGTAAGCAATTTACAGCTCCACCCCTACTCACACCACGAACGCACAATTATTAGGAACGAAAAGTGACAAGACAACACCAAGACTGAAATATTTGACACATTTATTCATCGGATCAAAATTCAATGATATCACTCTTACATCGGGAAGAGAAAAAGGTTGTCTGGGACCGCGATTGTAATCGAAACATAATAATGGCACTGTGATTCTGACATTACAATATCCTGTATAAGGATAATGATCAGTTTTGTACATTATTTTGATACGTTGCGTTTATCGTGTACAACATAATGAACCTTTACAGCTACCATTGCGGTACAAGGAAATTGTGTGTTCTACTGAAAATTGGGAACGAGAAGGGAATGCTTCACCTAAACTTATTTAGATTTTTTATGTTATTTAGAAGTTCTAAATTTTGGTTCTAAGAAAGAACTTGATTAGTAGTTTCATGTATCATTTGTGCAGAAACTCTGTTGTTTGCATTGTTTTTAAGCACTGTCTCAGTATTGATTATTATGTATATATGTCTCTTCTACTTCTCTCGTAAATATATATTTTATTAGTTCTTTTTACTTTGCAGCAATGAACACATTTTGGTGTCTTGGAAAATCGAGTTTCGCTTAAGTCGATGTCTGTGCAATTTTATTGGGGTGGGGGTGGCGGGGGGGGGGAGGGGGGGGCTCGGGGCTGGAGCAAGGCCGTTGCAGGCAGCCCTGCAAACTACATTGGTACCAAATGAAATGTCACAATTAAATCTAATCATTGAATTGTTATTTGTTAAAACCCTTAAGATTTATTTGTTGTTATTTTCAGAATCATTTACAGACGATAGTCTCACAGTTCACGGTAAATTAATCTGTCTCTCCCTCTCTCTCTGTCTCTCTCTCTCTCTTTTCTTCTCTGAAGTCAAATCTGCGTATGGGTACAGAAATCAAATTGTGAGGTACAGAAATTACATTGTGAGTTCATAAATGTAAGTTGACATACCCAGAAAATGCCACAGTCACAAAGCACAGTCCTCTCAAGGCATCAAAAGAAGATGAGGAACAAATAAGGAGAAAAACAAAGGGCATCTTTCATTTCTGCCCACGCATGGATTTTTCTGAAACTTTGTATAATAATAACTAGGCATATGCAACCTATGAAAATGTGCTTATTAACTTATATAATATAAAGTTGGACTCAGGACGCAACCTTGACTCACTCCCCACATCAGCTGATACCTGTCTCCAAATAAGTATGTCATACATCTTAAGTTTAATTTAGTTTTAAGATTTTTGCGCTGTGCTGAATGGTGAACACCATAGTAATTCTATTGGTACCACAAAACATTTATATTTAATTAAAGTTAACATTTTCTGATAAATTGATTATAAAAAATCTGAATTTTTTACCAAAAAATGAAAAAAATATCAAAATTAAACTTTCAAAATTAATATGTTATAGTCTTTGTCAAGATTTCATACTACCAGGAAAATTTGCTACATATATCCTCTATAGCTGTGCCAAATTTCATAAAAAATCAAAACCGGTAACATTGTCATTTTAGGCCTTGAATGGATATAGGTCGATTTTTACAAAATTGGCTATTTTGTTACGTTGATAAAAAACAACAGAGAAAGGCAGTGTTATCAAACACTTCTAACACTTAACAAATCAAAGAGAGTTTAGACAACTCGGAATGAATATGTCTTGAGCTACCCATTAAATTTTCATGACTTTCTATTACTTGCTTTCTATTTATATGGACTCTGACTAACCAACTATTACAAATGTAGACAGCATAACAAATTAAATCTAAAGAAATTCTAATTAACAAATTAGGCTTAACAAAATCTTACGCTTTAATTCATGTCTGCAAATCATTGAGCATTTTGTATAATTTCTTCCCAAAAGGCATAAAACTAAAATAGGTGTAAAACAGGGGTATCCATTCTCACCATTACAAAAATAGGCATAAAACAGGGAGATCCATAATCTCCACTGTCATGTAAAGAAGATGTGCAAACATACTATTGCAAGTAGTTGTTGCTTGTTTGTTTGTTTTGAGGAAGGATTTGCATCCCCATTAACAGATTTTAGGATTTTTGGAGATTTGCTTCTGGACTGGTGAACTCTAACCAAACTAAGAACGCTTAAAAAGAAAATAATACCTATAGACTTGACTTCTGATATATCTATAGCTTGCTTGCAAGCCTATATTATATTTTGAAATTATGAACACTGGATTTCTTGTCCTGTAACATGTTCAAATGTGTCACTTCAATCGGTATTTCCTGCGATCGAATTGACACTGACACTGGAGTTTTTTTCTTTGTTTCAACAGTTATCTTTGATGACAGCAGCACAGAATACTGTTTATGTGGTCTTAACTTGATATCAGAAAAGCAGAGCTATCCTTTCTTCCTTACAGTAAGCATATATGAAACTGTTTCTGTTCTGCATAAGTTCTATTCTAGTGCACATAGTTTGACTTAAACAACAAATTGGTGTTTTGTAGTTCATCATGTTAAAGCTTAAAGATTTTTCCAAAGGTTGTATGACATTCATATTTTAGTCATTTGCCTAAGGACATCCATACTAGTTTGAAACTCCGCCATATGTTAATTTAACACAGGAGTTTAAAACAGCTAACTTGTGTGGTCTTAATGTGAATCTAAAGGATGTATTGAAGAGTTTTTGAACAGTTTTCATTCATTTGGTTGCTGGCAGTTCTATGGTATTTAATTAATTCTATTTTCACCTTGTCTCTGTTTTTTGTGTTGTAATACGTTTTGAAAGGAGGCTTTTAGTATTCAAGCTTTGTTTTAGTTCTTATACTTAAATTTTTGGTAAGCAAGTTGTGCCCCCCATGCCTAACTTTCTGAACGAGTAACTTTAAAACTAGACCCAGGTTTCATAATCATCATCATCAATTACAAGACTGTTATCTGTTTTTTATTATCTGATAAATACTTCCACAGTCAAGTATTTGAAGTGGAATCCTATATATACAGATACAGAGAACTTGGACTTAGTGTCTGCATGGTCCAGATCATGTAAACGAAAAGTTTTTTTTGTTTGACATGGTGTTCAACAAGGTGCAATTCAGTCAACTGGTTATGAATGAATATGTACAATTATGGTATCAACTTCTTATACAAATTATACTATATCATGGTAATCCAAACTGAAAGCTATTGATAAGTTGACTTTTTACGATACTACTTATACATGAGTATTGGGTAATTTCATATTTTGCCGACTCAGGACTATATGTATTCAGGCTGTTCAAACAACATGTTACCAGTCTTCAATTTTTATGAAATTTCATGTGTTTATTTCTAATACATATGGAAATTTTTTGTGCTGAAATGGTGTCTTGACAAGAATCGGAACATGGTATAATTGCAGATAATACCTGGATGAATACATAACCTGCAACTGAAATATGGGGCTACCGTTCAACTTACGTTATTGCTCCAACACTATTGCTAAGTACATGAAGTCATCCATAATATCAAAACATGTACTAATGATGGCCTTAATTAATAAAACATTCCAGCATCTGAAAAATGAAATCATGTTTACTGTACGAAGGTTAATATTAGGGCACCCCCTGATTTGGTAGTGGTCGCGTACAAAACACCATAAATTTACAATGGAACTACATTTAAAAGCCAATGCCTCATAATCATCAGTGTTATACCCTAGGCAACCATTGTGCAGAATTTCATCCAATTCCAAGCGTGGGCAGAAACCAATGTAAATTTCCTATACCGTGTAAGAGCCCCTTTCACATATGAAACCATAAACGAATCAATAAAGACGAACTGCAACAGAGAAACCGGCTTGGAACGGTCAGTAGGAAAACTAATGGAGGGTGGATTGGGGGTGCAGAGGATGATGGGCATCACCAGTTTTAATTGGGCTGAAATCAAACTGTGTGTATGGAATTCAAATTGTAAGTACAGGAGTCCAGTTGTGAGTACAGGTCAAATTATGCGAACAGGAATCGGGTTGTAAATATGAATATTATGAATACGGGTCAAAATGTGAATAGAGAAGTCATATCGTGAATACAAAACATCAACTTCATACAAATGTCTTAGCATTTCTTTTGCAGTAACCCTTTGTTTGTTGTTTTCTTTCATTTGTTAGTTTTATTTTCTGATGTTTTTTTGTACCTATCTGGCACGTTGAGACGATGTATTCCATGCCTTTCCTGGGTGACTATACATGTATTTGTTAAACAAAATGCAGGCAGATTTAGAATCATTTGTGGCGTCAAGGACAGAATTCTACTATAATCACTCTTTTTTTTTTATTATATTAAGAAAAACAAAAATATTGTGGGTGTGTTTAAAAAAATATGAACGTTTAGTTCGCTATATCATAACAATGAATTGTGTTTGTATAGGCATGGAATCAGTTTGTGTAGGCATGAAATCCTAACATCAATCAATACATTTTCTTGTTTTCTTTTATTATTTTGTAAAATGAAAAATGCCAAACTGCATACTGCACGATTAAAAAGTTATTACCTTAAGCCAAGGCTGTAACACAATTCAAAACTAAATAAACAATTTTGCAAAATTATTTTAACAAAAATTTGATTTGTTCGAAGATATTATCTTATTAGGGGGACTTTGTACATTTCACAAATATTCCACCTTTTCCGCTAAGAGATACAATTTTTCGTAACTATCTGTTTGCTTTACTGCAGGTTAATCCCCTTCTGGAAAGGGGTTTACACTGTAAGGAAAGAATATGATCCCACGATGAGAAGGGAAGGCAAAAACATTTTGACAGAGCTGTATCCCCTGGGTATTACTTCATCTTAGACATTAAATTACGCAAAAATGATAAATTTCCTCATTTCGACAATACTTTTATGGAGTTCGGCGGACGGATATTTCGGCAAACAATCGGCATACCGATGGGCACTAACTGTGCATCGTTATTTTCCGACTTGTTTTTATACTCATATGAGGCGGAGTTTGTACAAAGTCTCCTCCAAGCAGGCAAGAAACACCTCGCACAACAATTTAATTTCACCTACAGATATATAGATGATGTATTGTCTCTGAAAAACGCAAAATTCGCAGAGTATTTAGAATTCATCTATCCACGTGAACTTGAGATAAAAGAAACACCGGAGACTGCAGCCTCCTCCTCATACTTGGATTGTTATCTCTACATTGACAATAGAAAGCTTACTACTAGGCTTTACGACAAATGGAGTGTTCAATTTTCCCATTGTTAATTTTCCCTTCTGCTCCATCATACGGCGTTTACGTTTCACAGTTAATCCGTTATGCCAGAGCCTGTTCAAATTATCAGAACTTCATGGAGCGTGGGAAAGTGCTCACTACAAAGTTGTTGAGCCATGATATCAAAAAACCAAACTGGAAGCAACAATTAAGAAGTTCTATGGGAGACATCATGATCTGGTCAATCCCTACAATGTAGCAGTTTCCAAAACTGTTTCTGATATTTTTGCCAGTGACGCGCCATAAGTAGACTTCCCAAATCCCAGACATACGCTTCTATCCGATATTTCCTTCGTTCAGGCCTATGGGCATAGTGGGCGAAGCTTGCTTGCCAAGTAATGCTTACATCCACGGACGACTTATTGCACCCTTTATTCTAGAGTCCATGTCTGTTGGTCTGAACATTCTGATTCGTTATTCGTTTATGGATTTATGAGTTTGGATTACGGCTTAGGTACCATGACCGCAACTACTTATTACCTTTCACTATCCTTATCTAACAAACGTTTCAAATTGATAGATATAGTGATCCTATAAACTGATACGTATATTACTTAGCGGGCACACAACGTGGAAACAACCTCTATTCAACGCTGTGCGCCTGCCGGGGTAATGATCTTATAAACGTATTGCTTATTTTTCCTTTACAGAGGAGAGTCGCACAGATTGGAAGAACTGTGTGTATATTCTTAAACATGACAACGCTGTATGGATAACAACCGATTGCAGGAAACAACTTCCCTTTCTTTGCAAAATATGTGAGTTGTAAGATTATATAGATTATCATTTATTTATTTATTTATTTATGTGTAGAAGGATCGTTATTCAAATGTTTATTCTGATACATACATACATACATACATACATACATACATACATACATACATAATTTATGAAAGTTTAAATGACGAAGCACATACACACACACACACACACACACACACACACACACACACACATATATATATAATATATATATATATATATATATATATATATATATCTATATATATATATATATATATATATATATATATATAGAGAGAGAGAGAGAGAGAGAGAGTATGCCTGCTACGTTTTGCAAGATAAGATATTGTAACCAGGTTACAAAGCAACCATGATAGTGATTTGTCTATAAATTGGTATACCTGGTTTCTACTTTCTACAGATTTTGCTTTATTCGGGTTGTTTAAACAGGGGCACAGCCAATGACTAAAAGATTACTTTCAAGTACCCGCTTGATAGTATTAGTTTATATCACTGGTGTAGTCGAAGGAGCCGTCGTTTTTTGTTTAGCCTTCTTCTTGCTATTTAAGGACAAAGTTCTGATAATATGCAATATTTAGGCACAAATGTAGGACGGACTGCAAGTAAAATATCGCGGCCTTTGAAATGTGATGTTTAGGCACAGATATTGGAATGCAACAGGAATATCGCGATCTTGGAAGTTTCAGTCAGATATATAGCACTAAGACTACAACCGTAGTACTACAGTTTTGGAAATGCGACATTTAGGCACAAATTTAACAAAACTACCATGGCGCGGACTGGGAATTGCGATATTAGACAAAAACTATAGGACTACAACAGAAATACCGCTCACTCGGAAATGCGATTTTTAGACTTAAGTATAAAACTGCAACAGATATAACGTGACCTGGAAATTGTGATATTAAGGCACATATATAGAACTACAAATGAAATACCACGGCCTTGGAAAGGCGATATTTGGACACAGGTTTTATATTGAAGTTTTCTTTCGTACGTTTGTTCGGTTTGTGCTTGTTTAGATTTGTCGGTTTCCTCTTCCTCTTGGGGTCTGGGAAGGGCTGCGGTTTGTGATTGTGGCACTCCTTGGACTTTTCTTTTACCTTTCTTGTAGCGTTCTTGCAGCCGATTGTATATTATGCTTAATATAGCTTAAACAATAATGCAAACAGTAATTAAATCTAACCACAGACAAAGAGGAAGGCACAATCATGGAGTACAGAAGTCCTAGTGGAAAGACAAGCTCGTTTACGGAAGCAAGGGCTCTGTGCCGAGAAGAAGGCGGGACACTGGCAGATCTTCATGCCAACAACATAAAGGCGGTATCAGCGCTACCCAATCACAATGAATTCTGGGTGGGACTTTACAGAAATACGTCTTGGAAATGGCATACAGGTAACGTTCAGTTAAAGGGATATGTCTTTGCTTCCTTACTTATTGATACAAAATAATACCTATATATCCTAAATATTGGCACACGTTAACACCTTAACATGCTTCTTAAATTTGAGCAAGTTTATTTTACTGCCTGTTGCTGGGTCTTAAACAATTGGATGAGTGGCAAATATTGTAGACGCTGATCATACGCTGCTCGGGTCTACATGTTTGGTCAGGGCTGTCTGTCATAATATTTATGTCGGTAGTGTGCAAGAGTGCGTATGTCATTACGAAAACATGCCTATTCAAATATACTGAAAAATTTACAACAAAAAAATGAAAATTTTCAGATAAAAAATTCTGATATTTTTCATATTTCTGCTCAAAACATAGATTGTGGGTACTCGTTAGAACAGCCTCAACGAGGCGGTTCTAATGATTACCCACAATCTATGTTTTTGAGTAGAAATAAGAAAAATAATGTATACCCCTGAAAATCCCAGTTTTACTACATAAAAGTGGGGTTTAAGGGGGTCAAAATTATATAGGCATGTTTTCGTGATGTCACGTCGCTTCTTTTTTCGTTGGCTCCAGATAGTTGTATTTGTTAATTGTCGCTTTTCCTAAGTCTCCTCTCTTCCATACTTTGCATATACAGTTAGGAAACATATTTTTATTGCATCGTCATATTAGAATTTCTATAAGGTACCTGCGGATATGGAACAGAGGAAGTATTGGGAATCATATTTAAAAAAAAAAAAAAAAAAAAAAAAAGGTAAGAGAAAAGTCCAGGGAGTGCCACAATTACAAACCGCAGCCCTTCCTAGACCCCAAGAGGAAGAAAAACCGATAAATCCAAACAAGCACAAACCGAACAAACGTACGAAAAGCACCAAGATTAGCTCTCTCTTCCCCAAGCGAGGTAATCGCAATACTAAAAGGACTGAAAAACACAAGAACAAAATGACACACGGAAAGACATACAACAAATCGCCTCGTAGAATAAACCACAAAGCAACAAAGAGTAAGACTAACACCGGGACCGCCGCCTTAGAACGGTCGGTAGAGCAAACCACCGGGGGGTTTAAAACACTTTAACAGCTACCTAACTTCACCCTGGGTCCAGATGCTACTCTTAATACATAAATATATAAAAATTCGGTTCATAAAGGCTCCCAACTCAGTCAATGCATCAAAGCGAAAACATAAAAATCAAATTAATCACTTTAATAAACAAAGACGAGTACTCATGGCTAATTCTACTGTATGCCAGAGTAAATGAAAACCAATAGTTGAACCACGACGGGCCAAGCCAAAGACATATCGTCAAGCCCAACCCACTGGTTAAAGTTTTACGAAGAGGCCGTCATTGAGTCTGAGGCCCGAACCGCCGTCGTGCAATTAAAGAGTGAAGCATAGCCATCAACAATGATTGGGTTGACAACGTGGCATGCAGTCTGCCGCATAATATCCAGGCTATAGCCAATATTTTTATAACGGTTAATAAGTTTTCTGAATTGCTCCGAAAAGTTAGATTTACCTACAATTTTTCTAAATCAGTACTAAAATTCGGGATCCGATATACCTTGATGCAGAAGTGTTTTCAGACTGACGCTATATTTTTCTAACAAGGCACTGTGTCTGCGATAAAATTTCGAAAACGCCATACGCAGCTTAAAATAACGATAGCCCTGCCTAAGAAGTTTGGCAGTAAGGGCTTTATTACGGTAGTTAAAGTCATTAAGATTTGAAGAAGCTCTGGCGAAATAAGTTGAAATATGTATACCCCATATGAGGTACGCCAGGGGACATCGCCATCCAGAAAAGGGAAATTGACTATATCAAAATCAAAATCGCCCCGTTTATCATAAATTTTGGTGGAAACTGTACCATTAAATATACATAGATTCAAATCCAAAAAAGGTGCCTCGGTATCGGAAGAATTTGCTCTATTTAATTGGAGTTCTGTAGGGTATATCCTGTCCACCATTTGGTCAAAGTAAATATTGTCAATATTTAATAAATCGACAAGGTATCTTAAAGTTGAATTGAAAGCCTCAATAATGTCAGCCTGATTTTCACGTGAGAGAGACTTCATGAAATCTCTCTCATAACAAAAAAGAAACAAAGCTGTAACAAGAGGAGCACAATTAGTTCCCATCGGAATACCAATAGTTTGTCTATAAAGTTTAGTACCAAATGTAATAAAAAATATTATCCAAAAGATAAACAAGGGCATCACAGACTTTTTGACACGACCATAAATTGTGATTATTATATACATCAGAAGTGAAAAAAGCACATTCTTCGTTGCAAGCCAAATATTGGGTATTCTCCCGAATAAACGTTCGGTTAATTAAATAAATAAGTTTATCTTTTATAAGATGATGAGGTAACGTAGTATACAGTGTAGAAAAATCATATGTAGACAATTATAAAGCCTGAAAGTTTTTAGATTAAAATTTAAAAGTGTAAAAGTGCTTTGGCCCCCCTCCCCCTCCCCCCACCCCCCGGTGGTTTGCTCTGCCGGCCGTTCTGGGGCGGTGGTCCCGGTGTTAGTCTTACTCCTTGTTGCTTTGTGGTTTATTCTACGAGGCGATTTGTTGTATGTCTTTCCGTGTGTCATTTTGTTCTTGTGTTTTTCAGTCCTTTTAGTATTGCGATTTCCTCCCTTGGGGAAGAGAGAGCTCATCTTGGTGCTTTACGTACGTTTGTTTGGTTTGTGTTTGTTTAGATTTGTCGTTTTCCTCTTCCTCTTGGGGTCTGGGAGGGGCTGCGGTTTGTGATTGTGGCACTCCCTGGACTTTTCTCTTACTTTTTTTTATTAAGAACATCATTAGAATTTTTAATTGACCAAAAATAGTTAATTCCGTCCCTTTCGTAAACAGTATAATAGTATCTAATCCAATGTTTTTTAACAGCAGTAAGGCATGAAGTTAGCAGTTTGGACAAAACAGTAGTCGTACAAGAACTAGAATTAGCAATGAAACGTGCTTTATAAGGTCGTTTATGAAGTTTCGGTAACCAATATAACGTAGGAAGTCTGTCTTGCTTTTCTTTAATACTCACTGCAAACTTAGCAGTAATATCGATAGAATGGGTATTGACAATAGATCTCTCGTCAGTAGAAATCCGTTCATATGTTTTGGTACTACCAAGTTCTTGTTTTAGAGTATTGATATAATAAAGTCGTCACACTACAAAAACATTATTAGCAGCTTTATCAGCTGGAGCCAAAACATACTTCCTATGAAATTCTTGGATACCTTGTTTCAAATATCGAAAAGATAATTTAGGCTTAGGAGGGAGAAGATCAAGGTTATTAGAGTAAAATAACACACGTTCATCAATGATCTTAAAAATCTTTAATTTCCAATTATTTAAAGCATTAGACTCAACATGCTCTCGTTTACACCAACGCGTACAATAATCATTTAAAGCACTGGCAATTGTATCCCGACATTTATTGAAATCAATGTGGGCTGGGAATCTATATTTAGGTCCTTTTGAAATAACTGAACGGATTCGTGAATCAGTTATAATCTTCAAGTTACCAGTGGCAATATGATCCGCTGGTTGATAACAAAATTTAGAATCTTTACAATCTCAAGAATCAGGGGAACTAGTTTCAACATCAAGATCAGAAACTAATTTATTGAAATTAAGTATAGTATTACGGATAGGTTTGTTATATTTATAACAAATAATAGGAGATTCCGTGTTTTCGAAATATGAAGGTATAGCTGATATAACATTAATATCTCGAAATATGCTAGGTAAATCTATGAATTCAATACCTTTATTAATGAATGGAATTTTGATGAAGTGTCTAATGTGGTTAATTTCAGAATCAATGTAAGGACGAAGAGCATGTTGAGTATAACATCTAGTAAGGAGAGCTGCTTCATACAAATTATGTTTTCTATCATAAAATTTATTCGCCTCATCATCTAACTTACGTAAGGAAGAAACAGAGAGTGAAGCTAGTTTAGAAAGCATTTGATGACGTCCAGAATTTAAGATAATATTTAAATCAAAAAGAGATAAAACAGTTTTATGTTTTCGTTTAAAATTGCCATTTTTGTGCTTACCATGGGATCGTTTATTACGTTTTTTAATATCTAAAAGGTAAAAAGCATCGAAATCCGGCATTTTAGAAATATTTCCTTCATGGTCAATATTATCATTAAATCCAAGTGGAAAAGGGGTTTGTAAACGTTTAATCCATTTAAGTTCAAGTTCATGTCTTAAAATATTTTTGAATCGTTCGGTAGAATTGGACTTGTATAATTTTTCAACAGGTTGAACCAAAACTTTACTAGATGATCATGAATGACCAGTACTCCGGAAATGTTGATAAAGAAACGTATCAATTTTCTTTGCTTTTTTGATTTTAAGCAAATGTTCCTTAAACCTTGTTTTAAGGGCCCGTTTGGTCTGTCCAACATACTGCATTCCTCAGCCTCCTTCGCTGCAAGTGAGAACATATATAACAACCTCTGATTTTCAGTCTAAATCAGAGTTGTTTACAACTGAAAATTGTCTATGATTAACTGAGGAAATTATAGTTGACCGACAAATTAAATGATTACAGCAGGTGCAACTCTTGGCATTGCACTTAGAAATATTAGGATACATACTGTTCCTTTTATACGGATTCTTATATTTTAGAAGTATAGGAGATTTACTTGGAGAAAGTCTAATTCTAAGGTGATTACTGAAAATATTATAATTGGAAGCGCCATATAAATTTATAGATGATACAGAGTGAAGTTTCAAAGGTGAAACGATAACAGTAGGTAACAGAGAGTAAAATCTAGCAGTAGAACGGGGAATCTGTAAAGAAGAAGCAGAATGTAGCCTAATAGGAGAAATAGTAATTTTTAATCTGTTAGTGATACTCATATAGTTGTATAGGAAGTAATACCATTAGATAAAAAGCAGTATTCGTACCGGCTATTAGAGGCATAAGTAGCGATGCAAACAGGCGGTAGGACCGATGCATACAGAGTATAGCAACAACCGACAATACATAACTAAGTCTAATACAAGTCCAAAGAAACGTAAAGTAAGAAATTGTTATAAACGGGATACGAATACCGGTAAATATCTAACCTTCAATGAGGTATAAATTAGAATCATGGGGAAGGGGAATACGAAAGGTGATTGTAAAGTACAAACTCTGGCACTTGAAATAATAACACCATTAAATGAATGTACGGGGAGACTTTCTAGCGTCTCCACACGGCACAAACACAACAGGCGTGGTATGCAAAAAAGGTAAGAGAAAAGTCCAGGGAGTGCCACAATCACAAACCGCAGCCCTTCCTAGACCCCAAGAGGAAAAGGAAACCGACAAATCCAAACAAGCACAAACCAAACAAACGTACGAAAAGCGTTGAGATTAGCTCTCTCTTCCCCAAGCGAGGAAATCGCAATACTAAAAGGACTGAAAAACACAAGAACAAAATGACACACGGAAAGACATACAACAAATCGCCTCATAGAATAAACCACAAAGCAACAAAGAGTAAGACTAACACCGGGACCACCGCCTTAGAACGGTCGGTAGAGCAAACCACCGGGGGGTTTAAAGCACTTTTACAGCTAGCTAACTTCACCCTGGGTCCAGATGCTACTCTTAATACAGAAATATATAAAAATTCGGTTCGCATAAAGGCTCCCAACTCAGTCAATGCATCAAAGCGAAAACATAAAAATCAAATTAATCACTTTAATAAACAAAGACGAGTACTCATGGCTAATTCTACTGTATACCAGAGTAAATGAAAACCAATAGTTGAACCACGACGGGCCAAGCCAAAGACATATCGTCAAGCCCCAACCCACTGGTTAAAGTTTTACGAAGAGGTCGTCATTGAGTCTGAGGCCCGAACCGCCGTCGTGCAATTAAAGAGTGAAGCATAGCCATCAACAATGATTGGGTTGACAACTAGGCATGCAGTCTGCCGCATAATATCCAGGCTATAGCCAATTCTTTTATAACGGTTAATAAGGTTTCTGAATTGCTCCGAAAATTTAGATTTACCTACAATTTTTCTAAATCAGTACACTAAGTCACCGTAAAATTCGGGTTCCGATATACCTTGATGCAGAAGTGTTTTCAGACTGGCGCTATATTTTTCTAACAAGGCACTGTGTCTGCGATAAAATTTCGAAAACGCCTTACGAAGCTTAAAATAACGATAGCCCTGCCTAAGAAGTTTGGCAGTAAGGGATTTATTACGGTAGTTAAAGTCATTAAGATTTGAAGAAGCTCTGGCGAATCTTATAAGTTGAGATATGTATACCCCATATGAGGTACGCCAGGGGGCATCGCCATCCAGAAAAGGGAAATTGACTATATCAAAATCAAAATCGTCCCGTTTATCATAAATTTTGGTGGAAACTGTACCATTAGATATACATAGATTCAAATCCAAAAAAGGTGCCTCGGTATCGGAAGAATTTGCTCTATTTGATTGGAGTTCTGTAGGGTATATCCTGTCCACCATTTGGTCAAAATAAATATTGTCAATATTTAATAAATCGTCATCTTGAAGTTGAATTGAAAGCCTCAATAATGTCAGCCTGATTTTCACTTGAGAGAGACTTCATGAAATCTCTCTCATAACAAAAAAGAAAAAAATCTGCAACAAGAGGAGCACAATTAGTTCCCATCGGAACACCAACAGTTTGTCTATAAAGTTTAGTTCAAAATCTAATAAAAATATTATCCAAAAGATAAACAAGGGCATCACAGACTTAAATTGTGATTATTATATACATCAGAAGTGAAAACAAGCACATTCTTCGTTGCAAGCCAAAAATTGGGTATTCTCCTGAATAAACGTTCAGTTAACTAAATAAATAAGTTTATATTTTATAAGATGATGAGGTAACGTAGTATACAGTGTATAAAAATCATATGTAGACAATTTAGAAGCCTGAAAGTTTTTAGATTTAAATTTATTAAGAACATCATTAGAATTTTTAATTGACCAAAAATAGTTAATTCCGTCCCTTTCGTTAACAGTATCATAGTATCTAATCCAATGTTTTTTAACAGCAGTAAGGCATGAAGTTAGCAGTTTGGACAAAACAGTAGTCGTACAAGAACTAGAATTAGCAATGAAACGTGCTTTATAATGTCGTTTATGAAGTTTCGGTAACCAGTATAACGTAGGAAGTCTGTCTTGCTTTTCTTTAATACTCACTGCAAACTTAGCAGTAATAGAATGGGTATTGACAATAGACTCTCGTCAGTAGAAATCCGTTCATATGTTTTGGTACACTTCTTGTTTTAGAGTATTGATATAATAAAGTCGTCACACAACAACAACATTATTAGCAGCTTTATCAGCTGGAGCCAAAACATACTTCCTATGAAATTCTTGGATACCTTGTTTCAAATAACGAAAAGATAATTTAGGCTTAGGAGGGAGAAGATCAAGGTTATTAGAGTAAAATAACACACGTTCATCAATGATCTAAAAAATCTTTAATTTCCAATTATTTAAAGCATTAGACTCAACATGCTCTCGTTTACACCAACGCGTACAATTATCATTTAAAGCACTGGCAATTGTATCCCGACATTTATTGAAATCAATGTGGGCTGGGAACCCATTATTATACAAAAAGTAATGTCAATAAAGTATTAAACTCAACGGTTATTTCGCTTTGTATTTCCTTGTCTGCTTTCCCTTTTAAAAATAGGTAACGCACCGTATACCTATTTATACGTAAAGACAACCTTTGTATCGATAGCTGGTCAATTAGAAATCAGTTTGGCTGGTTACGTTTTGACTCGCCCTCGTATATGATCTATAGTAAACATATGAAAAGACGTAACACTGATAATTTTTGTTTAACAGAGGATACCACAGAAAATCCCCAGTGGTGCACAGTTGTGTCCAAGGATTCTGTAGGGCAGATTCATTTTGTTACAAAATCCTGCAGCCTTCCTCAGAGTTATGTTTGTCAGAGAAGTAAGTATACCCATTATTATACAAAAAGGTAGCTTTCATACATTGTTTACAGTAACAGAACATATACACCTCATATCTGGCAATGTATATGCAAACTATTGATGTTATCGTCGCTTTACAGCCATCCAAGTCATAGATGTTAGTATACATTTGTCGAGACAATCTCCTAGAAATAGGCAATTGTACTATAGTAGGTATGTAGAGCTTTGGTATCATTCCAAAGATTAAGTTGCTGGGGTGTTGCAGTTGAAAAATAGAATTTCTCTATAATGGTATAGGTACATTCAATACATTTAACTCATCTTTTTTTGTGTGTGTGTGTGTGTGTGTGTGTGTGTGTGTGTGAGTGTGTGTGGTGTGTGTGTGACGTTTTCAATGATTGCCTGTGACCGGTTTCAGTGATGATATGTGACATATACGTCAACGATTTGTTTATATTCCACATGAGCCGCCGCATGGGAAAATGTAATATGTTAGCGTAAATAACACGAAAATATAATCGTGACATATACCGATAGCCAAGATCCAGATCAGCGCATCCGTGCCGTCTGCGCAGGGCATGCTTTGTCTGCTTAAAAAATTAACGGGTTCTGTTCATTCTTTATGGGGTCTTGTGGCGGCTTGCTTCGGGTCCTTTTTTTATCTTTACTTCTTGATAATAATTTGGTGTGGTACTATATTATACAAACAAATAAAAGAGTGGGTATACCGATTTATCCTACTTAACTGCTGTTTAGCAAAGCTAATTCTACTGATATCGAAGCCCCATTTTTAGAATTGCATTTATCAATTTCAAACGGCTTTATCCTAAATTTACAACAAACGCGATGATTTTGAGTTTTACATTGTTAATTTCCCATTTTTGGGTGGCGATGTTATTCGTGCTCCTTCTTTTAGTGTTTACATTTCTCAACTTATTAGTTTGCAAAAGTGTTTTTGCATTTGGCTGATTTGAATGCCATATTTTACTGCCAAACTTCTTCAACAGGGCATCGGTGTCATAAACTTCGGAAAGCTTTTCTAAGTTTTAACGTCGACACTACGAATTGGTTTCTAAATATGATACGGGACTAAAAGCACTTCTGCTACAGTCTACATTTTGGTTAAAAATTGAATTCTATTAGCGTCATCAGACAATTGGCGATGTATTAAATTATAAAATATAATAATTGTTTTTGTTGTTTCAGCCGAGACACATCCATTAGCGTCAGATGGTAAGTATAAAAATAGTGTCTTGTATGAGTTAGACCGTGCTATAAATAGTGTCTTGTATGAGTTAGACCGTGCTATAAATAGTGTCTTGTATGAGTTAAACCGTGCTATAAATAGTGTCTTGTATGAGTTAGACCGTGCTATAAAGACTATCAGTTTAAAAATATTCATTGTCTTGTTTTAGAGTGCTTCTATTTATCAATAAAGATGGGTTTTGTTTTCATAGAGTTTATGTTTATCAGTACAGAAGCGTTTTCTTGTTCTACGACTTTAGATTTCCTCTTTTATTGCGCGGTGGTTCGTGACTCAGACTCTATAATCAGAATTAAGGGTGATGTTTTGCACAAGTAGAAAAAGTTTCCGCCAGTAGTTTTCCTGCTGACCTTTCCAAGGCGGTTCCTCTGCTACAGGCCGTCTTTGAGCATGTGGTTCATGTGTGGCGTTTATTTTGTCATAATTGGTTCCTCATCTTTCCTTTTTTGGTGCCTCAGGAAGACTGTTGTTCATGATTATGGCTTTTCCAGTGTAGCTTCGCTTATATTTTGTATATAGGGTCCGATCTAAACTTTTCATCATAAGATTGAAAAATAAAAATAAAAAAGTTGCTTTTGGAAACAAAGAACACATAAAAGAAGGAAAATCGGAGACTCGGTTTTATTAAGTCTCTTCATATGCAGCTATGTAGTTTGAGCTGCTTAAACCCCCAAGCACCGATTTAAACGGATTCGATTTTCAAAGTAACCAGAAACGGCCCAATGATCCCAAAGGAAATAAAATTTCTGCGCTAATCAGATGCCTGATGTACTGTCTGTTACACTAACTGAGTTATTATTTACATCGCCGGTAAATTGTACTACTGGCCCGTCTAAGGCGGTAATTCTGGCTCGTTAGTGTTTTGTGTGGCCTTATGGCTACTCGCTGCGGGACTAATTTTTCGTTTTATGTCCTGTTTATTGTGTTATTGTGTTTAGTCGATCCTAGCTAGCACTGTGTTTGGGAAGAGGAAACCGATTGCTTTTACTGGATATTATGTGGCAGACAGCATGCCTAGATGTCAACCCAATCATTGTTGATGGCTATGCTTCACTCTTTAATTGCACGACGGCGGTTCGGGCCTCAGACTCAATGACGACCTCTTCGTAAAACTTTAACCAGTGGGTTGGGGCTTGACGATATGTCTTTGGCTTGGCCTGCCGTGGTTCAACTATTGGTTTTCATTTACTCTGGCATACAGTAGAATTAGCCATGAGTACTCGTCTTTGTTCATTAATTTGATTTTTATGTTTTCGCTTTGATGCATTGACTGAGTTAGAAGCCTTTATGCGAACCGAATTTTTATGTATTTCTGTATTAAGAGTAGCATAGGGACCCAGGGTGAAGTTAGCTAGCTGTAAAAGTGCTTTAACCCCCCCGCCCACCCCCCCCCCCCCCCGGTGGTTTACTCTACTGACTGTTCTGCGGTGGTCCCGGTGTTAGTCTTACTCTTTGTTACTTTGTGGTTTATTCTACGAGGCGATTTATTTTACGATTTACCTTGTGTCATTTTGTTCTTGTGTTTTTCAGTCCTTTTAGCATTGCGATTACCTCGCTTTGGGAAGAGAGAGCTAATCTTAGCGCTTTTCGTACGTTTGTTCAATTTGTGCTTGTTTGGATTTGTCGGTTTCCTCTTCCTCTTGGCGTCTGGGAAGGGCAGCGGTTTGTAATTGTTGCACTCCCTGGACTTTTCTCTTACTTTCTTTTTTTGCATATTCTTTGGTTTATGCTTGTTTATTGTCTGTCTTGGTGTCTTAGTTCGTTTCCTCTTCCTCTTGGTGTCATGTGTACTATATTCTGTGATCCTGGCTTTTCCTGGACATCTTCTATGTTTTTTTTTTTGTTTGTTCTTTTGTTTATAGTGCTTCTTTTTATCAATGAAGGTGGACATTGTGGTATTATAGTCCTTTTATTTATCAAAACAGACAGGTCTAGTATTATTTATTTTTATTGTAACATATGTAAAACACATAGATTTGGTGGTTTTAGCTCGTCTGAACAACGTTCTCAAAGAGCTATTGTACTACCCGCAGCGTCGGCAGCGGCGTCGGCGTTGACAGCGGCATTGGCGCCGGCATTGACGTTGGCAGCGGCGTCCACAAATGTTAAAGTTTTCATTAAAGTTTTAAGACCTCATTTTTCCTAACCTTATCACCGATTTGATTCATCTTGGTATGATTATACATATTGGTCCAAAATTTTGCGCAGTACCAACCCCGCCACCCTAGGTCACGTCAAGGTCAAGGTCACAAACTCAGAACTTTCATGTTAAAATTTTACGTCAAAGTTTTTAGGACCTCATTATTTCTTATTTGATTTACAAGCGCGAGTTCAGGCGAGCTATCCTGTCTAGCGACAGGTCTTGTTCATTTTTATATAGTGCTGCTGTTTATCAATACAGACATTGTTTTTATAATACTTCTGTTTATCAATATTGATGGATTATGATTTTGTATTATTTTGTTCTTGTGTTTTTCAGTCCTTTTAGCTTTGCGATTACCTCACTTGGGGAAGAGAACTAGTCTTGGTGCTTTCTGTACGTTTGTTCGATTTGTGGTTGTTTGGTTTTGTCTGTTTCGTCTTCCTCTTGGTGTCTGGGAAGGGCTGCGGTTTGTGATTGTGGCACTCCTTGGACTTTTCTCTCAACCTTTTTGGGGAGGGCTTTGCGTCAGGATTGTGGGTATCTTCAAATATTTTGTTAACCCTTGTATACCGCTTTCTACCGGATACTCCCGTCACATCAGACATGCATACGCTAGAGGGCGTAAGCAGTGTTGCAAACTTAATTACTACTTCATTACTGCTTAAACATTCCAATAAAGTGTTAAACAAATTTAAATTCAGAAGTATTCAGCCATCAAGTCTGTCTACGTATGATTTTTTCACGCTTTATACTACACTACCTCATAATCTTATAAAGAAAAAACTTAATGATTTAATTGAATACACATTTCATAGGTAATGTTCCCTCAATCTTGCAAGTAACGAAACAAACGCTTTTTTTTCACTTTCGAAAAGCATAGTAATTATATTTTATGGTCATGTCAGAAAGTGTGTGAAACTCCTTTTTACTTGACAATATTTATATAATATTTGGTACAGGGCGAGGGTTGTGGCCATGTGAAATTGATTTAAGCCCCCCCACCCCCCCCACACACCCTCAGTAAAATTTTTACTGACCGTTCCAAGGCGGTGCTTCAGCTGTGGTTTACTATTTCTGTCATTGTATGTCTTTGCATGTATGTCCTGGTAAAGTTTTTATTTTGGATAGCCGTTTGACCAATTTTAGGGAAAGAAACTGTCCTTTTGGCTTCTGCTTGGAGTGTTTTGATTGTCGTGCCGTTGTTTTAAGTGCGTCCTTCTTTCCATTTGGTGACTTGGACGGAAAATAATTGTATCGATTCCTGATCATTGCCTTCCTTTCTATTTATGAAGACTCTCAATAAAACCGACACTGCCATTTTCTGTCTGTAATTGTTTCCAAAGGCAATATTTAAGATTTTTTATTTCACCTCTGAGGACAACCCGGTGGTGGAGAAAGCCCGGTATTCCCAGATGTGTATGGAGTGGAAATACTCTCTGTAATACCACCACAACAAGGAGAGAACTAACAACAATTCATACATGTCCTTATGGCGGCCCCAGCTATATTCGAACATACGCGGAACAGGTGGCAGCTAGTACTGACACAAACATCGCTACCGACTGAGCTATTCGGTCATCACAATATTCGGTGAAATTGCTCTATCTATCGTACATCACCGTTCAGCTACTCTTTTCCTCCTAATCAAAAAGCATAATCGTGGTATATTTCAGAGTCGCAGATGGTGATTTATGTCGTTTGTGGAACAATAGCGTGGGTACTTGCCATTCTCACCACTGTTTTCATCATTTATTGCAAAAAGAAAAGGTAAGATTAACAACACATAAACTTACGGCATATCAATCTGGGCACAGTTGTTCAAAACTAACGATGTCGTTAGTTAACGTACCGGTAAAACTTTGATCATTAAGTATGGCATATATGCTAATATCTTTGCTGAAAAAATGTGAGTAGCTTTTGTATTTGCAAAAGCTACTCTAATTTTTTCAGCAAAAATATCTGTAAATGAGATATTGTACTTACTAGAAAATTAACATTTTGACCATTAACGAGCTCGTTAAGCTAACGTTGCTTCGAACAACTGGGCCAGATTGTGCACGTTAATAAGGCATTGAGTTCATTTGTTTGTATATTAGCTGATGCCTAATATATACACAATCTGCTGCATTACAAGTTTTTGCTATTCTGAGTCTGCTTTAGCTATAAGAATAACATGTAACCATGTTGTTTCATGTACGTTATTATTTGGATTATAACTGTGATAAGCATAACATGTTCATACTAATAAAACCAATAAGTTTTTAAACTCCACCAGCCTAACAAGAAGCTTAGGAAGTTCACCGTTTTGGACCAGCAGTCAACGTTAAATTATATAACATGTGGAGGAGAACATGTTTGGAAATTTGATTTGTACCCCATTGGCGACACATAAAACTGACATAAGTATTTAGCGGACACCAATACAGTTACACTGTCATTCAAATGCCAACAGGTTCAGTGAATGGATATCCTTTAAAAACAAGAGACACATATCAAAACAAAAAAAAAAAACAAACAAAAAAAACAAACAAAAATAAACAAAAAAAAAAAACACGGTTTTATTGAGTCTGTACATGTGCAGTAATAATTTTGTGTTGCATACACCCTCTAATCCCGTATTTTAGTACACCTTCAATGGGCTCAATACTCCCAGAGGTGTCTACATTATGACAAAAAACGTACGGAAAATTTATTATATATGTTGTTTGAGGTGAATAAATGTTTTTGATCATGTAGATGGGTGAAACCTTATCGAATAACCAACACTTCTCACACATTTGTTAATTTTTGTCGTGGTGTGTTTTGACTATTTATCAAAGGTACACATTGAGTTTTCTACATTCTGAACAATAGTTTATCGATGTTATTACTCCTCTAACTTTTATTGCCAGAACAATAATGAGAGTCAATTATGAGGTCACATTAGATAAAACAAAATTGACTGGCCTAAGATAATTCACAGGCCAGTATTTTTATTTTTGTGTGTATTGTTCCATAAAGTACGTTACATTTAGTATAAGACACATAATGTTTTTACTTGTATCCGTCCAAAATGTCGAAAATGCATCATGGACAACTAAATCTTATCGATATACATACCGAAGACAAATAAATATTGGGATGAATACTTGGATACCATAGTCCTCTTCCGAAAGCTCTGAATTACGTTAGATTAATTCGAAACGAAATCTTCACTATTAAACGTATAGAGATCCTGTAGTTTTCCACTTAATTATTTACAGTACTCATGTGACTCAGCTAACATGATGTCTGAAATATCTGAGAACTTTTTCTTACAAAGAAAAACAAATAAGCGTACGATGCTGGCTTATGATGTTGCACAGAGTGTTCTTGGTATTTGTAAAAAGATACAAACTACACACAAATGCAAAATATATCTAACTGTTTACAACACTATCTTGTGCAGAATATTACATTGACAATGGGAAAACATGCCATTTTTTTCTGAAATTTCTATGATAAAGTCACTTACTACCATGTTTCTCCAAGAGGTCAAAGGTCTTACAATGTTCACTCGATATAGGTGACGTCACTGTTGGGCCCATTTAAACAGTAAACCTTAATCTTTCTTTCCCTATTTGCAATTAAGTTTAAGGGAAAACAGAAAGATTTTATTCGAGCGAATTTCTTGTTTGGATATATGGACTTTTTGTGTTGGGCTCATGAATAATTATATACAATGATGTAATATGTCAACAAACGCATTAAGCGGGTACAATTTTCTCATAGTTTCTTTGTGTAACTATGTTCAAGGACTTTCCGGCACCCTGGAACTCATCACAGCAAGTTTTATGTCAATTATCTTCAATATAAATGACTGTCCCAAAATACGAAGCCTGGACTTGCGCAATGTCATCAGATGCGCAAGATCATAAGACATGACTTTATTTGGATATGTTTTCGTTTTGGATGTTACAATTTATAGGACGTAAATTTAAATTAATATGTTTTATAGCGAGGGCGCCAGGAAGTTAAGGGTCACGCTTTACATAATATATTAAGTTACCTGAGTACTGCTAATTTACTATTTGTATTTCAGGGGTTGTCGTCGTCGTACAACAAGCGAAGATAACACAAGAATCAACGCTAATTACTTTGACCTGGATGAAGAATCTTCAGTTTCGCGACAGAATTCACATTCGTATGTGAATGAGGCTAGTCAAGCGCCGTCGTCATCATCAACGTCTGCGAGAGGTTTAGCAGCATCACAACAACAGGAACAGAAGGACAACTGTAACTCAAAATTAACTTCTACTCGAACTTCTGAATGCTCGAGATATTACACTGTAAATGGAAATGAATATGCAACGGTGATGACTGGAAAAGCACCACTTAAAACTGACAAATGTTCTGAAGGCGCCTGTGGAACTACGTCAGCATCATCAAGCAGATCATCGACAAGCACTGACCCGGATTATGATCACGTGTGGGACTCGCTTGGAAAACTGGGAAAGAAACCAGTCGGTAATGGCGTCATTAGACATTATGAAAACTCATGTAAAGCAACTGGGAAAGAGCAACATGTTAAATTACCAGAAAGAAAGGAAAATGATTATGAAACATTTCCTGCAAGACCCTCATTGAAACCTTCAGAGGAAATAATACTTTCAAATGACAAACACCAACTTGAAAGAATGAGGTCAAACAGCTTGTAGACAAGATTGTCTTTTTTTGCGATTGACACAGTTTAATTCTTCAAATTGCTTGGGAAAAAAAAAAAAAAAAAAAAAAAAAAAAAAAAAAACATTTTCTGTTGAACGATAATCGTCTTAAACACTTTTTCCTGATAAATGAGTCGCACATATTACGGGCTTTGCACGTCAGTAATACAGTGGTCAATAGGGAAAGCTATCGACTCAGTAAATCGATATGTATTAAAAATAAATGACAAAAGACTTATCTGTCGCATGTTGCAATGATAATATAATGTAATATGCGATAAAAATATCAGCTAGGAAAGATACAAAAACATTAATATATTTGACATGAACACAGCATTGTGTGCAAGAACTACACAACAACATAAATGTATTCAAAATTAAAACTCCGGCACATCTTTGGCACTGCCTGAACTCACCGGAGGTTAAATCAAGCCCCGCTATGCCCCGCTATCCCCGGCACCTACGGCATAGCCATTTATGTGGCGTTTTGCACTAGTCAAATGGCTGGTGCATAGCGCCACAAAAACACATCCTATTGCGTTGGCATGTCAACGTAATCGATATTCAGAAAGACCACAAAAGTGTGGAGTAAAAGACAGGTAAATGTCACATCAACCCCGTCCCTGTCTCCTCTCCCCCGCCCCACACGCACGCGCGTGCACGCACGAGCGCGCACGCGCACTCACGCGTTACCTGACTGAAAAATATTACCCAGCGCTTTCAGTGTCTGAAGCCTCGAATGCTACCAGACATTGAATGTATTTGCGTTATAAGAATACTGTATAGACAAACTTTTGTCTCCGTTGTCTGTCCTATGGGCTACTTGAATTGTTAGCTCACCTGAGCCAAAGGCTTATCGGTGAGCTTGAAGTATGGCCAGGCTGCTATCAGTGTGTATGTCTGTGACTATGTGTGTGTTTGTGTGTGTGTGTGTGTGTGTGTGTGTGTGTGTGTTTGTGTGTGTGTTTTCACATTTTCAAACGTCTTCTCCTCCGAAACCTCTTGGCTGATTGAAGTCAAATTTCATGGGATTACAAAACGAAACTTTGCTAATGGGGTCCAAGTCACATGACCAAAGTGGCCACAATGCCCGTATATAATAAAACCTCTTCAAAATCTTTTTCTCCGAACCAGTGGGCCGATTTTCATGAAATTCAGTATGTAGCATTGGAGACTCAGGCCCATCATAACTTCTTTAAATGTTGTCCCTGGAATGACCTTAACCTATTTTAGACCAAGGTCAAATTTGGTCACATAGGCTTTTATATGGGAAAAAAGTGCAAAGTGGTAAATTTTTAGGAACTTTAAAGACTTTGTTTTGAAACTCGAAACAAAGGACAACAATGACAATAGGCAACTGTTGGCATCAACTTCCTACCCCAAGGGGTTTGTGCCCCTGCCCCGGGGCTATATACATGTAGAAAATAATGAAACAAATGTAGAAAATCACTGTTCAAAGAGATATTTTTAAAACTTGCACCAATTTGCCACTATGACAAAAGGTGTTTGCTGACATCATAATCCTGCCCCAGGGGTTATGTGTCCCTGCCCCGAAGATATATACATGTTGAAAATAATGAAAAACAAATTATGAGAAAATCACAGTTCAAAGAGATATTTTTGAAACTTGCAACAACTGGCCACTATGACAAAAGGTGTTTGCTGACATCTAAATTCTGCCCCCAGGGGTGATGTGAACCTGCCCCGGGGCTATGTACATGTATAAAATAAGGAAAAAAAATGTAGAAAATTACAGTTCAAAGAGATATTCTTGAAACTTGCAACAGTACAAAAGGAATCTATTGACATTCTTACTACATAAAATTCGTACAACAGGAATGAAGCATAGCTGAAAATTTCCCGCCTCGCGTGGGATTCGAAGCCGGCCTGTCCGGTTAAAAAGACAATACTATAACCACTGAGCTAAAGAGTCGACTCCATGACGCAGGTGTCAGAGACTAAAGCTATACCTATTGGCTGTGCGTATTCTGCCAAGACACATAATCGAGGGTAGAAGTTCTAGGCCGGAACATTCCCCCTTTTCAAGGAAGTCATCATTTATGATGACTCAAAGCCATTTTCAGCGAAGTAAAATCCTATCCCGGACGAGCTCTCATCTTACGACATGAAATTCGTAACACAGGAATAAAGCATAGCTAAAAAATTTTCCCGCCTGCCGTGGGATTCGAACCCGTCTATCCGGATAAGAGTCGACTCTCTGACGCAGATGTCAGAGATTACATATATAACCTACAAGCTGTGCGTAATCTGCCAGGCAGATAATCGAGGGTAGAAGTGTGCTAGGCCGTAACAACATCAACAGTCTGGTGAATAATAGTCCTCTGGTTTGGACAACCTTTGGGTTGAGCAGAACTGTAGATTCAGTACCCGACCGCAAGGAAATATTTAAAAACAAAAACAAAAAAAAAAAAAAAAAAAAAAAAAAAAACAACAAAAAAAACATACAACCTAAGAAATACGGTTATGTAGTAGTTAAAATTATCCTCAAGTCTAGCAATGTGGGTTCGTATCTACGGAGCTCGAAAGCCATGTGAGTGCACGTATGAACCACCTTAATAAGGTTTTCACAATCTATGTTTTAAGCAGGACTAAAAAAAATCACAGGGTTTCATTTGATTTTATAGCCATCAAAATTACTTTATATTGCACAGGTATTCATGCTAACCTAAAGCATAGAAATGCAGAAGAAACGTAACGAAACGCCTAACCACAATATTTATTTACCTACTGCCTTCGGTGTGTGCGGCTATGAAAAGAATCTTGGGATCGAATCCTACATTTATGATGTCAGTTTCTCTCAGAGCACGTGCAGATCCTAACATAGCCCTGCATTTTGCATCTGGTTCCTTATCTTGATCTCTCTACGGAATCCCCGTACTTTGTTTCTCGCCACTGTCCACGTGTCGGACCCGGGTTTGACATATAGGCAGACCGCCCAGTTCCTTGCGCAGTCAGTAAAATCCTGACCAGTAATAGCTCTGTCCCCGCAAGTCGGGCTTAATAAAATATATGGTCTGCATAGTGCCTCCGCAACCGAGCTTCAAAACGACTTACTACTAGCGTACCAGTTAGCCACTTAGAAGGTATAAGCCTGCCAAGGCAAAGTGATATGGGTCGTGCCGCCCCTTCATATAAAGCTTTATACTGGGTTGGTGTATTTGATACAACATCTTTTTGCAGGACTATGGTGTAATTCATCTAAAGTCGGGTAAAATACCACAACAAATTGAGGCAATGTCTACAAAATGACTCGGATATTGTATAAACCAACCAAGAATTGGTTATGTCAGGAGCACTTGCTGTTTTTTTTTTCTTCTTGTAATAGCATTCATAATGTCCACCTTAAGGCCAGATCTGATGTCATGTCTCTTCTTTCTGTGCTATCAGTCAGTCTGTTTTTGACGCTTTGTCTTTACATCTCCGTTATTTTTCCGATTGATGTTGTGGTGAGAGCTTTTATTGTTTCAAGCCCTGACAATCCTTTTCTCACATGTATTTGTTGTCTGTTGACCGCAGATTACTTATAGAGAGTTACAGTAACTGTTACTCGGGGGACGTCGGTGACTTTATAATTTGTGCGATGCCCTCAAATTATAACGTCACTGACTGCACATTCTCGCCTGAGCATTCATTGTTCGCATACATGTAGTATGAAACTAGACAAAGGTTAGATCAAGAATCAGCCATATGACTAAATAGATTGTTATACATGCTCATTTAAAGACTGTCTCTCGTGGCAGACTCATTCCATTTTACTCATGCTTGCTTTATTATCGTACTAAAGACAAGAACTGTCTGACGTCAAGATAGAAGCAGTTGCAGTTGTGACTGGGCTGAATCAGATGCTGATTTTTGAAATATCAACAAATATACAAGAAAAGAACTGGCCATTTCAGTTCACTTGAGCCGAAGGCTCTGTAAGCTATAAGTATACCCTTTGTTCGGCGTCCGTCCGGCTTTCACACCTTCAAACGACATCTCCTCTGAAGCCGCTGGACCGACTGGGCCAAAATTTCACCTGTAGCATCCTTGGACTAAGGGAACGAAAGTTTATGCATTTTATGAAAATCGTCTTTTAGTTTGGTTGCTATGGCAAGTTAGAGATCCCACTGACTTATAATGGGGAAAATTGAAAAAAAAAAAAATAAAAAATAAATAAATAAATAAAAAAATAAAATAAAAAAATAAAAAATAATAATAATAATTACGGGACAGACTAAAACGCTGAATTTTCCGCTGAATTTAGCAGGTTGCTGATCAGCAGAAATAGACTAAAACGCTGATCTGCTGAACTGCTGAATATTAGTTAAATAAGGTAATATTGGGTATATTACTCGTTGCACGTATATCACCTTAGTTCATTTGTCTCCTGAGATATATATTTGTTTTCTTTTTTATATTTTATGGCCCAGGCGACGTATTGTGCATCAGAATTTGCTGAAATGCTGAATATTAATTTAAGAAACTATTCTTGGTCATATTAATATTCGCGTATAATTAACCTTACTTTGTTTGACTATTTAACAATTTTGTTGATATTTTATGCAATATTTTAATCATATCGAGCGTTCTTCAGAATAAAAATAATGGAACGGCAATTTAACTTAATTCTTGTTATTTGAACATAGGGAATTTTAGGACGTTTTACAACGCTGTGCTATGCACAACTCTTGTATTTTTTCCTTGTCAAACTTTACGACCCACTCATCAGTATTTCATTATTATCGAAATGCCTGTATTGAAATGAAGGATGCCTGAATAGTACGATTCAGTCTTTTCCCTCTTTGGTAATATTGTCTCTACGCATTATAGACAGGTTGTCAATATAGCAGTCATATAGAGCACCCTATGCGTAACGAAACACAGGATATGCTGAATCGCCGAATCATCTCATATCTATATGAACAGCATTTATATTTACCAAAGTATATTCACATTATTTTCATGTTATTCGAACATGCTGCTAACACTGACTTTCCAGAGACAGCTGATGCGACAGAGAGCAATGAACTCAGTTAAGTCAGTTGACGGAAAAACCTCTCCGAGATCAACTTACAACAGATAAGATTGACCTGTGGTAAGTTGTTCCGAGTCAGATGCTTACAGAAACCTACAGAGTACGGACTGTATAGAGATGCGTTCAATGTGCTATGTTGCTGTTATCCAAAGATGAAATGCAGGTTTCATTATTTTATAAGCCTATGCAATGTAGTGTGATTATTTCAGACTAAAAATGATAATTTTCAGATGAAAAATTATGATATGTTTCTTATTTCTCCTCAATACATATACTATGGCTACCCGATAGAAGCGGCTCGTGGAAGAGGTTCTAACTAGCAGTACAAAAGAAACTATGTTTCAGAGCAAACATAAGAAAAATAATGCATAGCCCTAAAAACCCAGTTTTGTCATAAACTTTGAGGTTGAGGGCGTCGTCATTGCATAGACCTGTTAACTTGATGGCTGTCAGCTTATAATTGGCAAACTGAAATGGAAAAATTCTATTCTTAATTTTGTTATGGCAATGCATTGATCAGTAGAAATTTAAGAAATAAAAAAACCTAACAAACAACAACACCGAAATGCAATAACAATTACACATGACAATATCATTTCAATCAGGCATTCATCAATGACAGAACTCCTTAACCTTTACCACACTCTGTGCTAATCAGCAGACAACAAACAGGTGAAATTTTTCCCTGGAAACAGGACTTGACATTCCATGCAAATTGTCTTAATTGGAAAGACTTTGCATGAATTATTAAATCCTGTTTTCTTGGAAAAATAAGAAAAAAAAAACAAAAAAAAAAAACAAAACAAAAAAACAAAAAAAACAAAAAAAAAAAAAAATGTCGTCTGCTGAAAATGTTACCCAGAATGCTGAGCGTTAATATCTCTCCACATCTGGAAAAAAAAAAAAAAAAAAAAAAAATAAGTGACCGACCACAGCCACAGTGTCTTTAATCCAGTGTTTGATCTGGTCATGTTGATTTCACAAGTGATAAACTGATGATTTGATTTCCGTAAGAACCTGGCGTATTTTATGTGTCAACATCGACTTTAAAACACTACGTTTCATTAATGACGGTTGGTTTAAGTATGCGCTTTGTGCACACCGTTATCACTATTCAAAGTAAAGACGATAATCCAATTAGCAGCCACGCCTGTAGGTAGCAATAATCATAACCTAGTCCCTGATTAGACGTCGCATATTCACACTGGTCTAGCATTAAAGGGAAACGCAACCTTAAAAGGCATTGTTCTTTAAAGTAACGAACTTCGAAAACAATGAATTTTGATACAAATTTGGTCAAAATCGGTGGAAATAAGTAAGATATAGACAATTGAATATTCTAACATTGGTGGAATGGGTGCCGCCATTTTGAATATTTAATCAGGTTTCATAAAAAATAAAATTCGTTTCATAAAGGTAGTTATTCTCATAAATGTGGTTTATTTTGGGGGAAATGATTGCATATCACTAGAATTCAAAGATTATAAAAAAGAATCTGTAGCAAAATTATTCTTAAAAATCCTTTTTAGTTTGGTTTGCATATTTAATTTGGGGCTTTGTGACATCAGTATGATGGCATCAAGGAAAGCCATTTTAAGTATACTCAAACCACCATAACTTCCTTATTTCTAGGCTAGTTTTGAAAGCTCTTGCATCAAAATAAATGGCTTGTTAGGAACTTTACTCCGGAATATACTTACAACTTATATTGCGTTCCCCTTTAATAATAGGCAGCCAGACCAGTGGGAATATGCAACGTTTTTCGTTGTACGCTTTTCTCAGTTTTAGGTGTAATTATCCTGTTTTATAAAACATGATAATTCCACCTAAAACTGAGAAAAATGTAAAACCTAAATACCTAGTTTATATTTGAAGATTAAAGGTGACTTCTACATTGTGTAATATTATAAGAATAAACAAGACATTTAATCAAAATGACGCCGCGCGCGGTAACTCACACCCTTATCACCAATTCAAATTAAAGACGATAATCCAGTTAACAGCCACGCGTGTAAGTAGCAATAATCAAAACATAGTCCCTGATTCGACGTCCCATATTCACACTGGTCTGGCATTAATAACAGGCAGCCAGATCAGTGTGAATATGCAACGTTGTTCGTTGTACGTTTTTCACAGTGTTAGGTAGAATTATCATGTTTTATAAAACATGATAATTCCACCTAAAACTGAGAAAAAACGACAACCAAAATATCTAGTTTATATTTGAAGATCAAAGGTGACGTCTACATTGTGTAATATTATTAAGAATAAACAAGGTATTTTAATCCAATTAATCGCGGTAACTGAAACCCTTATCACCTATTCAAAGTAGAGACGATAATCCAGTTAACAGCCACGCATGTAGGTAGCAATAATCATAATCTAGTCAAGAGATTATCAACTGTCTTTAACGCGTTTACCTGGTTGAAGATGACAAAATGTCTATCATAATAAATAGTTATTAATGCAACCTAATCTACCTAAATATACTCAAATTAAAAGAAATATGTTTCATCTGAGTCTGCGTTGTCTGCATTGTATATTTAGGTTAAATATGGTACCGTTTTTTTATTTTTTTATTTTTACCACTCTCTGGGTAAATTCAATAGACCACAAACTGATAATATTTGACATTTCATGCAAATTGTCTTCATAGATAGATAGATAGATAGATAGATATAACACATTCTGCTATTAATTCATGCAAAGTCTTTCCAATTAAGACAATTTGCATGGAATGTCAAATCCTGTTTCCCGAGAAAAATGTCACCTGTTTGTCGTCTGCTGATTAGCCCAGAGAGTGGTAAAGGTTTAATAATTCATGCAAAGTCTTTCCAATTAAGACAATTTGCATGGAATGTCAAATCCTGTTTCCAGGGAAAAATGTCACCTGTTTGTCGTCTGCTGATTAGCCCAGAGAGTGGTAAAGGTTAAGGAGTTCTGTCATTGATGAATGCTTGATTGAAATGATATTGTCATGTGTAATTGTTATTGCATTTCGGTGTTGTTGTTTTGTTAGGTTTTTTTTATTTCTTAAATTTCTACTGATGTTATATAATGCATTGCCAAAACAAAATTAAGAATAAAATTTTTCCATTTCAGTTTGCCAATTATAAGCTGACACCATCAAGTTAACAGGTCTATGCAATGACGACGCCCTCAACCTCAAAGTTTATGACAAATCTGGGTTTTTAGGGCTATGCATTATTTTTCTTATGTCTGCTCTGAAACATAGTTTCTTTTTTACTACTAGTTAGAACCTCTTCCACGAGCCGCTTCTATCGGGTAGCCATAGTATATGTATTGAGGAGAAATAAGAAACATATCATAATTTTTCATCTGAAAATTATCATTTTTAGTCTGAAATAATCGCACTACATTGCATAGCCTTATAACATAATGAAACCTGCATTTCGTCTTTGGATAACAGCAACATAGCACATTGAACGCATCTCTATACAGTCCGTACTCTGTAGGTTTCTGTAAGCATCTGACTCGGAACAACTATCTGTAGTACATGTAAGTTGATCTCGGAGAGGTTTTTCCGTCAACTAACTTAACTGCGTTCATTGCTCTCTGTCGCATCAGCTGTCTCTGGAAAGTCAGTGTTAGCAGCATGTTCGAATAACATGAAAATAATGTGAATATACCTTGGTAAATATAAATGCTGTTCATATAGATATGAGATGATTCGGCGATTCAGCATATTCTGTGTTTCGTTACGCATAGGGTGCTCTATATGACTGCTATATTGACAACCTGTCTATAATGCGTAGAGACAATATTACCAAAGAGGGAAAAGACTGAATCGTACTATTCAGGCATCCTTCATTTCAATACAGGCAATTCGATAATAATGAAATACTGTTGAGTGGGTCGTAAAGTTTGACAAGGAAAAAATACAAGAGTTGTGCATAACACAGCGTTGTAAAACGTCCTAAAATTCCCTATGTTCAAATAACAAGATTTAAGTTAAATAGCCGTTAAAAAATACAAGAGTTGTGCATAACAAAGCGTTGTAAAACGTCCTAAAATTCCCTATGTTCAAATAACAAGAATTAAGTTAAATAGCCGTTCCATTATTTTTATTCTGAAGAACGCTCGATATGATTAAAATATTGCAGCCTGGGCCATAAAATATCAACAAAATTGTTTAATAGTCAAACAAAGAAAGGTTAATTATACGCGAATAGTAATATGACCAAGAATAGTTTCTTAAATTAACATTCAACAGTTCAGCAAACTCTGATGCACAATACGTCGCCTGGGCCATAAAATATAAAAAAGAAAACAAATATATATCTAAGTAGACAAATAAACTAAGGTGATATATGTGCAACTAGTAATATACCCAGTATTACCTTATTTAACTAATATTCAGCAGTTCAGCAGATCAGCGTTTTAGTCTATTTCTGCTGATCAGCAACCTGCTGAATTCAGCGGAAAATTCAGCGTTTTAGTCTGTCCCAATAATTACTGCCAAACCATTGGATATGTTTTGACAAACAAAAATAATCTTCTATCAGCCATATGATTTTATACCACTGTTTATTTTATTGGTTGCCTTGGAATGCAATAAATAAATAAAAATACCTCAAAAATCTTCTTCTCTGAAATCACTGGTACAATTAGACCCAAATTTCATATGAAGCATCCTTGGGCTGAGGAGATGACACTTTTTTTTTTCTTTTTTTTTTTTATTAAAATCGGCTATCGCAACTTGACGATATGTCTTTGGCTTGGTCCGCCGTGGTTCAACTATTGGTTTTCATTTACTCTGGCATACAGTAGAATTAGCCATGAGTACTCGTCTTTGTTTATTATAGTGATTAATTTGATTTTTATGTTTTCGCTTTGATGCATTGACTGAGAGGAGCCTTTATGCGAACCGAATTTTTATGTATTTCTGTATTAAGCGTAGCATCGGGACCCAGGGTGAAGTAAGCTAGCTGTAACAGTGCTTTAAACCCCCCGGTGGTTTGCTCTACCGACCGTTCTAAGGCGGTGGTCCCGGTGTTAGTCTTACTCTTGGTTGCTTTGTGGTTTATTCTACGAGCGTTTGTTGTATGTCTTTCCGTGTGTCATTTCGTTCTTGTGTTTTTCTGTCCTTTTAGTATTGCGATTACCTCGCTTCGGGAAGAGAGAGCTAATCTTAGTGATTTTCGTAAGTTTGTTCGGTTTGTGCTTGTTTAGATTTGTCGGTTTTCTCTTCCTCTTGGGGTCTGGGAAGGGCTGCGGTTTGTGATTGTGTGGCACCCCCTGGACTTTTCTCTTACCTTTTTTTTAACGTTTCCATTGAATTATAATAGACAATAGGAAAAATTAAAAAAAAAAAAAAAAAAAAAAAAAAAAAAAAAGCGCTTACTGCCAAACTATTGCAGATATTTTGACTAAACTTCTATATAAATGTTCTTTTTAATAATCTTTTATCAGCCATGCAGCCATATGATTTTATGCCCACTGTTTATTTCTGTTGGTTGCCATGAATCCAAAACACACAAAATAAAGAAAAACATCTCTGCAAATCTTCTTTGAAAGCACTGGTCCGATTAGGCCCAAATTTCATATGTAGTATATTTGGGCTGAGGGAATAAAATTTTAAGTTTTTAATGAAAATTGGCTCTTTAGTTTGGTTGCAATGGCGACTAAGAGTTTCCGTAAAATTTTAATGGGGAAAATTGGAAAATGACGTTTAATGCCAAGCTTTTGCAGATATTTTAGCAAAACTTTTATAGAAATGTTCCATTAATAACCTTCTGTCTAATTTGATGTCCATTGCTCATCGTTATTAGAAACCAATGGCCTTTCTCCACTCAGCCACTGGTTTAATTGGTGCCCATTTCATCTGTGGCATCGTTTCTTTATATCCTCTATAGCCACTGGTCTGTTTGGGCTCAATTTCTGTAACATCCTTTGGTTTGGGGATTTTTAAAAAAAGGTAAGAGAAAAGTCCAGGGAGTGCCACAATCACAGACCGCAGCCCTTCCCAGACCCCAAGAGGAAGAGGAAACCAACAAATCTAAACAAGCACAAACCGAACAAACGTACGAAAAGCACTAAGGTTAGCTCTCTCTTCCCCAAGCGAGGTAATCGCAATACTAAAAGGACTGAAAAACACAAGAACAAAATGACACACGGAAAGACATACAACAAATCGCCCCGTAGAATAAACCACAAAGCAACAAAGAGTAAGAATAACACCGGGACCACCGTCTTAGAACGGTCGGTAGAGCAAACCACCGGGGGGTTTAAAGCATTTTTACAGCTAGCTAACTTCTCCCTTGTTTGTGTTTCCATTTACTGCTAGGCTATTGCAGATACTTTGACAAAACTGTTATAAAATATTTCTTAAGTTACTTTCAATCAACCATATTCAGGTGAGCGGTATAGGCCCATTGAGCCTCTTGTTAGAAAAAGAGATTGCATCAATAATTACAAAGCATTCGAAAGACAAACATAAAATTAGATCTAAGAAGGATTTTTAACGATATATTTACAAAATTAAATTGCATGATGGTCTGAATTTCCGAGGCAAACCTGATCAGTGGGAGATGCAAATACGTCGCTAGAAGAAACACTAGTTGTTTCATCGTGGACATGCCATCCATCGAAGATTCGAAGCATAAATTATACTATCCGAATATGTGCTGACCTACATATTGGCATTAAACCATGTCACATTGAGATTTGAAGCAACTACCCTTAAGTTATGAGTTGCGTCAACGTCCATGAAATTAAATCCACGGGAAAGCGCTTGTGGTTTTGTGAAAGGCGGGTTGAAAGTTACCGTGACTTTCTCTGCACATTGGCCCTTTATGCAGTCTTCGTGGAAACAAGCCATGCCTGTCTGACCTATAAAAAGGAGTCGAATAGACTACCATTGCAAAACAAATAATACAAGTTTGGCAACTGCTTGAGAGTTGATGCCTTGTAATTAAACATATAATAATGATAAGGCAAAACGATCGATGCAAACTACGATAAAATTTCTTAACAATGTTACTGTTCACTTCTAACAGTGAAAGACTGCAGTCTGCTAAGGACCTTTCCTACATCCAAAAGTTAATGAAAAGAAGTCAGAAGTCACTTTAGACAAAAAGATGGAAATTCATGCTATTTAGTCGTACAACAGCCAATAATTACTTACATTTTTTTTTTGCCTCTGCTTTTAGAGCTGCGGCGAGTTTCACTAAAAGAAGAAAAGATCACAACAATGTGACCCGTGCGACTCGTAAAAAAAAAAAAAAAAAAAAAAAAAAAAAAGAAATGTTGCCTAAAATCAACTTGTTTTAAAAAATTTTGTAGGAATGCCCGATCGTGAAGAAATACGATACGATAACAAATCTATGTAATAAAGACTTCCGTAACCATCATCTAAACTATAGAAAAAACAATGGAAAATAATATGTATGTAGCTATATTTATTCTCTTATTTCTGCTGCTCAAAACAATGACTGTGGATACCCATTACTCATTATTATCTTGCATCCACAGTCTATGTTCCAAGCAGACATAAGAGAAATAAATCATACATTTTGGTTTAAACAGTATTTATTGATCAAAAACAATGTACAACTCTGTACAATCAATATCAATCTCAATCGGTAGGATCTAACAGTAAGCTTTCGTTTGTAGGAAAGACATCTCCTGTGGTTTAGGGAAATGTTTTCGAAGCTAATAATGGTGGTAACATACTGAGAATATTAAACAAATATCGAAATGTGAATCAGAGAGAGAGAGAGAGAGAGAGAGAGAGAGAGAGAGAGAGAGAGTAGTTGTGGTCATGGTACCTAATCCGTAATCAAAGCTCATAAATCCATAAACGAATGACGAATCAGAATGTTCCGACTAACAGACATTGATCCCCAGAATAAAGGGTGTAATCAGGCGTCCGCGAAGAGTAAGCATTACTTGGTAAGCAAGCTTCGCCCAACATGCCCATAAGCCTGAACGAAGAAAATATCGTTAGAAGCGTATGTCCGGGATTTGGGAAGTCTACTTAGAGAGAGAGGGAGAGAGCAAAACTTTTCATTTCTTTAGTAGATTCAACAGCTGTCGTTGTGCCATGTGTGTGGAGCAGAGAGCAATTCCCCATGCATCGACTTAATGTTCTTATTTGTGTATTTTCTGATCATTTGGGACTGTAGGAGTCAATACTTATTTGTGAAGTGTTGCGCTCAATCCGGAGCTAGGCGGCGTGAGTCAGTATCTCTCATGAGCTGACTCAATCAAACAGTTTTTAAGTCCGATACAAGAGGTCGCTATCTCTGTATATGTATTTGTATGCCACTTGCTTGTGGTTAATATACGCATTATTATGAAGACATTGATTTTGGGCGGGGCAAAGGTTAGTTCGAGCTGCTCTTGCAAAGGACAAAGAAAAAAAGGACAAATACCAATGGACTTTATTAGCTACCTTTCCAGTTCGAATCCGGTAAATAGCGATCGAACTAATTTGCACCACAGGGGCTCTCCACAATGACCGCTTTACGGTCAAAATTAAAGGTTATGAAAATCTGAGGTTAATTATAAAATAACTTAGGTATAAAGTCTGAGCTTCGGTATTTCGATATGCTCGGGTAGTAAAAAAAGTGTATAGAGAGATAAGTAGTTGCGGTCATGGTACCAAAGCCGTAATTCAAAATCATAAATCCATAAACGAATGACGAATCAGAATGTTCAGACCAACAGACATGGACCCCAGAACAAAGGGTTTAATCAGGCGTCCGCGGATTGTAAGCATTACTTGGTAAGCAAGCTTCGCCCACCATGCCCATGGGCCTGAAAAAAGGAAATATCGGTAGAAGCGTATGTCCGGGATTTGGGAAGTCTACTTATGGCGCGTCACTGGCAAAAACATCAGAAACAATTCTGGAAACTGCCACATTGTAGGGATTGATAAGGGAGGAAAGCTCTGGAAACTGAATTCTGGAAACTGCCACATTGTAGGGATGGATAAGGGAGGAAAGCTCGGAAGCCCAAATTCCTCACCTACTCATGTTCGGGCGGCAATTTTGACACTTCAACAAACGCTTTCGACAAAATAAGTCTCACCAATCGATGTTTAATAGATTCTAGTTTTGGTATGTGCAAACTTAGAATACAAAGGCCACTTGGATCCGATAGAAAGATGACGGTTTTCTGAAAAACTCATTTTTCAAACTCATAATTTTCAATATAATTTTCAGTATACACCTAAGCCACGCCGGTTTTTGTAAAGTGCTGGCTCAGTGGCGCATTCACTGCGATCTGCTAATCGTTTCAATGAATCGCAATGATCGCGGCAAAATTATTTGATATCTGTTGGCACGTAATCACGCCTAAAACGAAGTTTCTATCACATTGCTTTTATGCATTAGATGCATTTTACAATGCCCCCGCCCATCGGGGCTGGGAGAAATAGATTGAGCCGCATGGTACTTCCGCATAGAGCTGAATAAATATAAAAAAAATTGCCTTTGGAAACAGAGAACACACTGCAGATAAGAAAATGGGAGTCTCGGTTTAATTTAGACTCTTCATAAGTAGTAATGAAGTTTGCAACATTGCTAATGCTCTCTAGCGTATACATGAGCAGAACTCCATTTTCAAAGATTCCACAATGGGCCCAATGATCCCAAAGGAAATGAAATATAATCTGCAATATGGTAAAGTACAGGGAGTCGTTCTACTGCCACCACACGGCCCTAATACCAGCTGCAGTGTAGTAAAATAAATGTCAAAAAGATTGCTTTTGGAAACAAAGAACACACTACAGATAAGAAAATGGGAGTCTCGGTTTTATTGAGACTCTTCATAAGCAGTAATGACGTTTACAACACTGCTTATGCCCTCTTGCGTATACATGAGCAGAACTCCATTTTCAAAGATTCCACAATAAGCCCAATGATCCCAAAGGAAATGAAATACAATCTGCACTATGGTAAAGTACGGGGAGAAGCCTGGGCATAGTGATGTGAGTCTTGCCATTCCTACACATCAACCCAGCCGTTTTAATGAGTGGTATGGCTTAGGATATCATTTTTATCTAAATGTAGGGTAAATGTCCAACAAAATTGGAAGCAACGTGTCAAAAAATGACATAAGTAGGGTTAACGGAGACGTAAAACTTCCACACAAACAAAACATTAAAGATAGGTTTTACTAAATAACGAGGCTGACGTTGCGTCAGACATACATTTCTGCAGAGCTTCTTTCAGGAAATGATTGCGTGAACGTGTTGTACTGGCTCTAAACCAACACTTTTACCACAGATAAAAACTAATTTTCATTTTCAAAATGTTAAATAAGTTCCGAGTATAAAATGTCATATTTATACGCCTGTATGTGCTTTTGTGACGGTACATGGAATTAACTTGTTAATTGACCATGTTGGTGCGGAGCCCAAATTATTAGTTGTCATTTGGTCTGTACGACTGGTGTAACTATTGAACCTCCTTTCAATAAACGACAAGACACAATATACACGTTTCTCTTACGAGTTGGTCAAAACTCCAGCACATTGTGTTACTATCAGTATCGTGCTGGTTCTAAGTTTTCGGACGGACAGGTTTGTTAGCAAGCAGTGAGAAGCAGTTTGATAAATCATTCACTGTTTGCCTTTGCATCTGCATCATTTGGGCAGACTTGTTCAATCATTAAACCACACTCTTCAAATATTAGGATGATTACAGAAATTTGGGGGTAGTCCATAATTGCAGGATTTTTACGACATAAATTTACATTGTAGTGTACATAACTGATCTTCTCACATTATACAAGCACATATCTTAGTATGTTAAACCAGGGGCTTAGGTGTAGACTGTTTGGAAAAATCGAAAATTTTGATGCGACTTTTTGTGAAAACCGTCATTTTTCAATGAGATCCAGAAGGCCTTTGTACATACCAAACAAAGGTAAGAGAAAAGTCCAGGGAGTGCCACAATTACAAACGCAGCCCTTCCCAGACACCAAGAGGAAGAGGAAGCCGACAAGGCCAAACAAGCACAAATCGAACAAACGTACGAAAAACACTAAGGTTAGCTCTCTCTTCCCCAAGCGAGGTAATCGCAATGCTAAAAGGACTGAAAAACACAAGAACAAAATGACAGAAGGTAAGACATAAAACAAATCGCCTCTTAAGCCCCGTTTATATGCATTAAGTTTACCCCTATGGGTATATTTACCCCTAGGGGTAAATATTTGCCCCACCTTGTTAAATACCCACGTGGGCAAACGGTTGCGTTTATATGTGTTTTAGGAAGTAGGGGCAACTGATTGTTTTCTGTTTTATTTAAAAGCTTATTTATAATAGCAACACTGTTTTCTTTACTTTTACAACTCTCTGAGGATATTTAGCAGATAACAAACAAATTGACTATTCTGCGGGCTGCGGGTTGCGGGCTGCGGGTTGCGGGTTGCGGGCTGGGGGCCATATATAACAAATTGACTATTCTGCGGGCTGCGGGTTGCGGGCTGCGGGCTGCGGGTTGCGGGTTGCGGGCTGGGGGCCATATATAACTGCTGCCTTGGAATAAGGTCATTACACAAGAAAACTGAAATGATTAAATTTATACTTTTTTTTTTGTTTTGTGTATAATACATCAACAGAATATGATCATTGAATACATGCACATGTATGTCTGCCCGCAAAAACAGCGATTCCAGATAACAAATTGATATTTTTCTTATTTTCCCAGAGATCTAGATTTAACATTTCTTGCAAATTGTGTCCATAAAGGAGACAAATTGCATAAGATTCCAAATCCTATATCCTGGGAAAAATAAAAAAAATATTCAAAAATGTCATATGTTGAAAATTTTACACAGAGTACTCAGCGTTAATCTGCATTATCGAAAATAAATTACATGTATATGAGAATGCTTCAGAGGCAATTTGCAGCAATAAGTAGGGAATGAAGGTTTTGGATAAAGAAAAAGTATTGTTTGATGTTCAGTAATATAATGTTCCCTATTTTACTGTTGTACTCCTAAATGTTTTGCTAATATTCCCCTGCAGCAAGACAGGGTAGCCCAACCAAAGTTTGGGCAGGATTTATAATATTGTACTGTAAGCAAAGCAATCATGCCACCATACTGTACATACACTGTACAAGTGTCAGAATCCAGGCTGACCCCATAATCATTTGAGGCGCTCCAAACAGAAACTGGCCTGATGATCGATGTGAACAGGGTACACCCAGATCAGCTTGTGCATCCACAAGGTCTACGCAAATAATGTAAACCCTGATTAGACAGTCAAGATGTGCAGGCCAATCTGCGTGTATGCAGGTCACATATGTGATAAAGTAAGTTTCTATTTGGAGTAACATATTTACATTTTTCCAACCATCAGCAATGTGCCACAGACATGAAACAAGCACTAATTAACAAAAGTGACCAGTAATAATCAAGAAAAGTGATAACAATAATACATAAAAATAAATTATTTGACATGCTTTTGATAATTTAGGTTAGACTATATGATATATAGTCTAATTTTGAATGTTGGCAAAAGATCTGAAATTGGGACTGAAGGGAATTCAATTCTGATAACCTATAAATAAATAACAGCTTGGCGATTGCCATCCCATGGATCTGCACAGTCTGGTCAGGGTATTTCCTATTTACATATAGAACTGTTTATCGGTAATGATCATTGCAATCCTTTTGCGGTGCTAGTATTTTGTGGTATACTGTAGATGGATGTACTCAAGTGATTGTCACATATTGAACAGTTGAAATACCACATGCGTGAATACATAAGACCATAATCAGACTGCGCAGAGGTTGTTTAACAGATATACAGTCTGATCTGGTACCATTATTTATATCTGACATTTCTGTAGCCTGGTATTTTTTATTTTTTGTTAAATCATTAACTTATTAACTTTTACCACTCTCTGGGCAAAATTACAGATGCCAAAATGATAGTCTCCCCCACCCGCTCCCCCCCACACCCCCACCCCCAACACGAAAATGAGACAATATTTCAAGTTGTTGTCTGCTAAAAATTTTATCCTCCACGCTAAGTGTTAGGAAATGGGAATTAGTTTTTTATCATCAAGTTGGTTAAAAATAAATACTGTGAAAACTTTCCTGATGACATTAACTCATTATAGATCAGCACCATAATAAATATACCTCATATTTGCTTTGAATCAGTATCCTAACTGCTAGCATAACAGTATTCTTGTCAAATAACTCACTTCTGACCACAACTTGCAAAAATAAATTTGTAAAAGAGAAGGTAAAAGTATCTCTGCAGACATCAAGTAAATAAACAAATAATATGTATGCAAAATAACATGTATTTTGAGGCATTCCAAATATATTTGCAAAATTTATCCCTATGGGTAAATTAGAAATTGCGTTTACATGACGAAATATACCCCTAGGGGTAAAATACCCCTAGGGGCAAATATATTTGCCCCTACCCTTGAGCTGGGGTATTTTACCCACGTGGGCAAATTTTACCCCTAGGGGCAAATGCGTTTACATGACGAGTTTACCCCTAGGGGTAAATTTGCCCCTAGGGGTAAATTTGCCCCTAGGGGCAAACTTATGCATATAAACGGGGCATTAGAATAAACTACAAAGCAACAAAGAGTAAGACTAACATCGGAACGGTCAGTAGAGTAGAAAAGGTAAGAGAAAAGTCAAGGGAGTGCCACAATCACAAACCGCAGCCCTTCCCAGACCCCAAGAGGAAGAGGAAACCGACAACTCTAAACAAGCACAAACCGAACAAACGTACGAAAAGCACTAAGATTAGCTCTCTCTTCCCCAAGCGAGGTAATCGCAATACTAAAAGGACTGAAAAACACAAGAACAAAATGACACACGGAAAGACATACAACAAATCGCCTCGTAGAATAAACCACAAAGCAACAAAGAGTAAGACTAACACCGGGGCCATCGCCTTAGAACGGTCGGTAGAGCAAACTACCGGGAGGTTTAAAGCACTTTTACAGCTAACTAACTTCACCCTGGGTCCCGATGCTACTCTTAATACAGAAATACATAAAAATTCGGTTCGCATAAAGGCCCCCAACTTAGTCAATGCATCAAAGTGAAACCATAAAAATCAAATTAATCACTATAATAAACAAAGACGGGTACTCATGGCTAATTCTACTGTGTGCCAGAGTAAATGAAAACCAATAGTAGAACCAAAACTAGAATTTATTAAACATTGATTGGTGAAAATGACTTTGTCGAAATCTTTTGTTGAAGTGTTAAAACTGCTGCCCGAACATGAGTGAGATAGGTATTTTGTCTTCCGAGCTTTCCTTCCTTGTCTCTTAATACGCTATTTTGTTTTCTACCCCAGCGTATCGAAATACCGAAGCTCAGTTTATATACCAACGATATTTTTTTATAACTAACCTCAGCTTTTTATTATCTTTAATTTTACTCGTAAAACGGTTCTGCTTATGATTTGCACTGCCTTGATATAGAACATAAAACATTAGGACCGTTTTAGTTCGAAGCCGACATATAGCGTTCGAACGTGCAACAGGACAGGCTCTAAGTTTGGACTAAGAGTTTATTGATGCTGATGGTTTATTACAGTGACAAGTATAAACATCGATTGTTTGTTTGTGATGAGGTTTTACGTCCCCGTCAACACATTTTAGGTCATTTTGGAGACGTTGCTTCCATACTGTGGTGGACTTCTACCCGACATTGAGATGAAATGATATCCCAAATAAACGTCAAACAGACTACGGATAAGAAAATGGGAGTCTCGGTTTTATTGAATCCCTTCATAAGCAGTCCTGAAGTTTGCATTACAGCTTGTTCCCTATGGCGTATACATGAGCAGAACTCCATTTTCAAATATACCATAATAGGTCCAATGATCCCAAAGGAAATGGTATATAATCTGCATTATGTTGAGACGTTCTACCGCCGCCATATGACACTAACACCAGCTGCAGTGTAGTAAAATAAACGTAAAAAAGATTGCCTTTGGAAACAAAGCCCACATCACGGATAAGAAAATGGGAGTCTCGGTTTTAATGAGACTCTTCATAAACAGTAATGAAGTTTGCAACACTGCTTACGCCCTCTAGCGCATATATAAACAGAACTCAATTTTCAGATATACCATACTGGGCCCAATGATCCCAAAGGAAATGATATATAATCTGCATTATTGTGTTGTACGGGGAGACGTTTTACCGCCGCCACACGACACTTACACCAGCTGCAGTGTTGTAAGATAAACGTCAAAAACCTTGCCTTTGGAAACAAAGAACACAATACAGATTTGAAAATAGGAGTCTCGATTTTATTGAGACTCCTCATAAGCAGTAATGAAGTTGGCAACATTGCTTATGCACAACCCCACTCCCCAGCCAGCTCCAGCACACACATGAGCACAAAATCAGCTGCAGTGTAGTAAAATAAACGCCAAAACGATTGCCTTGGAAACCCCTACCACCTGTTGAAATCTTTAGGGTTTATGTACAGGACGGTTTAACTTGCACCACTTTAGCTGTCAGGCTTAGACCCTCTAAGCGGTTTATCAGAATTTCGGTCAGTTGCAGCTCTGAGAGGAGGCACAGTGCAGCCCAATCTATTTCTCTAAACCCCGATGGGCGTGGGCCAGTATAAACATACATACAAAACTAAATGTATGAAATGTTGGCTTATAAGACTGATCAATCACTTTACAATGAATCATGTTTTAAATATTATTAATGATTCGAATTTTATGAAACTTATAGACTGATAAATGCATGGGCAGTACTTTAAACGATGCCGCCCCTGAAAATACAATAGTTCTAAGACCAAAAGCAATTTATTTCAAGCAGAATTTAGCTTTTGAATACAAGTAATATCAGGTTAAAAGATTAAATGAAAAGTATTTAAGGATGCGAATTGAGCTTTTTTGTAAAGCTTACAAATCTCAACGGGATGCGATCGTCAGGAATACTTCGACACAGGGGCGGTATGGTTAGATACCTGTTTGAAATTACATTTAAATTCTTATGTCCCTGTATGAGATTTTCGACACAAAGTTTTGACTCATGAGTGGAAATTTGACACCAGATTTTCGCCCCTCGTGAGGTAACACTTATATGTAAACTATCAGATGCTTCAGTATTTGCATTACATTTGTACCTTTAGGACTATCCCTTTCCCCGCCCCCTTTTCTTATGGAAAATATTGACAGGTGCATAAAACAGCTCCCTGATGATCTTGAATTACAAAGGTTACTTAGACCTGTCTGCACTAAAATACAGAGCCGCTACAGAATTCAGCATATATTGTAGTATGGTGGCATCGGACAGTGTTGTCTTATTTTTACTGCGAGGCATTTTGCATGACATCCTTGTGAATACTGCAGCTTATCTGAGCGCCAACTAGTTCTTTAGATAAAGGTGTCCTATTAGTTTTTAATAGCACTTTGAAGGCACAAGTATTCATCTCGCTTATTCGTACGGGCATGCCATCCATCGGAGTTTGGAATCGTGAATGGTAGTATCAGACCATCTGTAAACTTTCAGTGTGGCAGCATCCCTCGCAACCTGAACAATATCAACATCAATTCTCAAGTTGTGGTCTTCGTTGTTTATCTCTGCTCATCTCAGGAAATCACTAAGGACATAGTCATTAACCCTAAAGGATTTTTTTATGGACACGCTAGGGCCGTCAGCATCTGTTTTTCAGCTCTCCCATGGAAGCATCAGACAAACCATCGTTTTTTGCAAAGCCCTGATGAGCGTTTAAGGCAGTAAAACTCAAATGAAGTGAACACCTGAAATACATTGTAGTAGAGATGATGTATGTATAATTTAACTGTATTACATTTAAGGTCAGACGGAAGAAGCAGTCAATAATAATAGTTTTAAAGTAGCAACACAACCATAAGATGATCGTTGATAGTCTGTTATTACTGACAATGACCAATCCTAATCAACTGTGTGTTGTGTTATTACTTATGTGTTCTAAGAAGGCTGATAAGACCAATATTAGCTCTAAACTGCCTGTTACAGATGGAACAAGAAAGGTCTGAGCAAGAGAGCTATGTTGGTGATGCGTTAGCTCTGGCTTTTCGCTGTGCACGTTTCTGCTCGGCTTCGCTGATTCGTTTGCTTCGTACTCACCAGCATCCCTTCTTATGAAGCCTCGCCACTTTGTTCGAACCAGTGCAATCTGTTCTCATGACTCTGTTGGTATGTTGAAGCCTTTCAGAGAGGCTTTGAAGGGGTCCTTGTATCGCTTCTTCTGACCACCATGGGAGCGTTTTCCAACGTAGTTTTCCATAGAGGATTTTCTTTGGCAACCGTTCATCGGGCATTCTGGTTACATGGTCTGTCCATCTTAACTGTGCCAATTTCAGATGAATATGTACACTCTGTATCCCAGCCCTTTTAGGACTTCTGTGTCTGGAATCCTGTCTTGCCACATGATCTTTACAAGTTTTCTAAGACAACTTGTTTGGAAGTGGTTTGAAAACTTATTAACCGTTATAAAAGAATTGGCTATAGCCTGGATATTATGCGGCAGACTGCATGCCTAGTTGTCAACCCAATCATTGTTGATGGCTATTCTTCACTCTTTAATTGCACGACGGCGGTTTGGGCCTCAGACTCAATGACGGCCTCTTCGTAAAACTTTAACCAGTGGCTTGGGGCTTGACGATATGTCTTTGGCTTTGCCCGCCGTGGTTCAACTATTTGTTTTCATTTTTCTCTGGCATACAGTAGAAATAGCCATGAGTACTCGTCTTTGTTTATTATAGTGATTAATTTGATTTTTATGTTTTCGCTTTGATGCATTGACTGAGTTGGGAGCCTTCATGCGAACCGAATTTTTATGTATTTCTGTATTAAGAGTAGCATCTGGACCCAGGGTGAAGTTAGCTAGCTGTAAAAGTGCTTTAAACCCCCCCCGGTGGTTTGCTCTACTGACCGTTCTAAGGCGGTGGTCCCGGTGTTGGTCTTACTCTTTGTTGCTTTGTGGTTTATTCTACGAGGCGATTTGTTGTATGTCTTTCGTGTGTCATTTTGTTCTTGTGTTTTTCAGTTCTTTTAGTATTGCGATTACCTCGCTTGGGGAAGAGAGAGCTAATCTTAGTGCTTTTCATACGTTTGTTCTGTTTGTGCTTGTTTAGATTTGTCGGTTTCCTCTTCCTCTTGGGGTCTGGGAAGGGCTGCGGTTTGTGATTGTGGCACTCCCTGGACTTTTCTCTTACCTTTTTTTTAGTCTTTTGGCATGCCGTTGATAAACTGTTCAAGTTTCGCATGCGTATAATAGTGTTGGCAGTACCACCGATCTGTATATTATCAGCTTTGTTCAAAGTTTGATTCCACGTTGAATCCAGATATAATTGAGTTGAAAGATGAGGGCAAGGGTTGAGACCTGGAAAAAGTACGCTTTATTCCACAAGAAGTCTAAGTATTACTGGTTGTTCCAATTCAATACTTTTGTTTTGGCTCTTTGTCGTTCGGTGTTCGGTTCGTCAGAATTATTTCTTTTTCGTATTATGTATGTGACTTTATAAAGTTGGAACTGCGTCGCCACTTATTTGCGAAAGAGTGCTGACTCGGTATATCACTATGCTCTATCCTTTTTACTGATTTCAGTGCAAGTATTTACTTTTTTCCGTTTTAGATTATTGGCAAAGTTGAAAACAAATATGCTTAGAAATGACGTTAGGTAGACACACGTGTTAATGAAAGGAACCACTGTTTTATGTGTTCAGTTGCCCATGTCTATCAACACCTGTGGCTGTGCCATCCTGTTGCGTCTGTCATTAAATGTATTTTTGTTGACAAAGGGTTCAATACACGTGTTAAGCGAAATTGAACCTTCTGACTTTTGCCATATACATGTTGCTACAATTTATGGAACCCTCTTAAATTGAAGCCATGAGTACTCCAGAATTAAAGAAAATTCATTTACTGACCCGGAAAACTTAGCAATGGGTCTTAAACAAACATTTCGTATACAATGTTACTTCATAATATCTAATTCAACTCAGTGGCTATCTTGAACGCCATTATGATATCCGAAAAATTCCAATAAGTATCATAGGTTAAATTAATGATTTCTTAAGATGAATCTTGGTTTCCTATTACCTCAAAAGCTATTTAAACATGCATACGCTTTGCCTATTTTATACTACAATATACCATTTCAAGCGAAATGCACGTATCGACCTTTGACCTTGTTCAGAGACAAAGGATGGTCATATCAGGTGGCACTTCCTCCGAAGCATGGGCTTCTTATCAATACTAGCAGTGGTGCTTTTCATTAACATTTTGACCTATCTGGGTCAAACTTTCAGATTTTAACCGCCAGCCTATTTGATGTTGAGGTCATGCTTTGGGAGCTGATTATATCAGTTTCTGATCTCCCCTTCTTTGAGGCCTCGGTTGTAGGGACACTTGGAAAGTAATTTGGTTATTACGTTACCATTGCACGAGATTATGTTCATGCTTGTAACGAAAACCGAAGTCGAAAATGAAATGTTATAAAGCTTCAACCCAAATGCAGAAACAAACTCAGCCCGATTATACTTACAATGCTCTGCCTCAAGCTTAAATATTCGACCTAAAAGCAAAAGAAAAGCGTTTCTTACATACTTTTCAATGAAATTATAGAGATTTTCGAAACCGATATCTTCACTATTACAAACAGTGAAAATATCACTTTTGATTTGTCACTGTTTGGGATTACTTTTTTTTCTCGTTTCTTTTTCTTCTTTTTTTCCATTGTTAGACGACTGAAAACTGATGAATTGTGTTTGACTTGGTGTTATACCCGTTTACGCGTCACGTGAACGGGTATAACATGACGTCCATTTCGACTCTGACGTCGCGTGTTTTGTCGCGGGACGTCACATCACCCCATACCTTCTTGTGTACTACTACTCTATCAATTATTTCATAAACCATTCATAAAAATGTCATTCTAGGCTATTTCTCAGGTGAAAATTGCAGTATACACCCAATATTATACCCAGTAAACTCGTTGGACACCACGACATTAACACAAAACGACCAGGAACAAAGTAAGTTTTCTCCGCGGATGAGTGACGTAATTAGTGACGCTAAACCATTGCCGATTTGAAGCATATAAGCAACCGAAAATTTGATTTCTTTTTCAGTGTAAGATCAAATTTTATTTTACTCATGAACACCAAAACTGGTATTTTCACTCGTTGCTATGCCACTCGCGAAAATAAATAATTTTCATGTTCATTCGATGAAATAAAATTCGCTCTTACACTAAACAAATCGAATATTCTTTATTTCATAGCCAATGACATGTGTATGTTGCTTGTATGTATCAAATCATAGTGAAGGTTATATTTTATACCATTTGGAATCATTGAGCCCATCCTGGTTATTTTGAAAATCGAAAACCGCTAAAGCCAGCGCTAGGGGGCGTATGCAGCCTCGCAAACTACAGTATTGCATAATATGAATTTAATAGGTGCTACCTATATCCGTGCATCCAAATTATCATCACTTGCTGCATAGGTGGGTTGGCCAGATCTAACTGAATTTGATTTCAGACCTAGCTTGATTTATGAACCCACTGCATGAATTGCGATATAACGTCCAAGTCAACAATATTTCAGCAGTTTAGAGATATTGCCTCCAATTTTTGGGACTTTTACCCGGCCCCATCACATGAATTCGGGTCCTGCTTAATTATTAGCAGCTCTGCCATGGAGGCTTTGGGCGGGGGGCATGCTTTCCGAATACCAAAATCTAATGTATGCCGATGGCAGGTACAACGACAATACACTTACGTGTGCTTATGAAAAGGTTTTACAGATTGTCACGTGAAAAGAGCGTTAAGTCTATGTGTTATCTAACAATCTACATTAAATTGTACCTCATGCACTAAATCAGGCTTAGTTTGTAAATAGACAGAGAATGGTTTGAAATAAAATTTGAAGTGGAGACAAAATTCAAAATTTAAAATGGCTGCGATCGCAAATTTTGTAGGCTGACGTCATGTTACGTGATTCAACCCCTTGCAATTGGAATACTTGGCGTTATTGGCTGTTTTGTCGCTATTATCAGCACGGCCGCTATGCCAATAGCCTCTGTCAAATCACGGAACGCTTATTGTTTTTTCAGGATAAGCACCGAACCACCCAAGCGTTTGTTGGACCATCACAGTTTTGGTCACACACATCACTAGTCACATAGTTAGTCTATAGTAGTGCGTCTGCACGCCGAACCGCGGTTCGGGTTGGACGCACTTATAAGGAGACTCGATTAACCCGCGCCTCCGATTTTCGTGATTATTTTTTTTTTTTTTTTTTTTTTTTTTTTAGTGTGTGTTCTTCGTTTCCAAAGGCAATCCCTTTTGACTTTCTTTTTACTCTACAGCAGCTGGTGTTGTTCCGAGTGCCGGCCGTAGAATGTCTCCTCGTACATCATCATAGTGCAGGTAATATTTTATTTCCTTTGGGATCACTGAGCCCATTCTGGTTATTTTGAAATCAAATATCGCGGACGCCTGATTACACCCTGTATTTTGGGGTCCATGTCTGTTGGTCTGAACATTCTGATTCTTCATTCATTTACGGATTTATGAGATTGCTTTATGGATACCATGACCAGAACCACTTAAGCCGGCACTAGTGGGCGTATACAGCCTCGTAAACTACAGTAATGCATATAAACCGAATCTCCAATTTTCGTGTTTTTGAGTATCCTTTGTTTCCAAAGGCAATCCTTATTTACTGTCATTCTTCTATTCTAAATTTTCTGTATCTGGTTCCTTGTAAATACTAATAGCAGTACTTCAGCACAAGGTTAAATGGTCCGAGCCCGTTTAAGCCTAGCGTACCATGAATAGACACAGGCAAACAGTATAGAATTGGACCAGTCCCCACATCATGCGGCGTTGGATTAGGTCTTCGCAGTTGCTTTAAATATACAGTAATTTCTGTTAAAGTGATAAAATAGACCTGCCACAAATAAAATGAAAAGTGAACTCGTCCAGTTTATTGGGATTATAAGAACCCACCATGAGTGTTCATGCAGGATAGGGAAATCTTACCAGAGGGGTCAGTGGAAGAAGAGTCCACTAGTTTTAAATAGGTTAAACTGGGTTTCTAGTTGGTTTGTTTTTTGTTGTTGTTTTTTTTTTTTTTTTTTTTTTTTTTTTTTTTTATTGATGTTGCATTTGTAATTTGCTTTATTCCACTAAAAATAAAATTTGCAATTTGCTTTATTCATGTATGTCTTCAGTAATACTGCTCTCAATTTTCCCCATACTTCAAAATAAAATGCATCTATTTTAGATCTACATTGCTATTGATCGAGTTGACGGTTGAATCCACACTCATGACACTAGTCAGTACATTAGCCAAAGAAACATTTAGCCAGGCAACTGCAGCTTGGGTTTTAGCTAGTATATTCAACACATCGCTATCAGAATGTAGCAAGACTCTTGTGTGGCGATCTGAGGCAAGATTTCCAATTCTGTTTACCAACTTGGCATCCACAAAATACAACGTCACTGCAAAGAGTGCAGTGATTGTGGCTAAATTCACCGTAATTGTTTGAAAATGCAAATTCAATTCGACGAAGTCGACGAGCGGTTGAATAACTTTTGTAAGCATTTTGTACCCATGGGCATGGTGGGCGAAGCTTGCTTACCAAGTAATGCTTACTATCCGCGGACGCCTGATTACACCCTTTGTTCTGGGGTCCATGTCTGTTGGTCTGAACATTCTGATTTGTCATTCGTTTATGGATTTATGATTTTGGATTACGGCTTTGGTACCATGACCGCAACTACTACTTACATTCATGTGGTCCTGAAGGCGAGTCAACACGTTATGATTTCGCCTTCCTGAAGTTTTAGACCATTGTCTTATTCTAAAAACGCGTCTCTTGCACGCCAACGTGTTACGTAAATACCCCACATTTATGTTGGCTTATTCATATGCGATTATTTTGATCGCTTAATTTCTCATTTGAAATTATGTAATTTAAGCGATTGTTGCTTGCTTTCTCTGCTGTCACTGTACCTACCCTGTATTAAATTATATATGATTAGCTTCCAGAGAAGCAATCTTAAACCCAGCAATGACAAACAGGATGAAACTCGGCTAACTGATATTTGTAATTAGGATGTAACTGCGCAAATGAAATTAGTCCACACATACCGAAAGTACCTGCAGTTCCGAAGTCGATTTCATTCCTAGCTGATTAAAACTTTATGTCATAGCTCAAGATTGATTAGCTTTTCTATTTCTGATAATATATTTTCATAAAAGGGATATTGCCGACATTTGATAACAATATAAAAAATAGAAGGGAAAACCGTTTTACTTTGTATCGAACGTGACATCTGATTGGTCGACAAAACAACACTTCCGGTTCCAATAGGTTGTCAATCACGCGTAATGAATTCACGTGTATCTTCATTAGTCGCGAACTCTGCGACACTTTTAGTCAAATATAGAAAATAAAAATGGATGCAATTAACGCTTGCTTCATTCTGATATCGCATGCTGTTTATTTCATTGCTCCTCCGCTAAACCAAGATGATGAGCTTGTTTAATTTATTCGCTTTATTCTTGAAAGGCTTGGACAGTGGGCTGGGTGGCCTAGTGGTTAGCGCGCTCGACTTTCAAGGGGGATATCGTGGGTTCGAATCCCGCTCGGGTCGAGACAATTTTCAGACCATTATTACGCCTAGCTCATACTCGACGTGCCCTGGGTTGAGTATAAAGTTGACCGGGCGGCGCTTGGTGACAGACAGGGGCACCAAGTGTGCATGGGTGTTCCATGAAAGCAAGGCTGTACAAATACATGTACATCATAGCAATCGCCGCTGCCTCTATGTGCCTCGGGTGCCTGGTAGCGTTAAAAATCCGCACAACAACAACAACAACAAGGCTTGGACAGGTGCATTAAGGGAATCGTTCCACTGAGTATGTTTAAAACTGAGCCGTGAGACTAGAGTTTGGTACTTTAACGGCCTCCGTAAAGACATTCTTTCAATGTCCATGCCAAGCAATCTTGGTGGGGCTAGATGTATGATTCTTGGTCTTAACATTTGTTTTGTTCCACACAACACGTTAGCGTACAGCAAAGGCTCTGACGGGACTGCGGGACTTCGCTGTTTGCATATGCGATAAGTATCTTTATTACATGTGCTGGCTTAATTGATCTCATCACCGTGACTAACACTTGTATCAGAAGTGCTTAACACGGGAAGAAAATGTACGATATCTGATGTCATGCTGGTAGAGAGAGAGGGAAATAGTGTTTTATTCATGAAAACATTTAGTCCTGAAAGAACAAAACAAGCTTACATCATACAGGTAGGATGTACTGGGACAGGGGACCATGTTTCGATCAAGAAGTAGTTGCGGTCATGTACCTAAACCGTAATCCAAACTCATAAATCCATAAACGAATGACGAATCAGAATGTTCAGACCAACAGACATGGACCCCAGAATAAAGGGTGTAATCAGGCGTTCGCGGACAGTAAGCATTACTTGGTAAGCAAGCTTCGCCCACCATGCCCATAGGCCTGAACGAAGGAAATATCGGTACAAGCGTATGTCCGGGATTTGGGAAGTCAACTTATGGCGCGTCACTGGCAAAAACATCAGAAACAATTCTGGAAACTGCCACATTGTAGGGATTGACCAGATCATGATGTCTCCCATAGAACTTCTTAAGTGTTGCTACCAGTTTGTTTTTTTTATACCCCTGGCTCAACAACTTTGTAGTGAGCACTTTCCCACGCTCCATGAAGTCCTAATAATTTGAACAGGCTCTGGCATAACGGATAAACTGTGAAACGTAAACGCCGTATGCTTGTGCAGAAGGGATATTACTGCTCAGGAATGGAAAGTTAACAATGGGAAAATTGAAGTCATCCCGTTTGTCGCAAAGGCTAGTAATAAGCTTTCCATTGTCAATGTAGAGATAGCAATTCAAGTATGAGGAGGAGGCTGCAGTCTCCGTTGTTTCCTTTATTTCAAGTTCACGTGGATAGATGAATTCTAAATATTCTGCAAATTTTCTGTTTTTCAGAGACAATACATCATCTATATATCTGTAGGTGAAATTGAATTGTTGTGCGAGGTGTTTCTTGCCTGATTTGAGGAGACTTTGTACAAACTCCGCCTCATACGAGTATAAAAACAAGTCGGCAAGTAACGGTGCACAGTTAGTACCCATCGGTATTCCGATTGTTTGCTGAAATATCCGTCCGCCGAACTCCACAAAAATATTGTCAATTAGATATTCCAGCAGTTTTATGACATCTGCATCTGAGTATTTTTGTGGCGCATCAGAGTGATCCCGAACGAAGTATGTGTCTTTGTAGCCAATGACAACATACTGAAATCGACGGTTACTATTCTTGTGGAAGAAACACTGGTTGATAATTTCCTTTAATTTAGATTTCAATTTATCATGAATAACGGTTTTTAAAGAGCCACAACCAATGATGACATACCAGTGATGGCGAGAAACGGTGTTTCGTCCAAGGACAGTTTTTCATTTGTAATGTGTTTTTTCACCTATTCTATTAGAAAGGCTTATCGTTTATGGGTGAAAGTCATGTGTAAATTGGTTCGGTTATATGCGTTTACAGATGTTGGACCTGATTATGCCACATATCATTTAAATTTATAAACAATACTTTGACAAGTTCATGAAACATCTTCGCTTAAACAATTAATCATTGAATCGTGAATAAAACACTTTGTTTGCTTTGTGCATAATGCTTAGCCGTTAAGTTTTGGCAATATCGTCCCTTCTTGCCATATTTGTACGGCGTTATTGACTTATTACGCGTCAATACATATTGCTCAGTGCCCGGGATAGCCTGGTCAAAGAGCAACAAAGTCAAATCAACTTGAGGGAGATACTCTCTTTTTTTTTTCAACACCAGAAAAAAATCCTTTTAATTCGTTCGTTCAACTTTTTTTTCAGATAAATGACCCGAATCAATCTACAGGTATTTGAAAGTACGATCCTTCATTTTTTAAGTGAAAATCAAAAGATGTACTCTGATTGTAATTCGAGCAATCTATGTGTAATGTTTTTTTTTTAAGTTTTCTGCAATTAGAAAACAAAAGTCGAAATATATTAACAATGCAGGAATTGATGGAAATTGTTTATATAAACAAAATTCTCTTCTTTGACTTCCTGGCGGGCAGAAAAGGTTGACAACTTGAATATTGACACTCTTTCTCTTGCAATACCGTTTACATTTATTAAAAAAAAAAACTAGTCTCTCAGAAACACGAGTTCAGGGTAAATCATCATGCGTTTAGGCAATAAACATATATTCGCTAAAGTATTAAATAGCATGCACTTTCACAAGTCGAAATCAGTGGAAGTAAATCTTTTTTGTCGCTATTTCATTCTCCACATAGTCCATAACTAGGAGTTAAAATGTTTAAAATCATGTCGTTTTGGGGTGTTCTACATTTTTTGTAACAATTCATAAAAATCTCAAACGGTTTTTAACTTACAGAAAGGGTATGAGTATAAGACACAAGTCTTAATTTCCAATGTTCAAAATGCCATATTTTCTAAAGTTAGTAAGCCAGACTTGCGGTTGTCTTGCTCTGCATGTCGTCTTAGGGTGCTTCACATTTTTATGTTACAAAATGGGCATGAGCATAAGACACGAATCTTCATTTCATTTTATTGTTCCAAGGGACCAAACTCCCAATGTTGGTACACCAGAGTTACAATTCTTCTCTTCTGCACAAGGTCTGATAATGTTTCACTGAAAAAAAAAAAAAAAAAAAAAAAAAAAAAAAAAAAACTTGTTTGGGGGGGGGGGGGTGTTGGTATTCCGACCGCGGCCGAGGTCCCACTCTGCCTCACACTGCTTCCCCACCCAGTCAGGACGACAGATGTGGTATGTCTCACCCCAAGGGTTTTGCGCCTCTCTCCTTTATTTCTAGGAGTCAGGTTCATAGCGGCTCGTCTACAGAGATAATTCTGGACGAGTAATTGATTTTGTGTTAGCACGTGTTAGGCGCTTTTTTGTGTGTGTTGTTATATTTAATTTTTTGTGTTTTTGTTTATCATTTGTTTAATGATTGACGTTAGTACTCCATGTTTGGCGTATTACGTTGATGTGCTAAGACACTTTGGAGCCTGTTTAGAAGTCGTTTCTTTCTTTATTTCAAAAGACAATATCTGAATGCAAGTTTGAGGTGGGGGGTGGGGGGGGGGGAAGTTGGTAGGTATTCCGACCGCGGCCGAGGTCCCATTTTGCCTCACACTGCCTCCCCGCCCAGTCAGGGCGACAGATGTGGTATGTCTCACCCAAAAAGGTTTGCGCCTCTCTCCTTTATTTCTAGGTGTGAGGTTCATAGCGGCTCGTCTACAGAGATAACTCTGGACGAGTAATTGATTTTATGTTAGCAGGTGTTATGCGCTTTTTTGTGTGTTGTTATATTATAATTCTTTATGGTTTTGTTTATCATATGTTTAATGATTGACGTTGGTACTCCACGTTTGTCATATTACGTCGATGTGCTAACACACTTTGGAGCCTGTTTAGAAGTCGTTTCTTTCTTTATTTCAGAAGACAATATCTGAAAGCAATAGATCTTTCGGGAGCCAGTCCCTTCTTCAGTTGCATAAAGATGAAACGATATAATTGTTCCTTCGCTAAGGTTATGGAATTTTCGCTATGGTTCGTGCATTTTTGATGCGGTCATCTCTTTGTCGGTAGAATCTGAATTTTATCATAGGGTGCAGTTCTCCGGTACTGTGTATTGGTGAGACTCACTGGGTTGGCACCAGGAAAATATTATTGTATGTTTGTCTTATCAATACACATGGGAAACATAGCCAGGTTGGTACTGGACAGTTGAAATGTTCCCAGAAGCGGCCAGGTTGGTACTGGACATAAACTCGCTTCTTTTTCTGCTTGTTTGAGGAAAGTAATTTGAAATTTAGCAATACATTGTTTATTGAAAACAAACACTTGTTATGTAGTCAAAGTTCTACCTTCGACTGACCTGCTTGGGGTTGCTACCGTTAACATGACCGTCTGTTCAGAGTTGTGTCGAATGAGCCATAAGAGGCGTGATTTAATCAATTGCTCATTTTCAATTTACGTCTTTTAGCCGCTCAGTTTCCTACTGAGACATGATTCAACAACCATGTTGACGTATTAGGAGACCGTCTGCATTACTTAATATATAGACAGAGGCGGCTATTGTTTAAAGACGACTTGGAGAGCGTTAAGTAATAAATAAAGAGTGCAAATAGTGGTTGAGCGTCATTAGATCTCTCATGTGTTTTTAAATGGTTTATTGCCAATATTTAACATAGAAAATGGTCCCTTAGACTCATTTGGTCAGTTATATCTAGTTTTTGCATAGATCCTTACGAGCCTGCGTATATTTCGTCTCTTAGTTCCTTGAGATTGGTAAGCCATATGTATCATACAGTGTAAGATAATTAAAGACTGCGCGGATGCGCTTGATTTTTCTTTCCATATTAGTTGACAGTGTAGGTCCTGATTGTACTGCGTGGTTATGTCTGGGATCAGTTTACGTATCATCCAGTTTAAGACAAGTTAAGACTGCGCGGATTATGCACATCTCTACTACAGATAATTTTTATAGTGTAGGTTCTGATTATCTTGCGTGCTTGTATAATTAAAACATGTATATGTAGGTCAAGTTAAGACTGCGCCGGTGTGCAGATTTGATATCTATTGGGTTAGGGTTAGCGTTAGGTAAGTTATTTTGTTCATGATTAGGATTAGAACTGCGTGGTTGTATTGTCGCCAGTATCGGTACCCTTCGGTCTAAGACAAGTTAAGATTGAGAGGATGCGTATATCTGCCATTATTTAGTATCTAGGATAGCTCCTGATTGTATTGCGTGGTTGTTACGACTACGCAGGAGCGCATGTTTGTACTTTATGGGCTCACAGTGTATGTCTTGGTGGGCGTGTTGGTATTAATGTGTATTACAGGTTTATACTGCGCGGATGCGCGTGTTTTTATATATATTCCTTTACAGAGTAGGTCCCGATTGTGCTGCGTGGATGCCTATTACATAGAATTATATGTATTTTATATAATTAAGATCCAGATTTTGATTCCGATCGTGGGTGTATTACGTTCCACATTTCAATGTACTGTCCAGAATCTGGATTGACTGCGTTAGTGCGTAGTGTATATTATATTTCGTTTGATATTCGTATGTGCGTTTATTACAAGTTGTGGGTGCCTGATAATTTGTTTTCAGTTATTTTGTTCATGATTAGGCTGCGCGAGTGAGTACAACACCCAGTGTGTCTAACAACAGTTTAAAGTGTGGTTACGTTATGCGGGTGCATGATTCGTGGCCGTTGTTTGAGAAGTTTAGATCCTGATGAGGTAGCACTGCTATGTACAGTGAGTCGTCTTTTAGCGTCGGATTTGGACAGTTACCCTGCTGTGGAAGACAGTTGCACATTTATAGTATGTTATAGTAGAGGTCCCGACGTATGTATTATTCAGTATAGGACATGTCTGGAGTGCGCGGATGCGCATGTCTACTGTATAAGTATAATGTAGGTCCTGATAATACTCGGTTGTGTGTAGAGTCAGTCTTAATATGTCATCCCGTGTTAGATAAGATTGCGCGGATGCGTATATCTTCTACATATTACATGTAGTTTACTGTGTGGTTCCTGATTATATTGCGTGATTGTATTGAATCAATCTATGTGTCATCCAGTATAGGACAAGTTGAGACTGCGCAGATGCGCATATCCTCTACATATTATTTTACAGTGTAGGTCGTGGTTATACTGTGTGGTTGTATTTGTAGCCCATGTTTGTGTCCTCCATTTTAAGGCAGGTTAATGCTGCGCGGATGCGCATATCAGTTATGTATTGATTTAAAATGTAGGTCCTGATTAAACTGTATGATTGTATTGTAACTAATATCTGTACGCTTTAGTCTTAAAGATATTGTCTTCTGAAATAAAGAAAGAAACGACTTCTAAACAGGCTCCAAAGTGTGTTAGCACATCGACATAATACGACAAACGTGGAGTACCCACGTCAATCATTAAACATATGATAAACAAAAACACAAAGAATTAAATATAACAACACACAAAAAAGCGCCTAACATCTGCTAACACAAAATCAATCACTCGTCCAGAGTTATCACTGTAGACGAGCTGTTATGAACCTGGCACCTAGAAATAAAGGAGAAAGGCGCAAACCCCTTGGGGTGAGAAATACAACATCTGTCGCCCTAACTGGGCGGGGAGGCAGTGTGAGGCAGAGTGGGACCTCGGCGCGGTCGGAATACCTACACCCCCCCCCCTTTCAACATTTAGTTTTACTCGGTACCTATAGTGTTTGAAAAGACGAAACCTCAAAATGATGATGGTAACAGTGATGATGATAATACTTATTATGATAATACTTTTAAACACTGCTACATATGTAATATAATTCTTATTGTAGTCGTTGTTGTTAAAATCAGAAGTATTATTATTATTATTAGTAGTAGTAGTAGTAGTAGTAGTAGTAGTAATCAACTGGTAAAATTTACTAGTTATTTTTTCAGCGTTTACCTTTATATAGAGATTCATAAAAATATCTGAAAACGTTATAAAGTTACATAGCAGTCATTAGCATATGACAGAAATCACTATTTTCAATGTTCAAAGGGCCGTAAACCTTAAAGTAGTTAAACAAGAATTATGGCTCTTGTGCTGTGCATGCCATCTTATGGAGCTTGACATTTGCGTAAATTTTCATGAAAAAAAAAAAAAAAAAAAAAATCTAAAATTTCAACTTCCAGAACGGATATGAGTACATGATAGGTCCTTCCGATACCTTGTTAGGACTTTTTAATTTCCTTTGACTCATTTCAATATCCCCGACTCCTTGCTATGATCTAAACATTGTTTTCTAGACTGCAAGTAAACAACTTCCATCTGTGTAATAAGTGTGTCAAACTAAACCCTCCAGCCTTACCAATGACACCAGAGTGACAATTTCAGTCACATTTTTGTATGTGTTCAATTTGACCTGTTACATATTTTGATTCTAGTCCACCCGGGGACATGACTCCGAGGCAGTTATAGCATAGACTTGTAGGTCTTGACTAGAGAGTATCATACCAAATTTCAACTTTCTAACCTGAATGGTGAAATAGTTATAAGCTCCTGATTAAGATCGGACGTAAATTTGGAAGAAAACTGACGTAAACGCGGACGTAAACGCTACTTTCAACATTTTTTCAACTTTTACTTTTTTTTTAAAATCCAAATTGTTGGTATGAAAGGTACCAGAATAATACTCACATACGCATGTACGGACATAACATCACGGTGAAACGCTATATGCCCCACTCCTGCCTTTTGCAGGCGGGACATAAAAATCCGAAACCACAATGGAGCACGGTGGAAGTTGGGTACCCGTAAAGTATATTTTCATTCACCAGTACGTTTATTCTACGCCATTGTTGGCTCTGTTCGCTGTTATCTGTCCATCTTTCGTCTGTGTTATTACTCTCTGTTACTATACCTATCATGTATGTGACTATTACTTTGACTATGGTCTGGCTTCGAAGTTATAAAACTTTTTTTTTGCTTAGTTTAACTAAGCACGAAAATAAACTTTTCATAGCTATCTAAATAGTCAAAATCAAAGCAATTTTTATGCTTTCATCACTAAATCTAGTTATTTATCCTACTCATAAATGTTGAAATGCCCACAATTGTTGACTTTTTTAACATTTATGAGCAGGATATTTTTCAGTCTCAGTTGAGTTGAGCATGAAAAGAGTTATAACCTCGAGGCCTGGTTAGATATAGGTAATACATCGACACTTACTCGGGAAGGAGCTGCCTATCGTGTCTTTTATATGCTCATTTCTGTTAGTTCATGTTTACTTCTTTGACTTTTGGTGTTCGGCGGGGTTTGGGGTCTGATTGTATCAGCTCCTGATCATTGCTTATTTTATTTATTTTGAGACAAATATTTCTGGTTCAAAATGATTGCCTAACCACTAGATCTATGCCACGATGTGTCAGTCCAAAGGCGGGCCCAATGTGTTAAGAATTGCTGGCTCGGACAAAATTTAATTTACTGGGAATAGGTGTGAACAAGTAGATGATTAATTAATGAAAACAGAAACTTGCGGATTGATTAAAGATTTAACGCATAATGTCGTATCTATTGGATATCGGCGTCCGCTTCAGAAATTAATTTTTCATCTGGTTACGAAAACTGAATGAAATACAAATGATTGCCTGAAGACAATTGACAATGAGCTATTACCTGCACGCTCGCAACTGATTTACTACACAGCTTCAGGTCGTTTGGCGTGATTTCTGAGTCACCACCTATTTGGGAAAGAGCTGCTGACTCGGTTTATCATCTGTCTAATTTGTTTGCTGACATCACTTAGTGTTGTAACTTTTTTCCCTAGTGGTATTGTGGAAGAGGATACGCATCTGATTGTATCAGTTTCTGACCGTTGCCCTTTTCAATTTTCACAGAATAATTTATGGCTTGTTTTTCGTATTAGCTAATGGTGTGATTCCTTACGGTAAATTTTCGAATTCAGCATCATTTACATTGATCAAAAACTATTTCTGCAGCCACCTTGGCTTTTGCGAATGCAATTATTTTCGCGGCTTGCGATAAATATAAATATTATACATCCTAATTCACTATACAACCAGAGCACCGGAATCGTACCAGGTGACCGTAAAATAGAATATCGTATCTGTACAGTAGCACTCCACAGAAATGAACATTGTCACCGACTGACAAAATAAAAGCCATATTGTACCGTGGCTATTTACAGAAAATGTTTATTGTACAGTTCAAGAGATCCATATTTCTTTTTACGATATGCGCAACCTTCTAGTTAAGCAAACTGCGTATTCCGTATTTCTCTTGTCTCTTGAGTTTCTTCCTATGGTTGTATGATAAAAAGGTCATTCTACAGCGTTAGGTAAAATACGGATTTTATAGTACTCGTCTTTGTCCTGCAAATGGCCGCATTGGACTCGCTTCGATCATCCAATACGGCTTTCTGCAGGACAAAGACTCGTACAATAAGATTCCGTATAACCTTTTATTATTACTCAAATGTACCAGCCAACCAGCGAACATCCAAGGCGTCGATCAGATTTCGCTAATGTGCAGGCTTATCTGTACCATTAAGATCGCATATGTCATACGAACTGTTTTCTGATGACTTGGTTCAAATTATAATTATCTTGGTGGTCTCATCATTAAAAAATATTAACCCAGAGTAACTTCCTTTATCTATTTTATTGTTTTAACAAATTTATAAAGACAAACGAAGGCACTGCCGAAACTGTCAGATAATACGGATATTCTAACAGGAAATTTTGCTCAGATTTGTTTGGTGACTTAGTGTAAAAATTCTGAAAAATATATGCTTGCAATGACTTCAGTACCCAATTTCATAAAATCATTCTTCGATATAAAAAGATTGGGTACAACATAAATGTTATACGACAGACTGCATGCATGGTTGTTAACCCAATCACGGTTAATAACTTTGCTTCCCTCTTTAACTGCAGGCCGGCGGGTTAGGCTTCAGATTCTATGATGGTCCCAGCGTAAAGGCTTACTTGAAATTTAATTTTGGGTAATGTTGGTTGGTACTTGATGCTCTATCTTTGGTCGGGCCCACTGGAGTCTAACTGTTGGTTTTCTTTTGCTCCAGCATTTCAGTTGTTTCGTGCTGTCGAGTCCTATTCGTTGTTTCATCTCTGTAATTAGTTGATGTTTTGTGTTCTCGGAGATGTATCACTGATGAGTTAGGAAGCCTTCATGCGGACTGAACAAATTATGTGTCTAAACCGCGGCAGAAATAAGGGCGAGGATTTTGGCCACGTAAAATCAATTTAAGTCACCCCCCCCCTCCCAGTGAAATACTTTCCACTGACCGTTCCTAGGCGGTTCTTCTGTCTTGGTTTATTTTTGTTATAGTTCGTCTTTGAATGTGTGTGTCGCTTACATCTTTTTGTTTTGGATAGCCATTTGGCCACTTTGTGGGAAAGTAACTGTCCGTTTGGCTTTCTGCTAGTGATGTTTCCATTAGGGTCTAGTTATTTCGTGTTTGTGTTTCTTTCCCTTTCGTGGGAGGTGTGGGATAATTGTATCGATTCCTGATCATTGCCTTCCCTTCTATTTAGAACTTTTGGGGCGATACTGTATTGGAATTTAACTATCAAATGCAGAGATATACATATTTTTACTGCTGAATATTTTCTTGCATGCACGAAATCTAATAGAATTTTAACGTATTTCGATTGTTTTTCTCAGAATATATTTGTAATATGCTTCTCAAAATCAAATGTAAAAAAGAAAACAAAATCAACACTAGAGCCTCATTCTACAAAAAGGATATATTGTCTGCTTGTTACTTAGATAATGACTCATCTTGGTCTTGACAACAAAAAAATTTATTGGGTTTTGTCTCTCTACTGGTTCAATTTCAGAATAACTACTGTTTTTGGCAGTTTCCATGGATACATCTGACGATCAAAATATATTGGTTTTACCTGTTTGATAGTTCTGCTGAACAGACTGTTGTGACTGTTGTAGCCACTGATTAGGGCTTATCTACCTCAAAACGTTGTGCTCGCAAAGACTCTCTCTCTCTTTCTCTCTCTCTCTTTCTCTCTCTCTGTCTCTCTCTCTCTGTGTGCGCGCGCGCGTGTGTGATTGCGTGTTTGGTTAATATTCTCTTCTTTGATGCCGCCAAAATAATTGCATTTAAATTTCGCATCTCATGTTGAACAGATTCATGTAACTTTGAATACAGAATGCTTGCTTGCTTGTTTGTATTGTTTTGATATGCAAAACAATACAGCATTGCATTTATGAAAAGTAGAAAGGAAGGCAATGATCAGGAATCGATACAATTATCCCACACCTCCCATCAGAGACATCAAAGGGAAAGAAAGACAAACACGAAATAACTGGACCCTAATGGAAACATCACTAGCAGAAAGTTACTTTCCCACAAAGTGGCCAAATGGCTATCCAAAACAAAAAAATGTAAGCGACACACACATTTAAAGACGAACTATAACAAAAATAAACCATGACAGAAGAACCGCCTTGGAACGGACAATGAAAAGTATTTCACTGGGGGCTTAAATCGATTTTACGTGGCCACAATCCTCGCCCTTACTTCTGCCGCGGTTTAGACACATAATTTGTTCAGTCCGCATGAAGGCTTCCTAACTCATCAGTGCTACATCTCCGAGAACACAAAAAACAACTAATTACAGAGATGAAACAACGATGAGGACTCGACACCACGAAACAACTGAAATGCTAGAGCAAACGAAAACCAACAGTAAGACTCCGGTGGGTCCGACAAAAGATAGAGCATCAAGTACCAACCTACATTACCCAAAATTAGATTTCAAGTAAGCCTTTACGCTGGAACCATCATAGAATCTGAGGCCTAACCCGCCGGCGTGCAATTAAAGAGGGAAGCAAAGTTGTACCCAATCTTTTTATATCGAAGAATGATTTTACGAAATTGGGTACTGAAGTCATTGCAAGCATACATTTTTCTGAATTTATATACTAATTCACCATAAAATTCGGGTTCCGATAGGTCTTGTTGCAGAAGAGATGTAAGTCCAACATTAAATTTAAATTGTGAAGTTGTTTTTGCTTGTTTGTTTGTTTTGATGATGTTTTATTGTGACGCTTGAAAATGCCGAGTTTTATCATTAAGTATAAAATCGCGAAAATAGTATTGTCAAAAAGTTTATACCACATAACCACCAAAGATACAAGCTCGCTGATCAGTTAAGGACGTAAAATATTCATTCTTGAAATTTAAATTCCCTTAATTATTTTAAAAAAGCGTATGTTTGCTTCAGTCATTACAAGCACCGACTAACCCAATTGTCGTAGCACCAACTAGGGGAAGAACTTTCATAATGCGACGATCCTCCTAATCTGACAGCCGCGTAGTAGTCGAAGGTTACCATTTCACACCATTTCTCATTTCTGACGCGGGAGTCTGCGTCGCAACGATTCTTTAAATCTTCCCAGAATTGCTGGTCGCATTCCTTTCTAGTTACTCCGTACATGTCTCCCTGTGAATAAGATTAGACCAATGACTATTTATGTCGTTATTATTGAGGTTTGTTATACATACAATTTATTTAATCCTCTAAGTTCAATTGTAAGAACGTTTCCTTTTATGTAAAGTTTCAGAATTCACATGAGCAGTGTTTTTGTCGACTTGAGTACTGATGGTTTGAGTACTGAGTAGCAAAACGAACAAGGTGATTGACCATTAAACAAACAAGACACCAAAGAACCCTTATACATGTACGATTGCAATAAACAAGAAAGGAATGTAATGTGAGTATAACTTGGATTTGTATTATTACGTTCGAGCTTGCATACAACATGTGCCTAAACAACTAGATCTATATTAAATATTGATTACGACGTCAATAAAATGCACACATGGTATCGTGCGGAATGGCCATGGATATATTCGCAGACAATTAAAGGAACCTCTTATGTCATAGACCGAATAATGAACGTACTTCAGCCAATGGCTTTTGTCAGCAGTGTGTGATGTGCATTGTCCCGACTATCTGTTCAGTTCAACATGACGCGGGACTAATGTTTCACATGCTTCGGACAACTGCCAGTGGTCGCATCAAATTTAATAACATACACAGGCATAGCAGATGTCATGTTTATTGCAGTCCGGTTCAAATACATCTTTGTAGAAGTAAGGCAAGTCGTAGGGGATACTGCAACCGTTCACGTGACCGTGGTCGCCGCAGTCGGACACACTTAGCTGGACTTTGAGCAGAAGCAACACAAGGATAGCAATCTCGCCGAAGAATTTGAAAGCTTCCATCTGGAAAAGATAGCGTTCACGCCTATTAAACGGGTTATAGAAAGTTCATAAACATCAAAATATTGCTTATCATCAGATTAATATTCTCTTTTGCATGTAAAACTTTGTTTATTTAAAGAACCATCCAGTATCAAGATAGCCACTCTTTCACAACTTCCATCGCTATTAGTATCACATACATTATCAGCATAAAGGTTGTCATTAATGCTTATGACTAATTGCATTACATCCTCGATTTCAAACAAAACACAAACCTGGTTAATTTTGATCGACAGACTTAATGAAGAAAATGTTAAAATCACCCAAGAGCACTTCTGCACAAACATGTTCTTTCTTTTGATCATGTGAAAGGAACTCAAACTGTTTGCAACTTAAAGTTCTTTGTATAAAAAGCAGAGTTTATTCATTCTTCTATTTGAAATATGGGATTTATAAATTAAGGGATGTTAAAAACCCGCTAAAGAAACGAGAGAAATGAAGTAACTGTATATTACATGCTTTTTTCATGCATTTTAAATGATTTTAATTTGCTTTGGGTATTTTCCGTGGTCTTTTATGCTGCCCGACAGAGATCAATCCGCACTTTTAAAATGTTTTCTGCAGTTGTAGCCCTACTTTGAGAAGAAAATAGCCAAGAGTAATCGATGCTTGATTTAAAGGATGTTGGCAGTGCCAGAAAAAAATCAACGTTGAAAACATATTTTATAGAGTATTTATGTGCTAGGTGCTCTAAAATGCTTCATGTAGCTTGCTGTCACTGGCTAGGTCACTAGGAATTAATAATTTGAAGACTCAAAAGCGAAACTGTGTAAATCCAGACAAATTCAAATTTATTTTTGGATCGATTGTTTCGAATGGAACCTGGAACAATACAAAATAAGCATGCAGAGTCATTCCAGGTGAGCGTCACGCAGTTCAAAATATATTGAATCAAATATGGCGGCCAGTTCATGAAAAGTAGTTCTTGACCTGGTTACATGCTGCTCAAAATTAACGTGTTCACCAGTTAAAAGACCGGTAAAAACCTAAGAGATTTATTTCCCCGCAGGGAAATATATCCTCCTAGCTCTAGGGGAAATATCATTTTATTTCGAATAGTAATCCTTATATTTCTTTGCTAAGAATGTAATATTTTAAAGGAATGTCTCATGTAAATATTATACAGTTCGAAGAATAAGTGTTTGAAGTTTTTTTTTTTTTTTTTTTTTTTCAAAGTCTGAATAAACTTTACAAGTTAGATAAGGGTCGTTAAATTCACGATAAAGTTTTACATCCAATATAATATATACTCTGTAAGCATTGTTGCTATTTAACGACTATTAAACCTTATTTGCAGAAATGAATAAACCGCCCATTGCAAAATATAGTAAACTATAGATCAAAAGCCCCCTTTCTACACAGAATTTACCCCATCTTCCCAGCCTTATTAACAAGTTATCAAATTTTAAAGATTTTACCACAAAAATTAAAAATCCATATTTACGCATTAATTTGTGGTCCTAAAGTTTCTAATTGCCTGATTAATGTTTCTTAAACAAAATCAAATAATTTCGAATGAAAAAAGTATGTATTCAATAGAGAGTTTGAGGTAAACATATTTTGATATCTACAAAACTAGCGTTATTCAGTTTTTAAAATATCATTGTTAATAACTAGAATATACTTACAAGCTTCAAAAAGTATCCTGTATAAGATGAGTATATAGTTTCTAAAATTCCGTTTTCAAAAGATAGTTTTGCTATATTATTTTTCTTATTTTTGAGGGATTTCGATTTTCGATTTGTCACCATGACTAAAAAAAAAAAAAAAAAAAAAAAAAAAAAAAATGATGGAAAGAAAATCTTCCCCACTGGGATTCGAACCCCGGACCTCTTGATTATGAGTCGGAGGGTATACAAACTGAGCTAATTTACTTTTCGATATTAACAACCTTGTCAGTTGACCTTTTTTCTATAAAGCTTAACAAGAAAAGACAACTATTATACCCTACAAAACTCATTACAAATTGGGTATAATAGTTGTTAAACAAAGTTCGTATTTGCATAGATCAAGAAGCTAGTTACCAAGTGAATACTAAGGGGTACGCAATACAATATTTTGTCAAATGTTACGCCAGATGTGATTCTTATGGCATCTATTTTTTTTCTGGAGAATAGGGAATCTTTTTGCTCACCAAACATACACGTTATAAGTTTCTCTGTAATATCAAACTGTTTCAGTAAGGTATCAGCACATAAATCTAAACTAAGCAACGCTATGAGAAAGCCTGTCTTCTGAGGGTGTCCAATCACTAATGCGGGCTATTCATTCTCAGAAGCCCCTGAGGCATGTCGTTTTCTGTGTATAGTAGAGTTAGTTATCAAACTATCCAAGCAGTGAACCAGAAAAATGCTGATAAGACTGCGCCAACGCACAGGACAACCTGGGCCGTAGTTGTTTGCTTCTCAAAAATAGAGGGTTTTCACGTCGCAGCTCAAATGTTAACATGTTAAAATATTCATATTTATTTACCTGAACTTTAAAATCGAACCAGATATTTTACAAATCCAAAAATCTTTTGAGGTAAGATATATCTTTACCTCTAAGTTTTTCTTTATATCTTCCTCTTCTACCAAACCTACAGAAGTGTCTGCAACAAGGCTTCTTATTCAGGGTTTTGCTTTATATAATGAACCGCAACATCCGTGTCATGTCCGTTGATATACTTTCTATTCAGAGTTATACTGATAAAAATTTGATAACGGATCACAAAAATTCGAATCGGGAACAATATCTTATACTGCTTACAACATTTAATAGAAAGATCAGGGAGTGCTACAAATATAAGACGCAGCCCATCCAAGGCAACAGGAGGATAGAAAAAAAAAAAAAAAACAAAAAAAAAACAAAAAAACAGAGGAATGAGTACAGTAACCAGAGGACCATTGGTCCTGAAACGCTCACCTGACTTCTGAAGAGATGTTGGGGCAGGGCCACACAGTCCCTTTCCAAGGGCAAATTTTAATGTAAATATATACCTTTTACCATTGTGGCCACTGTTGCAAATTTCAACAGTGTTTTGATGTCACTTACTTACCTTTAGTCACTGTTGCCATTTGTTGCAAGTTTGAAAACAAAGTCTGCAAAAGTTCCTGTAAAATTACCACTTTTCTCTTTTTTTCCCCATATAAATTCCATGGTACCAAAGTTGACCTTGACTGACCTTGACCTAAATTAATATCGGAGAAGATCATTGAAGGGCATGCATTTATTTACACTGCAGCTAGTGTTAAGTGCAGTGTGAAACCTGTAAAAGGGTTCCCCGTACTTCATCATAGTGCAGATTATATCACTTTGAAATTGATGGAATGTTATCAACAACCGGATAGCTTAGACGGTAGAGCATTTGCCTTGTAAGCAGGGAGTCGCCGGTTCGAGTCCGGTTCTTGTTGCATTTTTTCAGTTTTATTTCTTTAAGATGTATGTACTTTTACAATATATGGCACCGCGGCCATCTTGGTCATGTGACCAGGACTCTGTTAGCAATTGATGCTGCAAATACAATTTGACTTCAGCCGGTCTATTGATTTTGGAGAAGGTGTTTGAAAAGTTTAACAGCAAAAAAACAGACATCCATAGACAGACAAACGGACAGGCACAGAAAGGAACCTTTCCATCTTATTAGCTAGCAGATAAGGCTTCGCATCTGGTGAGCTGACAAGCGCTTAACGAGCAGAATTTTAAATGGCGATTCTCAATTAGTCAAGTTATCATAAAAATTATATAAAAAAAATAAATAAAAATAAATAGATAAAATAAAATAAATTGATAGATAAACAAAAAAATATATCACCTTATTTCCTCGTAACTGATAGATACATCTACAAACGTCATACTGGCATTGACCTCTGGCCCTCATATAATTTATGCACCTATCTTCTACTATCTATTCAAGTCCTAGACATCGCTAATATTTAATTGTGTTCCTATACAACGATATTAGGGAACGAATCTGACATGCAAAGAAAGCCAATGGTAACATAGAGCCATCATTTACTCGTACATAACAAACCCCAGAGCCCCAACATGTAAAGGGTGTTGTTGTCATCATGATCAGGATCACTGTTGCTTGGAATGTCATCCCGTTCTCAGAACTGTGATTGGATGTAATGTATAATAGTTATTAACTTGACATGGCCCCACCTTAGCACAAAAAGCAATAAAAATAAATAGCTTTATTTAATATGTACTTATTGACCTTTACGCTAATGTCTCGAGGTGTCTGAGATATTATAATTGAGCAGTTACACGAGATAATGACACTTCTTCTCTCCCGTAAGGTTTTTCTTGAATTGCACACGCACAGCCATCTAGCACGGCTAAAAAAGAAGAAAAAAAAAAGAAAAAAAAAAAAAAAAAAAAAAAAAAAAAAACAGAGTCCAGGGAGTGCCACAGTCAAAAGCCGAAGCCCATCCCAGACAAGAAGAGAAAGAGTAAACAGACAAAACCAAACAAATGCAAATCGAACAAACGTACTAAAAGCACTAAGGCTAGCTCTCTCTTCCCCAAGCGAGGTAATCACAATGCTGAAAGGACTGAAAAATACAGGGAAAAAATAACACAAGGCAAAACTTAAAACAAATTGCCTCGTAGAATAAACCACAAAGTAACAAAGAATAGCACTAACACCGGGACGACCATTAGAACGGCCAGTAGAATAAACCACGGGGCGGGGGAGGGGGGAGGGGGAGGGTTTAAGGCACTTTTACGGCCAGCCAACTTCACCCTGGGTTCCAATGCTACTCTTAATACAGAAATACATAAAACTTCGGTTCGCTTAAAGGCTCCCAACTCAGTCTACTTCTATACTACATGTGTGCGAACAGTGAAGGCTATGGTCAGACTGCGTGTCTAAATCTTCGCTATTCGCATATGCGCTAAGTACCATTATGGCATGAGTTGTCTCATATTGCAGTAAAACGGCACTGAATCGAAAGTGAGTGCACACCAACTTTTCTGAACCCTAATTACTTTGATCAGTATATACTTGCATGTCAACGGATACAACGTATTTATCTGAGTACTCCGATTAACGTTTAACCTTAATTTTGCACCCTTTTGATTGGCTTCCCATCTACAAATATAAAACTAAACTTCAGTAATAGCAATACTCCAAACGGATGTAATCAAATATGCCCATTTAGAGATTCCAATAGATTATATGAATCCAGGATATGAAGCTGACAGTGATGAATAAATACAAAACCATTTCTACAGGCCTGTAGCTTGACACCAACAGTGATTTATTTAGTACGTATGTCACTGCCAAATTTTTTTTTTATCCTATGTGATGTGTTTGTTAATGTAAGGTTTAAATTATGTGACTGGTAGACAGAAGTTGTCTTCCAAACTTATCCAACAGAAATAGTGACGAGCTTCGGAGGGCGTTCTCTATATGTGAATTCTACATAAAATGTTGTATTGGAGAAAAAACAAACAAACAGAAAAAAAAAAACAAAGAAAAAGAAAAAAAAAAAAACAAAAAAAAAAAACGAGTTTGCTACTATGCTTATCGGAAACAGAATTTATGTCGACTTTAAGCAAATATCATTATAGCAAACGCTTTGGATCATTTTAGAAAAATGCCATACGTTAAAATGTATGGGTTACAAAATAAATGCAATGAAACCGTTTGCGTGCGTAGTGAAATCACGGTCAACGAATTAGTTTTGCCGGTGAGGCGAAATTTAGACCCATGGTTGGCTCTAACATGAAGCTATCGCACTGGAACGTTTTATGTCAGTTGCATTACCCATCGGTTTTTTTTTTCACTCTAGTTTCCCAGTGGCTTGCATGACACTTCAGTAACCTTAATGTGTTTCAACACGTTGTTCATGTTGAGTCCTTATGTGCGATTTTTATTAGCCGTGATGAAACCGGAGTACCATTAGTCCTGAATCGCTTACCTGACTACTGAAGAGCTGTTGAAAAGCTTACATGTTTGAAATTTCCGTGGCCTTGAGCCAAGATAAAACTACAAGAATATATACAGTTAAGGGGTGGTGATACGAACAGTTTCTGTGATGTTGCGCCTTTTGTAAATAAAGTGGACAGGAAATGCCCCCATGTTTGTGTAAATGAATGCGTCTTATCATAAGGAACAAGAATATATATAGTTTTGGGATAGGGCTCTCAAAACTGTCTGAGATATAACGCCATTTATGAAATGAAGGGGATGGGACATGTCCCCATTGAATGCGTCTGATCACAAGGAAAAATATATATGGTTGAGTGTGTGTGTGGGGGGGGGGGGGGGGGGGGGGTTCCGAACAGTTTCTATGATAATACGCCTTTTATAAGTAAAAAGAACAGATCATGCTCCGAGGGGACCTTATGTTTGTGTAAATAAATGCGTCTTATCATAAGGAAAAAGAATATATAAGGTTTTGGGATGAGGATTTGAACTGTTTCTAAGGTATTTGGCCTTTTATGAAGTGAAGGGGGTGGGGCAACCCCAAGAGAATCTAAGGTCAGTGTCAGTGAATGCGTCTTATCATAAGGAAAGACATATGTATGCTTTAGGGGTAGGGATCTAAATGGTTTCTGAGATATTATGCCTTTTCTGAAGTAAAGATGAGGATACCCTCGAGGCACCCAGGGTCTGTTTCATTGAATGCGTCTTATCATAAGGAACAAGAATATATATGGTTTAAGGCGGGGGATATGAACTGCTTCTTAGATATTTGGTTTAGGGTTGGGGATCTACGAAAAATCAGTTTCTGAAATATTAGGCCTCTTATGAAGTGATGTGGGCGGACCATGCCCCCACGGGGAAAAGATCTTTGTCATTAAATGCGTCTTATCATAATGTATATCGTTTAGAGGTGGTGATATGAACGGTTAAGGTCAACCCAGGATCATTTTTTAAACAAACTATGATAGACCAAGTCCCCAATTTTACATACCAGGTTTCGTGGTAATTAGCTTACCAACTCCGGAGAAGAAGAGTTTTGAAGGGTTTTTACTTTCCAGGACTAACGATTTTGCTTGAAAATTAACCTTCCAAAGTCATTCCCCTCCCCTCAAAACGCACAAATCGCACACATACAATCCTTATAAAAATATTTACATCACATTTACAAGTCCATAAGATGACGACCTCGCTAAACCCATCATAATGGTACTTATCGTATAAGCGAACATCCGCACAATCTCGCCAGAGCCTTCCTTGTTCGCACACATGTAGTAAGGAACTAGATGACGGTCTAGACGAAAACTCAGACATCTTTTCCCACTAGGTGGCTGCGTGGTGCATTTGAATGATGTCTCTAAGGAGGACGAAAAGTACCATTATCTCGTGTCACGGTTCATATATGGAAAGTGGGATTTGAAGGGGAGCAACATTTCTCGTTTTTCTGCTCAAAAAGATAGATTGTGGGTACACAATATATGTTTTGAGTTTAGACAAGAAACAAATCTCTATGGTCCATCTAGAGATTGCCGTATTACTCACTAAAATGTCATGATGGCCTGGCGTCGGATCTAACACAAGGTCTCTCGCCGCAATGCTCGGATCATATGTGGGACGCTAAGTTCTGCCAGGGTCACATGGACTTTATCCAGGAACTCCGGTTTTTGCCCACTTCCGAGTTGCAATCGGCTCGATATGAGTGAATTAATCTTGAAAGGGATGTATACCCGAAATGAAAAACAAAACAAAATAAAAAAAATAAATAAATAAAAAAAAAAATAATAATTAAAAAATAATAATAATCCTGCAAATGTGAGGTTTGGCTTATTTTGAAACGATTTCTAACATTTTACGAATACTTACAGTTTACGTTTTGATTAGGTCAGAAAATATTTCAGTGTTTCATCTGATAATTATAATTTTTACGTTCTGTCTTTATCCCTTTATTATCTATATAGTGCATAGTTTCCCTTGAACGATATGCTTATGGGAGCGAACGGCGAAACTTCTCGGAAGACTGCGCAGTCTCGCCTAAAACATATTGTTCATGTACGATATATGTGAAGTTCGCTTCTATACGATTAGCTATTCGCTTGACTATTCGCATGACATTTAATGACAACACAGGACGTAAAATAATAATAATAATAATATGATAATAATAATAATATTACGCCATGTTGAACAATACATCATATGCGAAATTATTTTTAGTAAACATACTGATATAAAATATATCAAATTGATGGTTATTTTTTCGAAACGTATTTTCTTCTTCTTTTTTTCTACATTTAAAGTTTTTGATTACGAGCGCAGTGAGAAAAGACAGTAAAAAAAAAAACGTTTTATTTCAGCCTAAACAGTTTAACAAAACTACGCTTTCATCATGTTCCGGCTACTTCAAAGCCTTGCCCGTGAATTGAAATTGTTTGTCTTTATAAATATCAACGGCAACGTTATTCAGTTGTCTGGAAATTTTAGCAGAATTTTCCTAAAAATAAATAAATAAATAGCCTTGCCCGTGAATTGAAATTGCTTGTCTTTATAAATATCAACGGCAACGTTATTCAGTTGTCTGGAAATTTTAGCAGAAGTTTCCTAAAAATAAATAAATAAATATTAACGACACTGGTCTAAGCATGTATGACCCTGTTTTTACTCAAAGCACAGATTGTCCTGGACCTGACCCTGGGTCCTCTACCTACAATCTATGTTTTGAGCACTTATCAGACATGTGAAAAATATTAACAGGTTTTCACATGAAGACGTGCATCTTTTACCAACGAGAAAAATAGTTAATCCTTTACCAAAGAGAAAAAGACATAATATTGCATAGGAGTGATAGCGTAATATTTATTTAGATTTACGTGCTGCGGGACTACATTTCATTCTGTTACCTGGTTAGAACAAGGAGGTGGGGATTTTCGGTAAGAAGTAAATCGCACCGCTTACTACCACAGTAATAGTCAGATGATATCAAAATATTAATCTTCCATGGTCTAAATTCTTGGGTAGATTTATTTTTTCACATGCAAATAAAACTCCTCTAAGTATGTAATGGTTATAATCCAAATAAAAATTAATACGTATACTTTTATTCAAAATCAAGCACAATTAAGTAATAAAATAGCTAATTAAAGGGTCACACATCAACTGTATATTTCACACAAACATACATTAAACTTAACAAAATTGCTGCATTATCAAAATTTATTAATCGAAGATACAATATTGAAATATAGAACGTAATTTAGTAAAAGTCATATTGAACATTATTTTTTTAGCAAAAACTAGTTAAGGCCTAACATCCAAAGCATTGATTTTAACTTGCAAATTTCTTCCTTTCTTTCTTTCTTTCTTTCTTTCTTTCTTTCTTTGTGTAACAAAACATAAGTGTAATAATCTAACTAGTAATTAGAATATGTTTCGCTTTGGCGTTTTTCTCCTGACAGCTGCTGAAACCCGAACAGAACATTCGGTTTAAACATATTTATTTCCAAAATGTTTACATATACAACACATACAAAAATACAACAATAAGAACAGAACATTTGAAACTGGGTACAATAAGTCCGACGAAATTACGCGCAAGTAGATCAAACCCACATATTTTTTTTATTATTATTTATTTTTCATTATGTCTGATCACGCGCGTTTTAATTGCTACATTAAAAAGTAAAAAAAAAATCATATGAAGAATAAAATCTTTCTTATTTCTAGACGAAACGTAGATTGAGGGTACATTACGAAAACACGCCAATGAAATATAATTGTTTTTTATAGCTGTAAAATTGAATTTTTTCATATGAAACAAACAACAAACAAATGTAATGTTTTTACTTATTGCCACTTACTTTGATTCACAGATTATGAGTACCCAAAACCTTAGTTTCAGAGTAGAAAAAGAAATCATATATAACATGGGGTTTTAATGCCTATGCGATGTTTTAAGGCAGTACATATGACATTTTCTGGATGAAAAAAAAATTGTGATGACTTCCCCAATTTTACCTCGAAACATAGATTGTGGGTACACATGTACTCGTTATAGAATCGGCTCACTGAGGGTTCTAACGAGTACCCATAGTCTATGTTTTAGATCGGAAATATGAAAATATAGCGTATACCCATGTTAACTCCACTTTTACTAAATAAAAAAAAAGTAATAATCGAGGATGTATAAACTATATGCTTTAGTTCTGAATTAATGTAAAAACTAGTTTTGCTTGTATCAAGTTGGATTTAAGGAGTGTCTTTATTTGGTGCTTTTCATCTGACAGCTGTATTAAACACGAACTTTTTATGACGGTCTTCATCGCCGGCAAGGATATGCCACTATAATGTCTGGTAAGTATTTCTCATATATGGTGTAAGTCAAAAGCGCATCGCTGAATTGTCAAAACATATTTCTTTATATCGTTGTTTTTAATTGTATACTGCTACACTGCAGTGCCGAAAATTGTCAGTGAATGAGTGATCGGAACGTTTTTAGTACTTAAACCTATATGCTGATTTTTTTTTCTTGATGAAGTCCGCGCAACAGTCAACTTACAAATTAAACACTAAGATGAGACGGTGGTTAATAGCTGCTCATGTTGATTGATTTTAAGCGAAATTACTCGTAGATAAAATTGGTGCGATATAATATGATGGTCTTACTCCAAATAATAATAATTAAAGATCCGATATTATGTTGTAATTTTTTTTGTGTGTTGATAATAGTGTGTTATAGTTTAGATAATTGTTTCAAAACTTTTAAAATCGCTTCCGAAGCATCTGAATTAAGGCAAAATATATTTTGTCTGTTGAAAGATGTTTTTACGTCAAAGTATGAAAAACAATTAAATAAATGAGCCAGCCCATGCGACCATTATACTTATCGTATACGCGAACAAGGCTTGAAGGCTTAGACATGACTGTGCATTCGTATAGTCCCGCCAGAGACACCCCTGTTCGAACATATGTAGTAGAGAACTAGACAAAGGTTTAGACCAAGAATCAACCGCCACAAGATGGCTACGCATGCGCTCTTGAAAAATAACGAAACGTATAATATTTTTTCCGTGTCACGGCCCATATAAATAACAAAATTTTCCACCGAAAACAAAATAAAACCGTAACTGACTTCTTATGCTGTCCATTTGGTATATAAATATGTATGCATATTGCAATACACGAAAAAAATCGCGCCGGTGGACAATAACAACATGCGGTAAGTTTTTGTGGGTGACAAGCTTGAGTGACACTGTAGACAGAGTGTAGACAGACAAATATATGTGCATTTTTAATGCAATGTATATACATTATATAGTATTTTTGTTTTGTAAATATATGTATTTATTGTATAAAGCCTTTTACAAATTAATGTCGCATTTGAAAGCCAAGATTTACTGCCTGTATTATATCAATTTCAAAGATACACTACCAATTTATGCTTAAAGGGTATTGCATAGAGCTGGAGAAAACGGGAATGCTATGTGTTGTAATATCGATACAGTCGTGTAGTAAACAATGTCACTCTTATTGAAAATGCAATAGCATGTTATATCACGTTTATCGTTAGTATGTTATTGAGACAGGTAGGCAAGGCCACACTCCCCTAGCTTAACACTCTCAAGGCGGCTCCATAAAACATAAGGAAAAGAAGGCATAAAGCAAGAAACAAAACAACAGTTCTTCGAAAACAGAACAAAGCATGAATACAGTAAGCTCTGAAAGAAGGAGCACTTTGGAAGTATTGAAATAAGTGAAACTAACAGATTCGGTTTTACGGTCGCCACTCAACATGTGACACGTTATTAAATAAGCATCAAAATAGAAGGGAAGGCAATGATCAGGAATCTATACAATTATCCCACACATCCCATCAGAGACATCAAAGGGAAAGAAACAAAAACACGAAATAACTAGACCCTAATGGAAACATCGCTAGCAGAAAGCCAAACGAACAGTTACTATCCCACAAAGTGGCCAAATGGCTATCCAAAACAAAAAAATGTAAGCGACACACATTCAAAGACGAACTATAACAAAAATAAACCAAGACAGAAGAACCTTGGAACGAGGGTGGAGGGGGGCCTTAAATCGATCTACGTGGCCACAATCCTCGCCCTTACTTCTGTCGCGGTTTAGACACATAATTTGTTCAGTCCGCATGAAGGCTTCCTAACTCATCAGTGCTTCATCTACGAGAACACAAAAAATCAACTAATTACAGAGATAAAACAACGATGAGCACTCGACAGCACGAAACAACTGAAATGCTGGAGCAAAAGAAAACCAACAGATAGACTCGGATGGACCCGATAAAAGACAGAGCATCAAGTACCACCCAACATTACCCAAAATTCAATTTCAAGTAAGCCTTTACGCTGGAACCATCATAAAATCTGAAGCCTAACCCGCCGACATGCAGTTTAAAGGGGGAAGCAAAGTTATTAACCGTGATTGGGTAAACAACCATGCATGTAGTCTGTCGTATAATATTTATGTTGTACCCAATCTTTTTTTTATCGAAGACTGATTTTATACCAAAGAAGTTCTTGAGAATTTATTTGTTCAGTGAATTTGAATCCTCGCTCTTAATCCATTTTAATATAATTGTTCCGCGATTTTCAACCCGCGTCCCTATATCATGATAATATAATGCTCAGTGACTTTAAGTCTCGCCCCTAAATCCTGATAATATAATTGTTCTTTAAGTGTCAATCCTCGCCCTTAAATCTTGATTACATAATCACAGTGTGGGACTGGAAGTGTTCAGTGTTTTGGATTGTATGTGACGGATTCTGTACAGTGATGATATGTCACTTCAAAATAAATAATTGTGTTTACACGGTAAAACAAGCTGGTGTTTTTTTCTGTATCTTTTTTTTTTTTTTTTTTTAATTTATTTGGATAGTTATCTTAGAATAATATTATCCAGATAAATTTTCAATATAAATGGGACATACAACAAACATGCGCGTGCGATGTGTACGTTCCTTAGAGTAATGGGAATGTCTTGATTAGTTTGATGTGCAAAAATTGAAAAGTATTTCTGAGCATAGAGAAATACCAGTTAAATCGCATTAGCGGTTTGAAAGTGTTCTTCCCGAATAGAAAGGTATGTCCGTGCAGACTCTTCCTATGTTAATCATGAGTTCCAAGATGTGACACCAAAAGCGATTACATTCTTCCTTATCTTTCGTTTAAAATTGCACTTCTAGAAAAGAAATGTGTACAGCCATTTGTAACAGTAACTTGAGAGCTACGTTACAATATGTTGTGCAGTGACATGAAAGGACTCAGGTTTATTAAGGAGAACGAAAAAGAAAATTTGACACAGAGATGTTTATTTGAAGGGATATGAGACTTTGACTTGTTTGACCAGATCTTTAGAAGTTGGATTTGGAGACTGTTCCCTTTAAATGCCGGGTTCTGTTGCTATAATTCGAATACTTTATTCAGAGTGTAAGACCGAAGTACAGTGTTTTGATGTATATCGGAACCATAATTTTACAGTGACTTAGTGTACAGATTAAGACAAATTGTAGGAAAATCTAACTTTTCGGAGCAATTCAGAAAACTTATTAACCGTTATAAAAGAATTGGCTATAGCCTGGATATTATGCGGCAGACTGCATGCCTAGTTGTCAACCCAATCATTGTTGATGGCTATGCTTCACTCTTTAATTGCACGACGGCGGTTCGGGCCTCAGACTCAATGACGGCCTCTTCGTAAAACTTTAACCACTGGGTTGGGGCTTGACGATATGTCTTTGGCTTGGCCCGCTGTGGTTCAACTATTGGTTTTCATTTACTCTGACGTACAGTATAATTAGCCATGAGTCCTTATTAATTATAGCGATTAATTTGATTTTTATGTTTTCGCTTTGATGCATTGACTGAGTTCGGAGCCTTTATGCGAACCGAATTTTTATGTATTTCTGTATTAAGAGTAGCATCGGGACCCAGGGTGAAGTTAGTTAGCTGTAAAAGTGCTTTAAACCCCCCGGTGGTTTGCTCTACCGACCGTTCTAAGGCGGTGGTCCCGGTGTTAGTCTTACTCTTTGTTGCTTTGTGGTTTATTCTACGAGGCGACTAGTTGTATGTCTTTCCGTGTGTCATTTTGTTCTTGTGTTTTTCAGTCCTTTTAGTATTGCGATTACCTCGCTTGGGGAAGAGAGAGCTAATCTTAGTGCTTTTCGTACGTTCGTTCGGTTGTGCTTGTTTAGATTTGTCAGTTTCCTCTTCCTCTTGGGGTCTAGGAAGGGCTGTGGTTTGTGATTGTGGCACTCCCTGGACTTTTCTCTTACATTTTTTGATGTGCATCTGATCGTATTAGTTTCTGAGTTCACTTTTTGAAGATATATATATATATATATATATATATATATATATATATATATATATATATATATATATATGTGTGTGTGTGTGTATGTTATTTACTGTGTTGTTTCAAGAGATGAAGCAGGGAACCTACAGGGATGATTGAACACAATAAAAATCTAAAAGTTTGCCTTTGGAAATACAGAAAACGCGAAAGAACGAAAATCGGAGATCGGTTTTATTTTCTCTTCATATGCAGTAATGTAGTTCGCCATTCTGCATACGCCTCCTAGCACGGGCTTAAGCGGTACTCGATTTTCAAAGTAACTACAATGGGTTCAAGGATCACAAAGGAAATAAAAACACTTGTACCTTGGAGCTGCATCAGAACTAATGGCAAGGTTTCGTGCGAAAGCTAGTTTAAGCACCGCAGTAGATCTTCTGTTAGGCGGTTCCTGTGTTGTCGTTCTGCTTTATTTGTTAGTAGGTTGTTGTAAATGTGGCGATTTGTTTGGTGGTTGGTTACACACGGTGTAACATCGTTTATATTGTATCATTTCTGTCAGCGTATTGCATTGTACAGATCTCATTTAGTGGTTTTAATAACTGTTTATTTTCAAATTTACGTATTAGACAAACGTATTTCACATACGTCATACACTGGTTTTATTGTTTAGGTCAGCATGAGTTTTTAGGTGGCTTGATGTATGACGTACGTCGTAAGTCTTCAAGATCAAGATTTTATTCGTTAACACGAAGATATTATTTCAATAAAACCATGGCCTGAAATGAAATTAAAAACTATATAGTCTATTTCACTGTTTTCGTAGACATGATGTTATCAATAACAAATATACTTCTTACAAACAATAGCAAAACGACACTTTTAATATACCTTTATTTCTTCATAGTTTCCTGGCAACAGTCCAAAATCTCCAAATTAATTTTGTGTGGCAGTTTTAATTCCCAATTGCCACCATTGTGTCAACTTTTGAATAACGCCCCGTTCGTCTGACACTGATGGCATCATACAATGACAGTGGCATAATTGTTACTCTGAAATATATATATATATATATATATATATATATATATATATATATATATATATATATATATATATATATATATATATATATATATATATATATAAACTTTGCTCTTCCTGGTGGTGTCATTGGTCGGCTATGTTCTGTGATTGTGGCTGTGGCTAGGTCACATGGAGATAAAATAATATTACTAGGCCAAATAGTATGAAAAATAGAAAGGAATGCATCGATACAATTTTCCCCACACCTCCCATCAGAGACATGAAAGGGAAAGAAACACAAACACGAAATAACTGGACCCTAATAGAAACATCACTAGCAGAAAGCTAAACGGACAGTTGCTATTCCACAAAGTGGCCAAATGGCTAGCCAAAACAAAAAGATGTAAGCGACACACACATTCAAAGACGAACTATAACAAAAAAAAAATCATGACAGAAGAACCGCCTTGGAACGGTCAGTGGAAAGTATTTCACCTTGTAAAAAAAACCCTTGTAAACACTCTATAGACATCGTGTATCGTGCGACAACAATCAATGATTATCTTCTAACAATTTGACCCTATACATTGACCTACTTTCATATTGAAATATGGGCCGCACCATGCGAAAGCATGTCGGAGCATCCGCACAGTCTGATCAGGGCATTCGCTGTCCGCTAACAGAACCATTGGACACTTAGAAATGGTATCAATGGAAAAAAAATGGACGGAACTTTGCGCATGTGTGGAATAAATCTGAATCTGTACATGTTGCGCATGCTCGAAAACACATTTTCGCTTGCACTGACCTTATCACAACTTGATCGTCTTGTAGTACTGCAAGTGTATCACTGCTATGCCGTCTTTTGTTAATAAACGCCGGTGTCAGTCGATTATATTTTTTATTTTAGGTTGCGAAATAGGTTTGCGATGTTTTTGCTTAATATGAATATGAAGAGTGTAGACACTAAGAAGACTAGATGGATTCGTAATCTGACCTGCATAACAACTCACTACATATGGCTTGTTTTGTTTTGTTTCCTTCACACGCGGCAATTTTTAGCATGAAACTGGAGGTCGGAATGGTTGTTGTTTAAAAAACAGTAGCTGATTACAAATGGAGACAAAGCGAAAGTAAATTCAATTCCCTAGCTTGGTTTGCTCTGGAACGTTTCTCCAAATAGTTTGTCTGGCAAGAAGAAATAAATTGCAATTGAAATCGATTTCTCCTGGTAGGAAGGGGGAAATGGCAATTAAACGTGTCAATGTGGAGATATCTACAGGCACATGGCACACAGGCACGCAATAATCACCTTAATTTACATGTTAAATACTACCATTATTTCAAACAGAAATTGATAACAGTAGAGATCGTTTGTCGTCATTAGATGTTTAAAGTTGGCATTTGTTTCCCTGTGTAGTGAGTCGCGTCACACGAAATACGTGTTTCCCATATAGAAGATTACCAAAACTCTAAATCATTAGTGCACGGGTTCCGTCCGGTCATGACCTTTGCTAATCGGTTAAGAACTATTCGATATTTGCGAGGTGGAAAAAGACTAATCACAATAAGCCGAGCTGATGTCGTTCTGTATATCTGCGCAGACATATACGCCTGAGTCCAACGATTCCGACCAGGGTCTGAACTGCACTTTAACCTGATTTGGGCCTTAAAGAGCAATGAACGAACAGCATAAAGCATATGCAAAAACAAGGACCGTACTCAAGACATTCGCTGTTCGGGTAAGGATTATTCGATGTTTGTGAAAGGAGACGTATTATACATATATCGATATAAGCAATCGCTGTCCGATCAGAGTCTGCCTGAAAGATTTAAAGAGTGAACAAATATGCATAGGCTGTTCATCAACAATTCTAAGCCGAATGATTTAGATGTATTATTTCGTTCGTGTCACTCATCCTATCTGCCTTAATCCAATAGATTATTTTCGCTTTGCTGGTGACGTTGCCACTTAACACTGTGAAAAGAATGCGATTACTTTCATTTGTACTTTCAGCTTTCTGCTGAACACTCAGATGGATAGCCAAGGCTATACTTAGAGTACTCAGGATCTTCGCTGAACACTCAGATGGATAGCCAAGGCTATGCTTAGAGTACTCAGGATCTTCGCTCAACACTCAGATGGATAGCCAAGGCTATGCTTAGAGTACTCAGGATCTTCGCTGAACACTCATTTGGATGGCCAAGGCTATGGTTAGAGTACTGATGATCTTCTCTGAACACTCAGTTGGTAGCCAAGGCTAAGTTCAGAGTACTCAGGATCTTCTCTCAACACTCAGATGGATAGCCAAGGCTATGCTTAGAGTAATCAGGATCTTCGCTGAACACTCATTTGGATAGCCAAGGCTATGCTTAGAATAATCAGGATCTTCTCTGAACACTCAGATGGATAGCCAAGGCTATGCTTAGAGTACTCAGGATTTTCGCTGAACACTCATTTAGATAGCCAAGGCTATGCTTAGAGTAATCAGGATCTTCGCTGAACACTCAGATGGATAGCCAAGGCTATACTAAGAGTACTCGGGCTTTTCGCTGAACACTCAGATGGATAGTCAAGGCTATTCTTAGAGTACTCAGGATCTTCGCTGAATACTCATTTGGATAGCCAAGGCTATGCTTAGAATACTAAGGATCTTCTCTGAACACTCAGATGGATAGCCAAGGCTATACTTAGAGTACTCAGGCTCTTCGCTGAACACTCAGATGGATAGTCAAGGCTATGCTTAGAGCACTCAGGGTCTTCGCTGAACACTCAGTTGGATAGCCAAGTCTATACTTAGAGTACTCGGTATTTTCGCTGAATGCTTAGTTTGATAATCAAGGCTATGCTAAGAGTACTCAGAATCATCGCTGGGCACACAGTTTAATAGCCAAGGCTAAGCTTAGAGTACTCAGGATATTCGCTGAATACTCATTTGGATAGCAAATGTTATGCTTATAATAATTAGAATCTTCTCTGAACGGTCAGTTGGCTAGCCAAGGCTTTGCTTAGAGTGAGTACTCAGGATGTTCGCTGAACGCTCAGTTGGATAGCCAAGGCTATGCTTATTCAGGATGTCCGCTGAACGCTCAGTTGGATAGCCAAAGCTATGCTTAGAGTGAGTACTCAGGATGTTCGCTGAACGCTCAGTTGGATAGCCAAGGCTATGCTTAGAGTGAGTACTCAGGATGTTCGGTGAATGCTCAGTTGGATAGCCAAGGCTATGCTTAGAGTGAGTACTCAGGATGTTCGCTGAATGCTCAGTTAGATAGCCAAGGCTTTGCTTAGAGTACTCAGGATCTTCGCTAAACGCACAGTTGGATAGCCAAGGCTATGCTTAGAGTAATCAGGAACTTCGCTGAACGCTCTGTTGGATAGCCAAGGCTCGCTGAATACTGAGTTTGGTAGACAAGGCTATGCTTAGAGTACTCAAGATCTTCGCTGAACGCTCAGTTGGATAGACAAGGCTATGCTTATAGTACTCAAGATCTTCGCTGAACGCTCAGTTAGATATCTGAACGCTCTGTTGGATAGCCAAGGCTCGGTAAATACTGAGTTTGGTAGACAAGGCTATGCTTAGAGTACTCCGGATCTTCGCTGAACACTCTGTTGTATAGCCAAGGCTATGCTTAGAGTACACAGAATATTCGCTTAACGCTCATTTGATTAGCAAAGGTTATGCTCAGAGTACTCCGTATCTTAAATGAACACTAAGTTGGATAGCCAAGGCTATGGTAAGATCACTCAGGATGTTCACTGAACACTTAGTTGAATAGCGAAGGATATGCTTAGAGCACTTAGGATATTCGCTGAACGCTCAGCTGGATAACCAAGGCTATGCTTAGAGTAGTCAGGATCTTCGCTGAACACTCAGTTGGGAAGCCAAGGCTATGCTTAGAGCACTCAGAAAGTTCGCTGAACGTTCAGTTGGATAGCCAAGGCTATGCTTAAAGCACTTAGTATCTTCGTTTAACACTCAGTTAGGTAGCCAAGGCTATGCTTAGAGTATACAGTTTCTTCGCTGAATGCTCAGTTGGACAATCATATCTGCCTTGATCCAATAGATTATTTTCGCGTTGCTAGTTACGTAGCCACTTAACACTGTGAAAAAAAACCGGTTACTTTCATTTGTACATGAAACTTTCTGTTGAACACTAAGTTGGACAGCCAAGGCTATGCTTAGAGATCTCAGGATCTTCGCTGAACACTCAGATGGATAGCCAAGGCTATACTAAGAGTACTAAGGATCTTCTCTGAACACTCAGTTGGATAGCCAAGGCCATTCTTAGAGTACTCAGGATCTTCGCTGAACTCTCAGTTAGATAGGCAAGGCTATGCTTAGAGTACTCAGGATCTTCGCCGAACACTCATTTGGAGAGCCAAGGCTATGCTTCGAGTACTCAGGATCTTCACTGAACGCTCAGATGGATAGCCAAGGCTATTCTTAGAGTACTCAGGATCTTCGCTGAACACTCAGATGGATAGCCAAGGCTATGCTTTGAGTACTCAGGATCTTCGCTGAACACATAGTTGGATAGCCAATGCTATGCTTTGACTACTCAGGATCGTCTCTGAACGCTCAGATGGATAGCCAAGGCTATACTTAGAGTACTTAGGATCTTCGCGGAACACTCAGATGGATAGCAAAGGCTATGCTTTGAGTACTCAGGATCTTCTCTGGACACTCAGATGGGTAGCCAGAGCTATGCTTTGGGTACTCAGGATCTTCTCTGAAGACTCAGATGGATAGCCAAGGCTATACTTAGAGTACCCAGGATCTTCGCTGAACACTCAGATGAATAGCCAAGGCTATGCTTTGAGCACTCAGGGTCTCTAAACACTCAGTTAGATAGCCAAGGCTATGTTTAGAGTACTCAGGATCTTCTCTGAACACTCAGATGGATAGCCAAGGCTATACTTAGAGTACTAAGGATCTTCGCTGAACACTCAGATGAATAGCCAAGGCTATGCTTAGAGTACTCAGGATCTTCGCTAAACACTCAGTTGGATAACCAATGCTATGCTTAGAGTACTCGGGATCTATGCTTAGTCTCTTTGCTAAACAGTCATCTCGATAGCCAATGTTATGCATAGACTGCTCAGGATCTTCGCTGAACACTCAGTTGGATAGCCAAGGGTATGCTTAGAGTACTCAGGATCTTTGCTGAACAATCAGTTGGATAGCAACGGTTATGCTCAGAGTACTCAGTATCTTCGCTGAACGCTCTTCGCTGAACACTCATTTAGATAGCCAATGCTATGCGTAAAGTACTCAGGATCTTCGCTGAACGCACTGTTGGATAGCCAAGGCTATGCTTAGAGTACTAAGTATCTGGATCTTTTCTGAACGCTCATTTGGATAGACAAGACTATCCTTAGTTTACCCAGGATCTTCGCTGAAAAGTCAGTTTGATAGCCAATGCTATGCTTTGAGTACTCAGGATCTTCTCTGAACCCTCAGATGGATAGCCAAGGCTATGCTTAGAGTACTCAGGATTTTCGCGCTGAACACTCAGTTCAATAGCCAAGGCTATGCTTAGAGTACTCAGGATGTTCGCTGAACGCTAAAATGGATAGCCAAGGTTACGCTCAGAGTACTCAGTATCTTTGCTGAACGCTCAGTTGAATAGCCAAGGCTATGTTTAAAGTATTCAGGATCTTTGCTGAACACTAAAGAGAAGTGCCGTACATGTGCAACTGGTTAGAAAGAGGCGCCGAATCCGATTTGTTAGTGTTTGTCTGCGGCGATGAAAGCTATGGATTTGTGATTTGTTCAGTGCATTGAAATGTGCGCTGATTGATTATATCTAATCAGGAACCAATCTTTGTTCTGTTTCTGCTTAACTTGTTTAAAATCCGCCTCCGATTTACCTACCCTATCGATATCTGCAGAACTGGCGGCCATTTATACAATAGAGAAAAATAAAAATATACATTTAAAAATGTGACAAGGTACTTAGACAAAGGGTTTTGCATTAAATCAGGTCAAAAGTTTGCAGATTACTTCTTCCATAATAAGCGCCAGGCAAATGCGACTCTCTGAATGATGTTGAAAGCGGAGAAGTTTTATTTTGCATTGTACATGTATGACTATTATAGTACAGTAAATGATGGGGTGTTTCATGTTATATCCAATCAACAGACTTGTAACACACGTCGAACCCTAAACGTTGACCTGTATTGTAAAACATCATGATAGGTATTCCTGGCTCCTCCCTGGCATTTAAAAGTATGTATCCCTTCATCTTTAGGAACCATATACAACACTCCAAAATAAAGGCAACTAGGAGAAATTCTTTTTTACAGGAATTGCTATGGGATAACAAACGCCTAACAACGAGGAAATTTGTTGTTACTTGTGTGTGCGTGTGCGCGCGCGTGTGTCTGTGTGTGTGTGTGTGTGTGTGTGTGTGTGTGTGTGTGTGTGTGTATTTTATGTGTTTTTTATCTAGAGTCCAAGATTTTATTATAAAATCCAAATAATCTGTTCAATAAGCTTATCGTATTAAATCTTTTCTGCATAAGACGCAGCTATCACCGAACAAATGCGTCTCGTGTTTTATTGCAGCCAAATAACCCTGGGGTGTAAAGTGTTTGTCACTCATACAACAGTGTTAGACAAATCGCTAAGCAAATTTAAATGGACTTGACAGGAATTGGTAGGGGTAAAAATGTCCGCCTACTTAGGGTAAAGACGGTATAAAGCAAATAACTTGTATGATGTGTATAAGCACTCATTTTTTTTTTTTTTTTTTTTTAATTTTTACTGTCCAAGTCCTCCCTTAACGCCTAATCTCACTGTTAATAATCACAGGAAATGAAACATTACCATATACAGACGCACGTCTACCGAAACGCATTTTGTCCTTATTAATAACCTTCAGAAAGCAAAGCTTAACTGCATACATGCAACTCTTCCCTGAACGTCTTATCGCAACGCTGAGGCAGTGTCGTAAAATGCTAATTTAGGAATATGGCATTAAAACCTCCACAAAACCCTTCCTCCACGAACACTGAAGAGAGAGATTGTGTCATAGAATGGAATCAAATGTACTTCTAAACTCATCAAACATGATTATATCCATTAGATTGAAGCATATTTGACATATCTGTTTGGAGCGCTCTGATTTAGGTTGAAATCCGATTATTGAAACAGCACGACGTGCTGATGGAAAAGCTCCATAATACATGCATAAACAGGGAAGACATTTTGCTAGACTGCCAATTATAATCTTCGCAATATGGTTTATATATCAACAACAAAAATTGCCAAAAGCAAATGACGAGACACTAACTAGACGGCGGCGCTGCACATGCCTGCTTATAAATAAGATCTCCATATCTATACAAATTTCACGGTGGGTGTATATTTTTGCAGCTGTTGTTAGAAAAGGTCTGGGAATTCAATCACCATTTCTGTACGTAATTGAATCTTTGTCACATAAACAAATTGCACGATCAATAAAACAGATAGATAGATCTATTGGTTTCCCATCAAAGAGAAATCAGATAGAATAAAAAAGAGGCGCCGTCTTACAGAGGAAATTAGTTTCAGTTTCAGCAAGAAGGCGGCAGCGAAGGAATCATTGATACAGCCTTAACTGGTAAGCCGTTACATCTATTTCATAAGTTTTAAAATTGCTTTAAAGACTAATTCCAATGTTCTAAAACAGCTGTACGTTAATGAAAAGAAATCGCATGTAAAAGTGTAATAATTAGTGAATTTGTCTAGTCAATGGAAACATTACGGTGAAGAATATATATTTATCAAAAAAATAAACTGTTGGAAATTGTTCAGAAAATTATTGGTATAAGCCAGAGGTATAGTTGGAACAACGCTGCCCGGGACGAGATCTGGTAGGTTCGAAATATCAATGTTGTACATCTGAGTATTAGTACCGAACGAAGCGAAAGGCGCTTCAGAGCATATGTGGTCAGAAAAGCTCGAAATGAGCCTACGACATATCCGTGGCGTCTGTTCAAAGCCTTGATGTCCGTTATAAGGGCCTTCTATATATTCTGAAGTGTCCGATAGTTGCAAAAGCGGATAGCGAAAGAAAGTCAAGATCCGACTGTGCAGATGCACACGTTCATTTGGGCATTCGGTGTCAACATATGCTCCGAAGACATATTTTCTCATATGTGGTTAATGTGTAATTGTCTATTATTTTAATGACGATCCAATTTTTCTTACGCTGTTTTATTTCTACATGCAATTATCTCGCTTTATACTGGCATAGAAAACTTTACAAGTATAATAATTATTGCCTTAAATTCTACGTATTTAGTAGTATTGTTGTATTCGTTTTCTTATTAGCCCATATAGATAAGCGCACTTCAAAGCAAGTAATAAGAGAGGTCATTTTAAACCACAACAAATAAATGAAAATATCAGACGCGATTTTACTGTGTCAGTTCATGAACAAAAATTTGGCGTGCAACTTTGCTCATGCGTCCTAGCTCAGGGTTGAATGACATTCGATTTTTTTAATCAATAAACTCAAATGAGCTCAGTACCCTAAAGAACAAGAAAATATACATTAAAATTTTGCAATTTAATCATAAGCTCTGTAAGAGGCTTCAATTACAGAGTCGGTGTTTTGCTAGAGAATGATATATTTTAAAGTTTTGCGAGGATATTCATTGCTCGCAATGGTCATTTCTTTTAGAATCAGTTCATTAGGGGAAAAACTACCACTTTATTTGGACCCTAATGCGTCAAACACATTGAGCACTAAATCAAATTTCCTGCTTCTTCACGCTGTATGACTAAATATTTAGCTCAGAATTTTCCTCGTGGACAAACGACTGACTTTGGGACAGTTAATGTTTGAAAAAAAAAAAAAAAAAAAAATTTTTTTTTCAGTTTAGAGTTTGAAAGCAAAACTGTTTTTACATTAAAAGTCGAATGCACTTAAATTTGTTTTGAAATTCAACCAATGTTTCGAAACGATCATTTGAGCAGTCTGATCAAACACTTAAGTATATTTTATTCTTTAGTCGGTTGTAAAATATAGTTCTAGGGTATATATACATGTATACGATCGTAATGTAACTTGTATCCTGGATTTTCGATTGATCACTTCAAACACAGTTGTGTCCATCGAACACTATACAGACAAATAACTTCAAGATGGAATCATGCTGTGCACATCCTGTCCTTAAATTACATAAACTCACCCAAATCGGTATTTGCCCTGTCTGTTTGGAGAATGCCTAGATATACTGATCTTTATAGTCTGAATTTTATTGCTGACGTAATAGGCCAATTATACAGTTGTTCAAGGCATCTTTAGCTTATAGGTCCATGAAGTAACGTGATTATAAATATTGAAATACGAACACGACATTTACATTAAATCGCCACCAATAAATTGCCACTAGAATTTACTGATCTTTATAGGCAAAATGTCTCATCAGTGTATTTAAAGTCGGTATCCAACACTTGACATTAAAATGAAATTCTAATGACTATATCAACCTCGCGATACTCTGAACAACTGGGCCCTGCTCAGTTCAAATGAAGCTGTGTTCTTCTGTATGATTTATCATGTCAATGTCGTTCTCAAGTTGAAATACAATTGAAGAAATAATTGGATTTAACGATTTGTTCTTCAGTTGAATATATTGCTGGAATGTTTTTTTTTTTCAAATCAACGCTGCACAGGGAAAGAAAGAAAGAAAGAAAGAAAGAAAAAAAGAAAGAAATTAAGAAAGATAATCGAACACTTACGCAGACTCATACATGGATTAAATCAAAGGAATATCCAGTAGTAAATGTTTCCATTTCGTTTGGAGAGCTTGTTACGGTAAATGAATATTTTTCTGTCACAAGATGAATATTCGCTCACCGCGACATTAGAATAAAAGATCACCATATGACCAGCCAAGAGTTAAATCTACCAATTTATCAAATATTCTCTGATCATCCATTTAAAAGGGGTACAGTTGAGTAAGACTGGGCGGTTGAACAATTTAGCGGATAAAGCACTTCCAAGAGAAAATGATTGTCGGATGGTAAATATGTATGCAATTCTGTATTGCCCTTTTAAAACTCGCATACAACCGAACCCTATTTTTGTCATTTTACTGCGTATGTTCAGCCAAATATACTCGATGCCTAAAAACGTCATAATCAGTTCAAGCATTACTTTTTACTTTGTTGATTTCAAAGTTCACATTAAATGTTGAAGAAATTTACGACAAAACAAGTTTAATGTTTCTTTTGAAAGAACATGTAACGGTAATTCTGGGAGCAATATCAGATAATGAAATAAATAGAATCAGTTCTTTGTAAGTAATAGGCGAATAAAGTTAATAAGTTTGATTGTGTCATTAAAGTAAGCTGCGGAGTAGTTAACCACATGTGTGGTATATGTTTCCTTGAATGCTTCTCTTGTACGCGTTTCTCGTTACATTTTCTACTTATTCGTGAAGTTTGTTTGCTAAGGTAACAGGTATAAAGATAAATCTTCACAATTAAGAAAACGGATGCCTTCAAGTTCTTAGTCACGAAGGTTTTCTTCCAATACCTTTCCGATTAGTTGTTGTCATATTTCAGCCCAGTCAAACGTAATAACAGTTTATTCAAAAAAAAAAAGAAAAAAAAAAGATGTTAAAAAATGATGACAGCAAACCAAACAGGAAATAGAAGTCTTTTAATATCAGCTGACACTTTGAAATATAAATCGTCTTTTTTAGCGTTTCATTTACTAGGAAAAAAATAAGAAAACAAGATCTGTGTGTTGTTAACGGCTGCTTTGTGCGCTTGAAAACGTGGCACATTTGTCGCTTTGACTTCATGATGACAAAGTAATAAAGAGTCGTTTATGTGGTCTATGTCTTACAAAACTGAGAGTATTAAGTGATCTGGAGTTTCAGACCTTCTGAAAGTAAACTGCCTCGTAAAACCAATGAATAGGTATAGTATAGATTAAAGGTTAAAACCTAATTACGAACACACATGACGTGTATATTAGAAATTTGCAGCATGTTAAGAGCATGTTATTTATTTATTATTTTTTTCATAAAAATAGTAAAGAAGATATCTAGCAAGTGCCACAATCACAGCACAATGACATCAAATAGAAAACCGAACACATTTTGATGGCTAGTACATATTTAATAAAACAACAAAAACAAACCAACTTTCCTATCCTATCATTTCCTACAAATATATAAATAATCAGCCAACTTGCTTTAGTCCGCGCTAGCTACTGTTGGTACTAAATACTCCCCACATGTTCGTCGACATTTAAAACTGGATGTACCAGTCTTTCTTTTATGACCGATAACGCAAAAGAGTGTGTATTTTTTGTCTTTTTTTCTAATGAATGCGACGATATTTATTCAGTATAAGCTATAATTACTTATAGCTTAGAAAATACTCTGACGCGAATAATAGCTAAGAAAATGCTTAAATGACTCAGATATGCGCCCGTCAACGTTTGTTCAGGATAAGCAATGTTTACTAACAATCACGCGATCATTGGATCCAACTGACGCCAAACCATTTTCATTTAGGGTGAGCAATGCTAACTAACCAACAAAATACTCTGAGGCAATCAATAGATCCAAATGACGCCAATACGCGTATATTCAAGATGATCTCTTTTTACTAATAACTAACAAATCTTTCCAAATGCACGTTTGTTTTCATAAAATAACTTTTTTGTATCGATTCGTTTACAGTTGGTTTTACAATTTATTCCCAAATGCGTAACTATGGTCATAAAAACTAAAGGCGACCGATAGCGTCCGAAACCGCGAGTTAAATGATTCCAGCACTCGACTATGGACATGCCAAATGTTTGTCTAATGGTCCGGACAGAACACTCGTCCATGGACAAGCCTTAAACTAATCTAGCTATAAGAGCAGGACACGCGACCCTGGACAAGCATATTGTTTGTCTAACGGTTTAAACAGGACATTTGACCATGGACAGACCTAATGTTTATCTTACGGTCTAAAAACCGGCCTATAACTTTGACGCTTCTTACTTCATTCAACTATACTTGACAGTATGTATGTGACATTTAATGTCAGTTATATATGGAAATACTCTTGACACCGAGATTTAAGTAAATGTATTTAATTGCATATCTTAAGAAATGAAGGCGGATATACAGTTCCTCTTCCGTATCCAAATTATCATATTGCTTCAAATTGCTACTGAAAGTTAACAAACGACATTGGTGTAATGAATTAGTCGAATTAATCTAGATGAAAGAGTCACGTTCGCAGATATGTCTGTACATTTTAACAGTGAAATATTTTAATATCCTTGAGCGGTCACAGATACGTAAAATACTCATTGTGAGATGTAAACACCCAAATACACGTCGTATTACATCAAAGCTATCTTTGATCGAACTGCACCAGCCTGATTAGGCGTACCATAGCGTAGAAAATTTATCTTTAGTGCGAGGTCCCAATACCGGTCTCTCTAGTAATAAATGAATATGGGTCCGAATATGGTTCCGTATCATTAATGACAGGGATGATAATGACAGGGATGATGATAGCGACACTGTCCGTTTAATCATTTCTATGTGCAGGGAGACAGTGGGACTGAGTATCTTCGGGTTCCGCTTGTTCACGTGTTGGGGGCCGTGTGCGGCCTTGCAGACTTCGGTGCATTACATATCAGATACCGCATTTCTGTGTCCTCAGACCTGTGTCTACTGAGTTTTAAAAGGTCATAGTAGTTTAGAGTTGTTTAACATTCATGGGTTGAACCTCACTAGCCGAAAAAGCTTTGTCATATAAAACCGTTCAGCAAAGATTCTAAATAGCATATTTACTGACTGCCAGCCTAGGAGGCTTAAGCATTTATCCTCATATTTATTATTTTGACTGCAGCGAATAATAATAATAAAGTTTGAGTCTTTATTGTTAAGGAAAAGGTTGGCTTTTGCACAGCGGTTTATGATGGATCCTTTTAATATATTGAAAGCGTACGTGCATGTTCTCAGGCAGTATTGATGTATTCGTTTTTAAAATTCCTGTCATATTAAACATAAATTGTCTTTTCTTACGAACAACGGGGTGGCTTTAAAGGAAATAAGAGATAGGTCATGGAAAAGGTGTTTATCGATTATGCAGACTGCGACGGTCGAGACCAGCGAGTGCGGTCGCGCAGTTTGATTGTGGTTTTTGCAGTCCGCTATTCGAGGAAGAGTCTTGCCTCAAGTAACGACTTACATACACGCCTTACTGCGTAATTTAATGTTTCGTCGTAATTTACCTGACGGAAAACAACCTTTAAATGTATGTCTGCCCCTCCGACTGTTTCCCTTAATAATCAGGTACGAAAGTGCCTTTAAATCCATGTTTGCAGACCTGCTTGTTTCAGTGATGACTATGCCTTTAACGCTTGTCTGCACATACGACTGTTTCTCTTAATAATCAGGTATGACTGAGCCTTTAAACTCATGTCTGCACACGCGACTGTTTCTCTTAATAATCAGGCATGGCTGTGCCTTTAAATGTATGTCTGCACATGCGACTACTCATAAAAACCAGGTATGACTGAGCATTTAACTGTACATGCGACTGTTTCTCTTAATAATCAGGTATGACTATGCCTTTAAACCCGTGTCTGCACACGCGACTGTCTCCCTTAATAATCAAGCTTAACTAAGTTTTAACTGTATGTCTGCACATGTGACAACGTTTCTTAATAACCATGTTTGACAGTGCATTTAAATGTATAACTGCACATGCGACTGTTTCTCTTAATAATCTGGTATGACTGTGCCTTTAAAAGCATGTCTACACACGCGACTGTTTCTCTTCATAATCAGGTGTGACTGTGCCTTTAAACACATATCTGCACATGCGACTGTTTTTTTCTTAATAATCTGGTATGACTGTGCCTTGAAATGTACGCCGTCTCATTCGACCGTTTCTCTTAATAATCAGGTATGACTGTGTCTTTAAATGTATGTCTACACATGCGACTGTTTCTCTTAATAATCAGGTATGTCTGTGCCTTTAAATGTATGTTTGCACATGCAACCGTTTCTCTTAATAATCAGGTATGCTGTGCCTTTAAATGTATGTCTGCACATGCGACCGTTTCTCTTAATAATCAGGTATGACTGTGCCTTTAAATTTACGTCTTCACTTACGACTGTTTCTCTTAATAATCAGGTATGAATGTGGCTTTAAATGTATGTGACCCTCATATAATGTCTCAAAAATATCGAAATCGTCTCAATCACTAAGACTAGAATATACCAACTTTAGTGGAAAACGGGAAAACGTTTTAAGGCGATTACGCGGCACTAAAACTAGCTGTGATTAAGCTAAATAGATGCAGAAGAGCAATAAACAAACAACCTCAGGGTTTCAACAGAGTGCAGATTTTCTCATTTCCTATGGAATCAACGGGCCCATTGTGGTATCTTTAAAAACAGAGCTGCTCATGTATACAATAGAGGGCATAAGCAGTGTAGTAAACTCCATTACTGCTTATAAACAGCCTCAGTCAAACAGAAACTCCCATTTTCTATCTGTAATGGGTTCTTTGTTTTCAAAGGCAACCTTTTATATTTTTATTTCTGTGAGGACTCTCTGCTTGAGTCTAGAGATCCTGTGACTGAATTCCGAGTAAAAGCCAGTGTCTTTTCTGAACTTTCACATTGTTCAGTTTGCACTCACTTGATAACTGCCTGGCAAAGTCTTCGAAATTTGTAAAATATTTGTTGTAGGCATAGTTTGACTTCTTATTGATGTACAAACGGCAGATATATTTTATCATTTAGTAGAAAGTCCTAGCTTCGGTTTCACGATTTCGTGTTTTTCTTGCATAAATAATAATTAGAATTATAGTGTTTGTAAACTCAAATGCTTGTCCATACAAAGTGCTTCGGGGGTCGGGGTTCGGACTCGGTGATGGCCCCAACGTAAAAACCATTCATGAGATGGTCTGGGCTGGAACTTTTCATGTCTGTTTCTCGGCTCACCGGGGTTCAACTGGTGGTTTTCGTTTGCTCCAGTATTTCAGTGGTGTTATTTGACAATCCAGCGATCTCATAGTGTCTTATCTCAACACGTTGTTTCTGTTAATTTCTCATTATAGGCTTTATCTGTTATTTATTTGTGGCCCATAATCATTCATGGATGAATTAGAAGACCTCTTCATGGACCGGATAAATATATGTTTTTACCATAAAAGAATCTGAGGGCAAGGGTTGGGATCCCCCAGTAATTCATTACTGACCGTTCCAAGGCGGTATTTTCAATGTGGTACGTTTTGTTAATTGTAATGTAGTGTTTCGCTTTCTTATATCTTCTTTTAACAATTATGTATGTTTAAGATAAATTCTGTTAAGTTTTGATAATAGAGTTGCCACCTTTTTGAGAAAGAGATAGCAACTCTGCTTGTCATCCGTTCTTTTTGTGGCGTGTAACTGCATTTGTCTGTCTTTCACTTTGGTTTTGGGGGTTTGATGTGGATTTTATTGTATCAGTTCATGAGTTCATTTATTTACTTTAAGTAGGAAAGGGGTCTTGAAATGGGGCATTATTTGATCAAATATTTATAAACGCTCACAAAAATTTAATCAGGTTATCTACGAGTTGGTACCAAACGACTTGCAACATTTCATGAGCCTAACTGAAGTGGTTCCTTAGATATTTTGCTTACAATGATAAAATGTCGCAAAAGCGCTAAAATGCTTAAGTATGAAATGGAGTATAATTAGGAAAAATATTTATACAATTTCACCAAAATTAAACCAGGTCATTTACACAATGATCCCTGATTGTCTGTAAAATTCCATTAGCCTAGCTCTTGAGATATTCTGCTTATAAGGGTTCAAATACTAAAATACCTAAGACCCAAAAGCGGCATAATTTGATCAAATGTTTATAAAAGTTAACCAGGTCATCTACATATTAATTCCAAACTTCTTGCGGATGTCATCAGCCTCAAGTGATTCTTGAGAAATTCTGCTTACAAGAGTTTTTCCACCATAAAGAATCTGACAGAGAAGAAGAGAAAAAACAAATACGGGTAACCCAATTTTCTCTATAAGAAATACATTATGAAATTTCACAATCCTAGCATACATGGTTCCAAAGGTATGAGAGGTCTCAACGCGTGACGTACAGACGGACGAACGGACCATAGGAGTCTTGAAAAGGGATATTTTTTGATCAAATATTTATAAACGCTCACCAAAATGTAATCAGGTCATTTATGAGTTGGTACCAAGCGACTTGCAACATTTCATGAGCCTAACTGAAGTGGTTCCTTAGATATTTTGCTTACAAGATTCACATACCGACGGACGACAAACCCAAAGCAATTTGCCTTCCTTTGGATGCGCGTCCGACTGGTAATCAGGAGGTTGCTGGTTTGCTCCCCCACCCCTCCCCCAATCACCCTTCGCCCCCATCCCGTCGGGTCATGGAGATGTCATCATGGAATGTTTTCTACGGCCATTCTCTTCCTTCTGCTGATTCAACAAGGACAGTTTTCAGTTTCTGGCGAAAGAAAGTGCACAATATTGGTTAACCGCTTAGAGGGCTAAGCCTGCCCAGTAAAAGTGCGCTCGACATGACCACATTGGGTTGACTGGGCCGTAAAACCTTAACACAAACAAATAATCTGCCCTCCCATCTTCTTCAAAGTTAGGGGCATAACGAGGACAATACAAACAAGCAAATTCCATAGGGAATTTATGTCCCCCGCCTTATTTTTATTTCAGCTGTTAAAAATGAGTAAGTTAACCAGAGGACCATTGGTCCTGTATTACTTACCTAAGTATTGAAGCAGAAAAACATTGAAGCTAAAAATGTGAAAAAAAATAATTAAATAAATAAACATAATTTCAAGATTCCAAGAGCACACGTATATCCTCAGACCACAAACAAAATGCCTGTAAAGTTTCAGAAGTATTTGCTTAAAATTGTGAGAGGAGTTGTATTCACAAGATACCTACTACTATATGCACTTTCATAGTATTGAAGCACGAAAAAAGTCTATGTTAAAAGTTAAAAATGTGAAAAAAGAAAACAAAAAAAAAAAAAAAAATAACTTCAAGATTCAGTAAAAAGCATATGCAGACTATGGTTAAAACATCCGCATACTTTCAGTGGGAATGGTATAAAACTGTAGGAGGAGTTGCACTCACAAGGTGCTTACTACATATACACTTTCATAGTATTGAAGCATGAAAAAAGTCTAAGTTAAAAATGTGAAAAAAAAGTAAAAAAAAAAAAAAAAAAATAGAAATAATTTAATGATTCTGTAAAAAGCACATGCACATGTTCAGACCATGATGAAGACACCTGTAAAATTTCAGAAGGACTGGTTAAAAACTGTAGGAGGAGTTGCGCTCACAAGGTACCTACTATAAACTCAGAACCACGAACCACGCACCACGCACCACGCACCACGGAAAGCCGAATACTATGTCCCCTCGCTTTTCTTCGAAAAGGCGAGGGACAATAATGATAATAAGTATATTATTTACGTATTTTTATTGTATTCTCTTTCTTCTTTTTATAAGTATTATCATTGGTGTTGTTATAGCAATAATTATTCTTTTTTTGTCTTTTGCAGCAAACAATGTCTCTTGGACTTCTAACCTCCACCCTGCAAACAGTCAAGAGTCTTAAGGATCATGAATATATACAACAACTTCAAGAGTTTACCAGAAAACTTACCCTTGACACGAATAATGATTACAGTCACGTGACGACTCGAAAGACGCGTGCTCAACTTATACGTTTAAGTGCTGCTGTATGCGGAATCGAGCTCTGTTATGCCGCAGAAACAGCTTTTGTTAGCCCTATTTTACTCAAACTTGGTGTACCTGTAGCCTTTATGACACTTGTATGGTGTGTAAGTCCTCTATTAGGATTCTTTCTAGTTCCAGTAATGGGTTCACTAAGTGATCGATGTCCTTTGAAACTAGGTCGACGAAGACCATTTATTCTGCTGCTTTCAATCGGCATTATTATAGGATTAATCCTAGTCCCAAATGGAGAAGCTTTGGGGGTATCTCTTGGTGATTCTAATTTTATGTCCGACGATAAGTTGTCAATGAATAATGGTAATCTGACAGTAGTAAAGGAAATAAATGCTACAGATACTTTGGTACAATTTTCAAACGGTTCAACTTTGATAGTACGGTCAGATTTCAGCCCAAAATGGCCATCCTTGAAGTTACCTCACAACCACGTGGCTGGTGTCGTTCTGACAATCTTCGGAGTTGCTATGCTCGACTTTAACTGCGATGCGTGCCAGTCTCCCTGTCGGACATATCTGCTAGATATTAGCGTTCCGGAAGATCATTCATGTGGTCTTACATCATTCACTGTCATGGCGGGCCTCGGCGGAAGTGTAGGATATTTAATGGGCGGAATTGATTGGGAAGCGACAAGTTTTGGAACGGCTCTGGGCGGTCACGTGAGAGTTGTATTTACATTTGTTCTCGTTATGTATATATTGAGTGTATCATTGACTGTCACCAGTTTTAAAGAAATTCCCCTGAATGAACTAGAAATAACAGAAGAGCAGCTTCAGAAGAAAGAGAAACGAGTAAAGAAAGCAAAATATCGCAAATTTGTGAATGAAAGCTCAGAAGAGGAGACTGATGCAGACCCGGATGTAAAACCGTTGGATAAGGTTGTCATAGGTTACGGGACTTTATCGAATGAAATATGTACCACAAGTTATGGAATTTTATCGGATAATGATACAACGGGAAAACAGTACTTATCTGATCATACAGATACGGCAAATTATGGAGCATTATCAGATCAAAGAACTATTAAGAGTTACGAATCTTTGTCGGACCAACGTCCTAAACACAGCAATGAATTCTCTGCTTCCAATGTCGACAGCTGCGTTGATCAATATACGAAGTGTGATGGGAAACAAAGCACAGAAGAATGGTTACCAACTCGTAGATATTCAAATGTATTTGAAGACATCTCGTTGAAAACATATCTTCGATCCATCATCATATTACCCAGATCCCTCCTAATTTTGTGTCTGACAAACCTGTTTTGTTGGATGTCTCTCGTTTGCTATTCACTGTATTTTACAGACTTTGTGGGCCAGTCAGTATATGGAGGAGACCCAAGGGCACCATCGGGTAGCCACGAACACAATCTTTACAATGCTGGAGTTCGACTAGGCTCAATCGGGATGTCTCTATATTCTTTGTCGTGTTCTATGTATTCCTTGGTGGTGGAAAGACTTGTACAAAAATTTGGTAAGTAATTAAAACAGTATATTCTTGTACACAAGGGCCCCGTCAAGCGGTAATATTCATACATGTTCATACAGAGGGTTAGGGTTAGGTTAGCCTCTGATGAGAGTTTGTGGATACATCAGATGCGCCTTTTACATATGAATGAAGACATATTTTCGCTTGAAATGATCTACATAATAAATAATGATCATTGAATATCGCCTGAAAGGAGACAGAGAAATTGAAAGTATAAATTGAAAGTTTCACGATAAAGCGTGTAATTTTGAACGAGACAGAGATGTGATTTACATTTCCAGTACTTAATTAAATCCTTTTCATTTTCAGAAAGCAATATTGGAATTTTCTTGTTGCACTTCAATCACTAAACAGTTTCTCTGCTGCTGATTCTTCTCTGGGGTACCATTAATTTGTTACTACAACTACATGTTTTCACTGTTCGTTTGCATTAGAGACTAAGTTATTACAACAACTGAACACAGTCCGCCTGCCTGTCATGTCATTTGCACTTTCCTCGTAATTTGTCTTACAACTTTTTATTTTATTTTCTATGGTATAGAGCAGTTATAGTTTTGATAGTTTCCTGATTGCAGAAATGTATGTGGCAGCTCTAAAATACTTTATGTTGAGTTTATAAAGTAAAACAAATAAGTTCTGATAGCTAAACTCCTTACGCAAGGCTTTCGAAATCATAAACTCCATATATTTTTTTTATATTTTATAGCCGACACTACGAATTTATTGATTCAAATAAACGGAAATAACAAAGTGTTGGCTATACTGACCCGGTTGAAGATTTGATACCGGTAAAATCGATTGAAAGTCCCCAATAGATTTAACTACTGACCGTTCTAAGGTTAATTATCCATTGTGTTGCCTTGTGGCTACTTGCTGTTGTCTTGTTATTCTTAAGATTACCTTGAGACTAAAATATATACTAAAATAATGAAGATGTTCATTACGGAACCAAGTTTAACCCAGCTTACATACTATTCTGATAACGGTTTAAACTATAAGCAAGAAATAACTGAAATGCTGAAGCACAAGAAAATCAATAGTTTGTAAAAATGTCTTCCTAACCAACATTTTAGTTACAACTGCAAATAAAATAACCTTGTAAAAAACAAAATAAACTTCATTCAATGTGTATTTACATGTAAAATATATTCATGTTAAAAGGAACGTGACACGTGCACATACAGAAGTATCAAAATGACTCCTATATGGAGAACAATAACTTTAAATGAAGTACTTAATATCGTTTTACAGTTATATGAAATACATCTTCATCACCAAACGTGTGTTAAGCTCTTATATTTATACGTATTTAATTTGCAACTGCTCATTCTTCGTTTCGTGCCTCGATATGTTCTGGTTATTTGAAAAGTCTGAGAGAAACAAAATTGGATCGGTAGAAATCTTGCTCCTAAGGTCATTTATAATTGTGATCATATAACAACAAACGTATAAACACACATTTTGCAGGTGCATTTTTTTCAATTGATTCAGCTGCTATGTAAACCAATACCTGCAAGACGCAATTTTAATTCCATGCTTCAATTATAACCAACCATTTTAAAAACGATAAGGATGTTTTGTCGACTATTCTTTTTTTAAGTAGAAAACGAACTTCCCAACATAGCAATCAATTTCACTATTTTAAAGAATATAAAGTCAGGGCTCATGAACGATTTTGTCAAAATTTACATAACTGAGTTGGGAGCCTTTAAGCGAACCGAATTTTTACATATTTCTGTATTAAGAATAGCATCGGGACCCAGGGTAAAGTTGGCCGGCCGTTAAAGTGATTTAACCCTCCCCCCCCCCCCACCACCCCCATTCGGTAGTTTATTCTACTGACCGTTCTACGGCGGTTGTCCCGGTGTTATTGTTACTTTTTGTTGCTTTGTGGTCTATTGTACGAGGCGATTTGTTTTAAAATACTGACCGTTCATGGTTTATTTTTGTTATAGTTCGTCTTTGAATGTGGGTGTCGCTTACATATTTTTGTTTTGGATAGCCATTTGGCTACTTTGTGGGAAAGTAACGGTCCGTTTGGCTTTCCGCTAGTGATGTTTCCATTAGGTTCTAGTTATTTCGTGTTTGTGTTTCTTTCCCTTTTATGTCTCTGATGGGAGGTGTGGGATAATTGTATCGGTTCCTGATCATTGCCTTCCCTTCTATCTTAAGTCTTGCCTTGTGTTATTTTGTTTTTGTGTTTTTCAGTCCTTTTAGCATTGCGATTACCTCGCTTGGGAAAGACAGAGCTAATCTTAGTGCTTTTTTTACGTTTTTTTTTTTTTTTTTTTTTTTGTGTTTTTTTTTTTTTTTTGTTGTTTTTCGATTTGCGCTTGTTTCGTTTTGTCTGTTTCCTCTTCCTTTTCGTGTCCGGGATAGGCTGCGACTTGTGATTGTGACACTCTCTGGAACTCTTACTTTTTTTGTAATAAACATGCGCAAAGTCAGTAGAACTCAGTAATAGTACAACTGTACACAGAAACAGTATATGATGTCATTGTGTTAAATCAGCCATTAATTAGCACATATTGGAGCAACAATAGATCACATCATGTTGCACAGCCCCGTAGTATATTTGAGACTGTCCGCTTAAAGGCTCCATATTCCACAAAAATAGACATTTTATCATCCAAGAAAGGTTTAATAAATTAATATATAGTATTAGTACAATCATGAAATGTGGTCCTGACAGCCTGTATCATTTCAGTTAGTCTCTCGTTCTTGAAATAAAATGATTTTTCGTCGTATCTCTGAATTAATTTTGGCATGAATCGAGGTTTCCAACATTAATGTAGAGGTTTTTGTTTGTGTTGATGTTTTACGGCCCACTCAACCCAATGGGGTCATGTCGAGCGCGGTCAGTTTACCTAACCACACGTTTACTGGGCAGGCTTAGTCCTCTAAGCGGTTAATCAGTATTGTGCACATTCTTTCGCCAGAAACTGACAATTGCCCTTCTTGAATCAGCGGAACTGAGAGAATAACCGTAGAAAATATTTCATGATCAATCTCCACGAAAGAATGTTGCCGACCTCGGCGTGGGTTAAACCCGCGACCTCCTGGGATGCAGGGATTTAGAGGTACAATAAAAAAATCATTTTATTTTTGATCAAGTTCAAAAAAGGGAGACTAATTGATTTTTTACAGGCTGTCAGATGCCCCATTTTTTGATCGTATTAATGCTATATATTAATTTATTAAACCTTTCTTGGATAAAAATAATGTATGCTTTTGAAGAATATGGAGCCTCTAAACGGTCATTAGAAAGTAAAGTAAATATTGACAATCAGAAAAGTACCAGGTAAAACAACTCTGATCCTGGATTTGCTGTTTGCATTTGTTAAAGGACAATTGTCTCGCTCTGACTATCATAAGAAATTCCATTACCGGGTCTGCAATGTTCGAGACTGTCATGTTTATTGCATGAGACAACTCATAGATCATAGATTTGGTACTGTTTTTTGTTGTTTTTTCTTTTTTCTTACAGGTGCAAAACCAGTTTATATCGGTGGCCAGTTGGTTTATACCTTCGGTGCCGCCATACTAGCAGCTTGTCGACAACCTGCCGCCGTGATTCTCTTGTCGCCGTCAGCCGGGATTATGTACGCTACCTTGTTTACTATGCCTTACCTTCTAGTGGCGAATTATCATTCCATAGGAAAAGTACGGCAAGTTCATTTTTTAACCTGTTAACTGCTAAATTTTAACATCGGAAAACAGATTGTACAGACATTTCTTTTTCATTGTATTTTTGTTGCTTATTTCGGAGAAGAATCTTTGTCTTGTCAATCTCAAAAATGTGGTTGTCTCCAGACTTATGTCTGATGTTTTTATTTTCCACATATAATAAAAGTAAAAATGAATTGCCTTTGGAAGCAAAGAACACAAAAAATCACGAAAATCGGAGACTCGGTTTGATTGAGTCTCTTCATATGCAGCACTGTAGTTTGCGAGAGGCTGCATACGCCCCAAAGCGCCGGCTTAAGCGGTATTCGATTTTCAAAATAACCAGGATGGGCTCAGTGATCCCAAAGGAAATAAAATATAACCTGCACTATGATGTACGGGGAGACTTTTTACTGCCGCCAAACGGCACATCACCAGCTACAGTAGAGTGAATACGCCATAAATAGACTTTCTAAACACTGGACATTACTATTCCCGTATTTTACAAAATCTCTGTTCGAGCAGATAGGCATGGTGGGCGAAGCATGCTTACCGAGTAATAATTATTTGTTTATATACCCAATTTGCGTTTGGTCTATGTATGTCTGTCTGAACATCCCTTATTTTGTCTTAATTTATATCGACTTTATGATTTTCCGGACTAAGATTTTGATGTGTTGATCTCAGACTCATTGTGCTTTACTGGAATGTTTCACGGATGAGGTTAAAAAAAAAACAAAGGAAAAAAAATCCACATATTTTTATGTTTGAACTGCATCAAAATAAACGGCGGCGAGGATTTGATTAAGTATAACTAGTTTAAGCCCATCCACCTCTCCACCAAGCGCACAAGTATTTGCTTCTACTGACCATTCCAAGGCAGTTCCTCTGTTCCAGTTCTTATTTGCTTATGGATCGGTTATTGCAACTGTGCCGGGGTATTTGTTTATCTTCCCCTCACCTTGGGCAGCTCGTCTCAACCCAACCCAAGGGAAGAAGCCGCCTCTATACAATGTCCCCCACCTTTGGTGAAGATCTCCTGTGGTATTTTGCATAATGTGCTGGGCAGCTTGTACCTCCAAAGGAAAACTTGGCAGTTTGTATTCCGGGGTAAATAAACATTTGCCATGGACTGGGCAGCTTATCTCCTACCCTAGACCACCTGGCAAATTCAGCTACAAAACATATTTTATCGCTTTTGATAAATTTTCTCGTTGATCAGTCATCAGCATAACCAAAAAACTATCATTACTTATATTTTCTTAAACAGGGAGGAGTTTGGGCAATATACCATGGCCTTGATAGCTTGCTTTCTACTCCAGAAAACCTGACACTTGTGCACAGTCTTTCGCCAAAAACTGTATACTGCCTTTCTTGAATTAGGGGAAGGTTCCTATTAGAATAGTCATGGTAGCTACCATTATATATATTTTTGTGAACAAGAAGAGGTGGGGTAAGATACCATGACCTGGGCGACAGCTGCACCCACCCACCCAAGAAAACGTGGCAAACATATTTCTAAAAGGTAGGTATTTTATTATTTTGAGTCGTCAACACGTCCTGTCGCCCTTATTTGTCTGGCAAGATGTTCGGTAGTGGAAACATCTTATAAATTGCTTAAAAGCAGAATAAAACTTAACCCCGCGTTTCTTATTCACTTCAGTATATTACTAAACCTCTATTGATTCTGCACTAGGAATCCGTCTTTAAAGTGAATAAATATCTTTTAAAGTAAGTATGTCAGATTTTCTGGGGCGTAGGACAAGTTGATGAAGCCACGTTACCTTGCCTATCACCCATTTAAATCCGAACAAAAATTAGATATATAGACTTTTCTGACTATTGTAATGGCTGTTCATTTGGAAACTTCTATTCAGAGTGATAAACTTGATTTTTATGTTTTCGCTTTGATGCATTGACTAAGTTGGGAGCCTTTATGCGAACCGAATTTTTATGTATTTCTGTTTTCAGAGTAGCATCGGGACCCAGGGTGAAGTTGGTTAGCTATAAAAGTGCTTTAAACCCCCGGTGGTTTACTCTTCTGACCGTTCTAAGGCGGTGGTCCCGGTGTTAGTCTTACTCTTTGTTGCTTTGTGGTTTATTCTACGAGGCAATTTGTTGTATGTCTTACCATGTGTCATTTTGTTCTTGTGTTTTTAGTCCTTTTAGTATTGCGATTACCTCGCTTGGGGAAGAGAGAGCTAATCTTAGTGCTTTTCGTACATTTGTTCGACTTGTGCTTGTTTGGATTTGTCGGTTTCCTCTTCCTCTTGGTGTCTAATCTAATGACTGTGCAATAAAAACTGTCTTCAAAGAGATCATATGTCTTTTTGAAGTGAATTTGCGAGATTTAATGTGGTAGTATAGGGAGCCAGGCTACGGCAATCTGCCCAGTCGAGGTTATGAGGGGCCATACATCGTTATAATTGTGGCCTTTTAGGAGTAATTTCACTTATACTTTTTGACATTTCTATGACATTATCTCATTTTTTCTGTTTTCTGAGAGGCCAGTTTTCTGGGAATTTATTTATTTATCTATATCTTTGCCAGGAAAATTTATCAATCCAAGTCGATAAAAAGTATTTTTATGTTGAGTAATAATATACAAAATATACTGTTCATCTGTCTGTTATAGTTTAAGTGGGACGATTTTTATCCCCACGCTTTTTGAAGAAAAAGCGGGGATATTGTGATATCCCACATGCGTCTGTCCGTACGCCCGTCCGTCCGTTCGTCTGTCTGTAATATCACACCATAGCTCCTAAACCTAAACTAGATTCTCGAAACTTTCATAGCATTATGGATAAGGACTGGAGGAACACATTCGGAGTTTTGATGTGACCGGGCCAGGGTCATGGGGTGTGGCCCCGAAGGGTCCAAAATCCATTTTGTACAAATATAGTCATGTTGCATATCAAATCAAAGGTTATGAAGAGTAGAATACAGTGGTGCAAAAAGTTTATCCCCGTGGGCATGTCTAGCGGTCACTAGGGATCAAAAAGTAGGATTTTGGGTCCTTTTTTTATTGTCACCCAACTCCTCTTAGGCGTTTTTTCCTAGAACCTTGAAACTGTCACAGGTAATATCCCTATGGATGAGGACTGGAGGTTACATTCGGAATTTTAATGTGCATGGAGATATGCGATGGCGCTGGCGCGGGGATATGTGATGACGCGCCATCGACTTGCTCTAGTAATAAATTATAGCTGTCTGCGTAATTTCTTGGCAGACATTAATACCGAAACCTCAGGCTGTACCTAAATGTGTATGTAGTGCCAATATACCTGTATAACTCTTTGATACTGGCTTTGCTGTGGTCGTATCGCAGTTTGTCCACCACTCGCTTCATTTGCGAGAGGTCGCGGCGTGAACTCTTCAGAAAGTTATCGGCCAGTTACGGTAATTACGCATTACATGATGTTTCCATGCCTTTAAGCAGGACATATTCCTAAAGTAAAAAAGTCCTAAAGAAGGATAAACCTTTAAAGGGAGGCCACTTCGTCAAAATTTATTTGCTTCATTTCTCAAAGAGATCTTCTCTAAATTATATAAAAAAAAAAAACGCTTCCTTGTGCTTAAATTCTTTCCTCTTATAGTAGACCCTTTTGAAAAGGGATTTGAAGTGCAGGAAAGCAAACAGAAAGCCACGCACCTTATCTTCCTTCGAAAAATAGCGGAAGATACGCCAAGTAGATTCAGTCCCCTTAAATGAAAGAAATACTACATATTCTCCTTCATTAACCTCCCTGTGACTTTCATTTGATATACGTAGGTTAGGAACAAATGTTCCAAACTTGTCATAAATAAACACATTGCATATTTGGTATGTCTGGTTTAGCTAAGATGACTTAACCTAACCTTTACTTCAACCTGTAATTAGACAATTAGGAAAATCCAACATATCACTACATCATTAAATAGAATCAAATGAAAACTATAAAACCTGAAGCTGACATGAAACTTTCATAAACAGAAGGCCTTGTAAAATCTATAACGGTTGCCCGTGTAAGTTTGAAGATTTGAAGATTACGAGCTTTATCGATCGGTCGTCAGCCGAATGGATTCTATGTAAATGATCCAGTAAGGATAAGCAAAACAGTGAGAAAGAAGATCACGTGTGACTACTCCGTATTATAACCTTATTTACAGTAAAATGTGTTTGGGTGTTGAGTAAAAGCACGTGTATATTTCTGCTTTACAGTTCAGTCAAGTTTATTATTATTATGTTTTTAAGCAGGTGTGTTTTTCTGTCCTTTGATAGGACATTCACCCCTTCAGGAAAATCATGTTGCATTGTGTACTTGATACACTAATTTTGAGCTGCCGGAATCTAGCTTGAAATATTGACGTTGTAATTATGTTTGGTTAGATGTTTCTATATTAACTCGTAATATTCGAATAGATATGTCTAAGAAAAGCAAACTGCTTCAGGAGCATTATAATCTTACTAGTAAGCACTGTGCAAACATATCACCAGGTAGTCGAATGAACTTGTTGAAATTTTATGGAAAGCAATTAAAATAATAAGTTTTCGTGTTCCTCATTAAATCTTTGTATTGTAGTAAAGGATAGGATAGTACAGTGATAGGATAGGACAGGATAGAATAAGATAGGATAGGATAGGATATCAAAGCAAAGCACACCACATCATAATATATTTTTACTTTTCAGTTCAGCGATGTCGACAATCCAACAGGCTCTCTGCCAGCCAGGGTTCGCGGGTTGGGAACTGACGTAGCACTGGTTAGCAGCATGGTTTTTCTTGCACAGTTCCTTCTCTCTCTGTTCATGGGAACCTTGGTTCATCTCACCGGAAGTACGGCTACTATAGTGGTCGCAGCAGCAATTTTGAGTTTTTGTGGAGCTGTTTGTGCCACACAAGTCACCTATCTCAACCTCTGAAAAACAATATAATACACGAAGAAAAAAATATCCACTAGCCAAACACTTTATATCTTGTAATTAATTCGAAAGAATTTAAAAAACATAATTACAAAATTAGAGCCACAATAATAAATGAACAACTGTTACTTTAACAAGAAGACGGTATGAGTTAATCGTCACTGGATGGTAAAACGACAGTTCATGCGAATACAGACAATAAATTCCACAAAATAAGTTATAATCTTTCACATTGCAGTTTTATTGTTATTGTTAATGTCCATTACAAGCATAGAGGACATGTGTTGGTAATCTATAAATAATATGAGCTTATATCGTGTTTCATAATCATAATGAAAATGACTAGGAAGTAACATTATCACAGAATATAGTCTGCCAGTATCTGAACTCTTTCCGATCTATTTTTGATCTGCATGTTCGAGTCAATTGGACTTTCGGTTCAGGAGAAGAAGCGCAAATAGATTTTAAAGCTGGTAGCCACAGCGGCCATCTTGGATTTCCAGTCAGAACGACTTTAGCTAGTTTTTAGTTACGTCACCTGGATGCTTCTTACCAAGTTTCGAGTCAGTTGGCCCAGGGGTGCAAGAGGAGTAGGCTTTTAAGGCAACTTCTTAGGCAGGGTTATCGTTATTTTAAACTTCTTAAGGCGTTTTCGAAATTTTATCGCAGACACAGTGCCTTGGTAGAAAAATATAGCGTCTGTCTGAAAACACTTCTGCAACAAGGTATATCGGAACAAAAATTTTACGATGACTTAGTGTACAGATTTAGAAAAATTGTAGGAAACTCTAAATTTTCGGAGCAATTCAGAAAACATTAACCGTTACAAAAGGATTGGCTATAACCTGGATATTATGTGGCAGACCGCATGCCTCGTTGTCAACCCAGTCATTGTTGATGGTTATGCTTTACTCTTTAATTGCACGACGGCGGTTCGGGCCTCAAACTCAATGACGGCCTCTTCGTAAAACTTTAACCAGTGGGTTGGGGCTTGACGATGTGTCTTTGGCTTGGCCCGCCGTGGTTCAACTATTGGTTTTCATTTACTCTGGCATACTAGTAGAATTAGCCATGAGTACTTGTCTTCGTTTTTTTATAGCGATTAATTTGATTTTTATATTTTCGCTTTGATGCATTGACTGAGTTTGGAGCCTTTATGCGAACCGCATTTTTATGTATTTCTATATTAAGAGTAGCATCGGGACCCAGGGTGAAGTTGGTTAGCTGTAAAATTGCTTTAAACACCCCTCCCCCCCCCCACACCCCCGTGCTTTACTGACCGCTTTAATGCGTAGGTCCCGGAGTTAGTCTTAGTCTTTTTTGCTTTGTAGTTTATTCTACAAGGCGATTTGTTTTAAGTCTTACCTTGTGTTATTTTGTTCTTGTGTTTTTAGTCCTTTTAGCATTGCGATTACATCGCTTGGGGAAGAGAGGGAGCTAATCTTAGTGCTTTTCATGCGTTTGTTCGATTTGTGCTTGTTTGGGTTTGTCGGTTTCCTCTTCCTCTTAGTGTCTGGGAAGGGCTGCGATTTATGACTGTGGCACTCCCTGGACTTTTCTCTTACCTTTTTTTAAATCAAATATTGACGCCGTACGACGGACTGATCACAATAGCTAAACTTAAGCACTTTGTGTTCAGGTGAGCTAAAATCAAAGCAAATGACAATAAAGTCTAAAGTTTGGAGCCGAAAGAGTTAAGGGGAACTCAGTGTTCCAAGATTACAGAATTGGCACAAGGAGCATAAAATTAAAACTGTACTATGATGGTGTTCGGTGATATTTGAACATAAGAAAAACTACCTCATACCAGTCAATATTAAATATTGCCGAGTGCGGTGGCGAATTAAACCAGTTTACTGGACACTTTCATGAGACAAGGCAAAGGTATCTGAAGCTAGAACACAAGAAACCCACAAACAGGATCACAATGGTCCCGACTACACACATTAATAGGCAAGCGCCAACCTACAGAACAGATCGATGATGGCGCCATCATTTAGTCTGGGGAGCAACTTACAATCGTGCAATTAAAGAGGGAACCAAAGTTATCAACCATAACTGGGTTAACCGGAGAAAACACAGCAATAAGACATTATAGAGCAGAAAAAATCCCCGCAGCGAACGGCCACAAAGCCTAACAAAAACAAACAACACCTTAGCTAGGCCAGTGGGGGTGGGGTTTAGATCGCTTTTACTGGACCAAATCTTCAACGGTTCAAAATATATCAGGAGAAACTCATTTCAAAGTGAACAAATTAGCAATAAAGAATTGTCTTCTATTCACGTATAAAAAGTTACACAGAAAGGCCATGATCACGTAAAACATCCTTCCTGAGACATCGAAAGTAAAAGAGACGAGGTACAAACAAAGAATAGACACAACGGCACAGCTGCAACAACCGATGTACAAACAAAGAAGAACTGTAGTAAAGGAACCGCCTTGTAACAGTGAGCATAAATAATTAAGGGCTTAGGATGGGTGCTAATCTTGTTTTCTCAATCACCATAATACTGAGTAGTTTAAAAAATACAGGTAGGGTCTTGTACCTTATCAGTAAAACATCACAGCAATACACAGAATCATAAAACTGCGATGAAACTAAGTGAAGTGTTCAATGACAATCTGACGCCAGAGTCAACTTTTGAGTTGCCATGGAATTCGGTTCGACAGATTGAGAACAAAACAAATAATGAAGACTATCAAGAAGCACTACAATCACCGATCGCAGTCTACCTCTGTAAAAGAGAGCAAGATCAAATGCATAGCCACATCTGCAACCCAAAAATATATATTTTTTATATAACAACTAACCACGCCATCTGAATCCTCTTCACCTATTGCGATGATCACAAATTTAAATAGTACCAAGCAAACACAAGTAAAAGGCTGCAAGAAAGATGCATTGAGGCATACTTCGCAACTGAGGGCCACAAAGTATTAATACCTTTCCTCTTCTTCTCGTTGGTTAACTGCGCTCTGTGATTGTGGCTCTTCACGGACTTGTTGACCTGATTCAAATCCTCTAATGCGAGTATGGATTGTCCAGTTCACGTAGAGACTTCCTACTCATCAGTGTATGATCATAAAATAACAATTTAATCGAATTTGATAATTGCAGTTAAACAAAGATAAGGTCGTGGCAAAAAGTATATATACTGACAGCTAAAGAGAGAGGGGGAAGAGAGAGAGAGAGAGAGAGAGAGAGAGAGAGAGAGAGAGAGAGAGAGAGAGAAGAAAAAAAAGTTGAGAAGACCAGACAAAAAGCAAGGTATAAGGTACCTACTAACTTGTATAAGTTCTAGGTTGAGACCATGATTGAGACCACAACGCGACCCGTCGCTGTACAATTAAAGAGGATATCGTAACTATCCGCCATGACTGAACCAATAACTATGCTTTACCCTATGCTTTTATAATGGTTGACAATATATTTGAATTGTTCCGAAAAAAACAAACAATAGATGTGCTAACAATCGTTCTAAATTTATAAACCAGATTACCATATAACCCTGTTTCCGATGTAGCTAGGAGAAGCGACTAACTCAACGCTATATTTAGCAATTGATTCAGAATTTTAAAATCCGAGTTTATGATATCGACGGTGCTGTTTAAGCATACTCGCAGTCAGGACTTTATTTCAGCTGTTAAAGTCATTAACGTGAGAACATAATGTTGGGAACGAATAAGTTTAGACATACATACTTTATATGGAGACTGGGGAATACCATCATCAAGAGATGAATACTTAACAAAGTCAGTCAAACGAAACGAATCAATATAATATCCAAAACACTTGTTCACATGCCCATTGATTATTATTCTTATGGTCTTTGGAAGAGAAAAAAGCACTTTTTTCATAACAATATGTCGTAAAAAGCCATTTAGTGAAATGTGATATCATTGATTAAATACATGATCAGTGTCTTTTTATGGCATCTGTGAGATATGGTCATTATGATTATTGCGACAAATTGGTTATTGCATGTTTTAAATGAAATGCGATAGCCTTGATTATCGCTATTTGTGCGGAAATGAGGTGTGGTACACTGAAACAATAAAAAGCAGAAAATCTCCGAGACAGAAATGTGGCAACTAGAAACTGTGCCAGCCTAATTCAGTTCTAATCGACCACCTGCAGTGATAAATCACATTGTCGCTATTTGTGCAGAAAATGAGTGTGGTACACAAAAACAATAAAAAAGCAGAAAACCTCCATGACAGAAATGCGGCAACTAGAAACTGTGCCAGCCTTATTCAATTTTAATCGACCATCTGCAGTGATAAATCACACATTGTTATCACCTTAACAGACAAAAAATATATATTTGTAGACTACAACGTATTAAAATATAGTTTGTTGTTATTTTTTAAAGGGGGGTTATTTATTTCATATACGAAAAGGTATTGAAAATTAACTTTAGTAACCACAAGAATAGAGGAAACTAAGAAAGAAAACAATCAAAATAAACAAAATACACATTCCTTTTCTGGCAGTTTAGCCTGCATCATGGTAAATGTTAACTATATTTCTGATACAGCTAAATGACCCTGCGATCCCAAAGCCCCAGTGCGTGTTTAGTTAAGCAAATTAAAACTTAATTAATTCTGTCATTTAAAACAATGCCACCAAGAAGCGACAAATGGGTTGTTGAAGTGCTTTAAATTTCTCGCCTATCGGCTCGAAATTTAAGCACTTCAACAACCAATACTTTTTACCACCTTAACAAACAAAATTTTCATATTTGTAGACTACAATTTATTAAGATAAAATGTTGTTGTTGTTTTTTTTTTTTTTTTTTGTTGTTTTTTTTTTTTAAAGGTGGTTACCTATTTCAAATACAAAAAAGGCAATGAAAATCAACTTTAGTAACCACAAAGATAGAGGAAACAAAGAAGAAAACAAACAGTACAAACAAAATACACAGTCCTTTTCTGATAGTTTAGCCTACATCATGGTAAATGTTAATTTTATTTCTGATACAGCTAAATGACTCTGTGACCCGAAAGCCCCAGTGTGTTTAAATAAGCAAATCAAAACATAATTTATTCTGTCAGTAAAAACAATGCCACCAAGAAGCGACAAATAGGTTGTCGGCTAGAAATTTAAGCACTTCAACAACCAATACTTAGAGCAATTTTACAGAAAGAAAATACAAAATGTGTAAAATGATACATTCAATAAAACGGCCAATTAATATAAACTTCTAGACACCCAAACAGACGTTTTGCCTTTAAGTACGTTGGAATATAACACAAGGATACATGTTTGAATGGGGCCCGGTTTCTGGGTTTTCGTGCGTCTGTATCAACATCTATGTCAAGTTACCCCGCACCTCCTCCCTGGAGACACAGTATGGGCGCAGATAAACTATGGTTACCGTACAAGTATTTGTCTAGCACCATACCGCATACATAAAGGAAACAAACCAGGCTGCATTACGTTTACGGATACTTACCGCTCTCTTTCTCCACCAGGACACTTTATCAAAACCCAATCCATGGTCCCGGGCCCATGGTACATCGACACCGAAACGATATTAACGATAAGCATTGTGGGGGAGGAGGGGGCGGGTAGGGGGGGGGGGAGGTAACTTCCTAAATATGAAATAGTGCGGATGTGCGTGCCGAATGGCTCCCTTTTTCAGCGCTACCAGGTATATGATTGGCCCCCTTTTTCAACAAAAAGTATATGAATGACCCGATTTTTCTGGATTCCTATGTGAAAGGCCCCACATTTCTGACATTCTGGTATAGGCACATATATTTGCTCAGAGATTTTTCGAGACTGCTTGTTCTCTTGGTATTCAATGAATTGACTGTGGTATTTGTCTAACTACCAGCAATAAATGGGTACAAAAAAATCAAAGGGCAGTATATGAATAGGTCAACATTTCGGATGATCAAGAATATGAATGGGTCCGTTTTTTTCAAAGGCTAGGTATATGAATAGGGTAGATTCTGAAATACTGGCTCGCACACCCGTACCACAATCACACCCAAGTTACCCCCCTCCGCCTCCCCCCCCCCCCCCCCCCCCCCCCCCACCACACACACACTCCCCGAGTATATGTCATCAGACTATATTTTGAATTTCTTTTCTTATTGCTTTTTTCAACAGCAAACAGTGCATTTCACGCACAGTGTCTACCCAGGAGACAGATTACATGAAATGTAAAATCCTTTTTTTTTTTCTTTTTTTTTCTGACAAAGTTATAAGATTCCTGTTTTCCAATTTGTCGTCTGCTGAATGTGCCAAGAGAGCGCAAAAGATAATTATAGTCACGTTGCACTAGCTCAACCATAGATAAACGCATGACCTATTCTATTCTATATGGGACAAAACTGACATTCACGTATATGCAGTATATCAGCCACAAGGTGAAAAAACGTACCTTCTGGTCTTCTGCGCAGTCGCATCAGAGTCTTTGTTCTCCGCATGAAGAAAATTCAAACATGCGCCCAGATTCTAATCAGATTGCGGGAATGCGCAGGCTAATCTTGAATTCGCTGGGAGCACATGTCAGAAGGCATGCTTTCTCACGTTGTGGCTCTTTCAATTAGGGAAAACGTTTATTTTTCGTATAAGCGGGTAACTTAGACCCAGACCAGCCTGCACACTCTTGCAGTACCGCATTGACCCTAGGTATTCAGACAAACATATCTGAGCAAACAGCGCAGACCCATTTCAGCGTAGACCCAAATCAGAACGTGACGTGTGATGTTTGCGACTAATCTGACATAAGTTTTAATACATGAAATGGTAGTAAAATGGATGGTTCTAACCTCAGAGGTTCAAACATTAGAAAAAAGTATGGTAAAGATTTAAGATATTCGATTACTTAGGCACCGGTATGAGAATCTGAACCTTTGCCTCCGCTCACAGAATCAACTGACAGGCAGAATATACTGGAGAACAGACTTCTGCTCAAAACTGCACTAATGCTTAGGCTGATTTTTTCATGTTGCGCAGATTGTCTGTGATCTATTCCCTTTTAACTTTTACCACTCTCTCGGGGTGGGGTTGGTGGGGGGGGGGGGGGGGGCGAGGGGGGGGGGGGGGAGGGGGATAAGAAAGTATATCAATATGTCGTCTGCGTCTGTTGAATTTTTTTTATAGAATGCTACTCAGCTAGCATTCTACGTAAATCGACATCGGGCCGTCATCGGCCCGTCAGCTACCCTGACGGGCCGATGACGGCCCGATATAGATTTTCGTAGAATGCTGACTGGGCTAAGTGTTAATTACGCAAGAGAACTAGAGTCCTCGGTACATACTTGGATAGTGGAAACTCTGTACATCTGCTCTGTATATCTGCTCTGTACATCTGCTCTGTACATCTGCATACAGAAACATTAAATGTCATGATGTACATAATCGGGAAAAACAAGAAAGTCCCTTTATAGGCTATGAAGTACTGCACAGTCTGATCTGGTCTGTACCCAGAACATAGACTGCGTAAACCAGATATGTTCGCTTTTCTTTTTACCAGAGTATGTGACGAGCTCTCGGAGCGAGTATTATAGATTCCACTCGGTGATTAGCAAAGTGGGTGCGCAAAAATACAATAAGGTACATTTGACATTGGTAACGTGAACGTGAGTGTGATTTCTCATTACTAAAACCTGACACACTTACATTATAGGGGCGAAATAATCTACGTGAGCCTAACCTTCGGATAATTGCATAAAACAGAATGCGTTTGTCACACACAATGTTCACTGATGCTCGGTGCACGAGAGAAAGAAACGTTCTCAGACTCAGAAGCATCCGCATCATCCAACTGTCGCTGTGTCCGCCTCTGTTACCAGGTATTGATATAGAGCAGGAGACCAGCAACGACTTGGGTCAGACTGCTCCCATGAAGGAAAAATCCCCATGTAGAACCTCAATTATCTTTTAACGCGCAATAAGCTAGGTAACTTTTTCAGCAGACGACAAATATTGTGAAATATTGCTCTGATTTTCCCCAGAAAACACGGTTTAATGTGTTTCAAATGTCAAATACCAAGTACTGTTTTCTGGTTAAAATATATGTGTCGTCTGTTGAATTTGTCCAGAGTGTGGTAAAGGTTAAATTAACTGAAAAGATTCAGGCGCGTATTTAGCAAATCTATTGTGGGAAGAGTTAGAAAACAACTGATAATAGATGTCGTTATGCTGTAGAGGTAGCAATAGTGGCCTAGACATTCAACTTGTCGAATTTTGTCTGCGCTGTTTTGATGTATCTGTGGTAGGGGTGTGGTCGGGTGTGGCGAAGGTATTGTGTATCTTACGTCACTGTGGCGTCCAACTGATACTGGCTTATATTTGGGAAAGGCTTGCTATCCTTGTACAAGGTAAAGGTAGAGGGGAATGTTTTTTATTTCTTCTGTTTCTTCCCTTTCATTCCTGTTCCTCTTTCTTCCCTGTCTCTTTTATCTCGTGCACTATCTCTTCTATCTCTTTGCTCCCTTTCTCTGGAGACGACAAAAAAATGACACACAAGGATTGACGTGTCGTTAAATCCCAACACAATCAATCAATGTATCTATGGTATTGGCCGCTAGACTTCGCAATTAAATAGTTGCTTTTCTCATATGTGCTTTGCTCTGCTTCACCGGGCAGGCTCGTGTCTGAACCTTAAGGTGTCCACTTATATAAACCAGTGGCTTCTCTGTTAACAACAACAACCAATATATATATATATACATACAGAGAGAGAGAGAGAGAGAGAGAGAGAGAGAGAGAGAGTATGAATTGGGAAAGTCATATGTGCTTTGCTCTTCTTGACCGGGCAGGCTGGTTTGAATCTTAGGTGTTTTGTATGACATGTATATTCTCATGCTACCACTTGCATTTTTGATACTCTTGAAGTGTAGAACTGTGGCACTGTAAAATCTAGAAATATAGAAATTTTAACATTTCTATACAAAGCGCTTTAGGTATTTCGTGGGGCAAATGCTTAGCATGCTGGGGAAAATAAGCAGACGAAATTTTGAACTATGTGCTTTATTTTTTACAAGAAAACAGTATTTGACAGTTCATACAAATTGTCTTCTAACTGACATATACACTCTATCTATCGCTTTAGGAAACAATTTTCATGAAATGTTAGAGCGTATCTTCTGCGGAAAAAAATATCATAAATTTGTCGTCTGCTGTTACTGCCCAGAGAGTGGAAAGGTAAAAGTATTATATATTGGGATTCAGACAGGAGCTTTGAATTTATATTTTATTTATTATCTCGACATCTTGGCCTCTTATAACTGAAATGCGACGCACTGATAGTAACCACAGTGAATAGAACAGGCCAAGAATGGACTCTTTCTCAGACTTACAATAACATTGATCTGTCAGAGCCGTGTCATGAATTGAATCTTTTCAAATTTCCAACTGCATTGATCTGTCAGAGCCGTGTCATAAATTGAATCTTTCTCAAACTTCCGATAACATTGACCTGTCAGAGCCGTGTTATGACTGTTACTTTCTCAGACTTACAATAACATTGATCTGTCAATGGACACCTATTCCGATTTACAATAACATTGATCTGTAAGAGTCGTATCATTAATGGACTATTTCTTAGGTTGCAATAACTTTGATCTATCAGAGCCGTGTCATGAATGTTACTTTCTCAGACTTACAATAACATTGATCTGTCAGAGCGCTTTCATGAATATTACTTTCTCAGACTTACAATAGCATTGATCTGTCTGAGCAATATCATGAATGGAATTGCTCAGACTTAAAATAACATTGTCCGCTCAGAGCCGTGTCATGAATGGACGCTTTCTAAAACTTACAATAGCATTGATCTGCAAGAGTCGTGTCATGAGTGTTACTTTCTCGTCTTTGTTTATCATAGTGATGAATTTGATTTTTATGTTTTAGCTTTGATGCATTGAGGGAGCCCTTATGCGAACTGAATTTTTATGTATTTCTGTATTAAGAGATGCATTGGGACCCAGGGTGATGTTGGCTGGCCATTAAAGTGCTTTAAACCCCTCCCCCACCCCCCCACCCCCCTGGTAATTTATTCTACCGACCGTTCTAAGGCGGTGGTCCCGGTGTTAGTCTTACCTTTTGTTGCTTTGTGGTTTATTCTAAGGGGCGATTTGTTTTAAGGTTTGCCTGGTGTTGTTTTGTTCTTGTATTTTTCGGTCCTTTGAGCATTGCGATTACCTTACTTGGAGAAGAAAGAGAGCTAATCTTAGTGCTTTTTTGTGCATTTGTTCGATATGCGCCTGTTTGGTTTTGTTGTTTCCTCTTCCTCTTGGTGTCTGGGAAGGGCTGCGGTTTGTGATTTTGGCACTCCCTGTACCTTTCTCTTCTTTTTTTTCTCAGGCTGACAATAACATTGATCTGTCAGAGCCATGTAATGTATGTAATGTATGGAATCTTGCTCAGACTCCAAGTAACATTGATCTGTCGGAGCCGTGTCATGGGCTCTAAATCGGACTTAAAGTAACATTGATATGTCAGAGCCGTATCATGAATGTTACGTTCTCAGACTTCAAAGTGCTTTAAAACCCCGGTTAGTCTTTAAAAAGTTAATATTTGTTGCTTTGTGGTATATTCTACGAGGCGATTTGTTTTAAGTCTTGCCTATTGTTATTTTGTTCTTGTAGTTTTCAGTCTTTTAGCAATACGATTACCTCGCTTGGGGAAGAGAGAGATAATCTTAGTGCTTTTAGTACGTTTTTTCGATTTGCGCTTGTTTGGTTTTGTCTGTTTCTTCTTCCTCTTCGCGTCTGGGATGGGCTGCTGCTTGTGATTGTGGCACTCCCTGGACTTTTCTCTTACCTTTTTTTCAGTATCATTTATCTGTCAGAGCCATGTCTTGAATAGACTACTTCTCGGATTTACAATAACAATGATTTATCAGAGCTGTGTCCTGAATTAACGCTTTCTCAGTCTTACTATAACAAATAACATTGATCTGTGTCACAAATTAAATTAAGATTGATCTGTCAAATTAAAATTAAAATAAGATTGATCTGTCAGAGACGTGTCATGAATAAACTCTTTCTCAGACTTAAAATACCATTGATCAGTCACAGCGGTGTCATGAATAGACTCTTTCACAGCTTTAAAATAACATTTACTTATTGAATTTTACTTTCTCTGACTTCCAAATCAATGATCTGTCAGAGCCGTGGCATGAAATTTACTTTCTTAGACTTACAATAACATTGATCAGTCAGAGCCGTATCATAAATCTTCCTTTCTGAGACTGACAATAACATTTATTTGTCAAAACCGAGTCCTGAATATTACTTTCTCAGACTGAAAATAACATTGATCTGTCAGAGCGGTGCCATGAATATTGCTTTCTCTGACTTACAATGACATTAATCTGCCAGAACCGTGTTATGAATCTTGCTTTCTCACTTGCACTTGCTGTCGGAGCGGTGTCACGAATGGAATAATAACATTGATCTCTCAGAGCTGTGTCATGGATGGTCACTTTCTCAAACTAACAATATAATTTATCAGTCAGAGCCATGTCATTAATGGACTCTTTCGCAGACTTTCAATCACACTGATCTGTCAGAGCTGTGATGGAAATTACTTTCAAAGACTTGCAATAACATTTATCTGCCTGAGCTGTTTCATGAATGTTACTTTCTGAGACTTACAATAATATTGATCTGTCAGTACCGTATCATGAATTTTACTATGTCAGACTTTATTAACCGTTATAAAAGAATTGGCTATAGCCCGGATATTATGCGGCAGACTGCATGCCTAGTTGTCAACCCAATCATTGTTGATGGCTATGCTTCACTCTTTAATGCACGACGGCGGTTCGGGCCTCAGATCCAATGACGGCCTCTTCGTAAAACTTTAAACAGTGGGTTGGGGCTTGACGATATGTCTTTGGCTTGGCCCGCCGTGGTTCAACTATTGGTTTTCATTTACTCTAGCATACAGTAGAATTAGCCATGAGTACTCGTCTTTGTTTATTATTGTGATTAATTTGATTTTTTTGTTTTCGCTTTGATGTATTGACTGAGTTGGGAGCATTTATGCGAACCGAACCGAATTGTTATGTGTTTCTGTATTAAGAGTAGCATCGGGACCCAGGGTGAAGTTGGCTAGCTGTAAACTTAAAGTGCTTTAAATCCCCCGGTGGTTTATTCTACTGACCGTTCTAAGGCGGTGGTCCCGGTGTTAGTCTTATTCTTTGTTGCTTTGTGGTTAATTCTACGAGGCGATTTGTTGTATGTCTTTCCATGTGTCATTTTGTTCTTGTGTTTTTTAGTCCTTTTCAGAAGAAAGAGCTTATCGTAGTGCTTTTCGTACGTTTGTTCGATTTGTGCTTGTTTTCATTTGTCGGTTTCCTCTTCCTCTTGGGGTCTTGGAAGGGCTGCGGTTTGTGATTGTGGCTCTCCAGGGACTTTTCTCTTACCTTTTTTTACAAAAAAAAAAAAAAAAAAAAAAAAAAAATATTGATATGTCAGAGCGGTGGCATGTATATTACTTGCTCGGACACAATAATATTAATCTGTCATAGCCGTGTATTAATGTTACTTTCTCAGATTTACACAAACATTTACCTATTAGAGCCGTGTCACGAAAGGTACTTTCTCAGACTTACAATATTTGACATTCATGCAAATTGTCTTCTAAATGACATTTCATTTAAACAATCTATTTTGGAGAAAATGTTTATGAAATGTCAGAGCGTGTTTTCTGCGGAAATAAAATATGTCACTAATTTTTGTCTACTGTGTCCGCCCAGAAAGTGGTAAATATTAAAATATTCTATGTTCGAATTCAGTCAGGAACTTTGAAATTTATATTTTATTTAATAATTTGGTATCTTCGCCTCTTGTAGCTGAAACGTGACACATTGATAGTGACCCCAGTGAATAGAACAGGCCATGAATGGACTCTTTCCTTTCTCAGACTTACAACAGAATTGATCTGACAAAACCCTGTCATAAGTAGACGCTTTCTAAAATTTATAATAGCATTGGTCTGAGTCATGTCATGTTACTTTATCAGACTCACAATAGCATTGATCTGTCAGAGCCAGGTCACGTTACTTTCTCAGAGTCACAATAACATTGATGTGTCAGAGCCGTGTCATGAATGGACTCTTTCATATTGCTCGATCAGAGCCGTGCAAATAAAAGACGCTTTCTAAGACTTACAATAACACTGATCTGTCAGAGCCGTGTCATGAATGTTACTTTCTCGGACTTACAATAGCATTGATCTCTCAGAGTTGTGTCATGAATGTTACTTTCTAGGACTAACAAAAGCATTGATCTGTCACAGCCGTGTCATGAATGTTACTTTCTCGGACTTTCAATAACATTGCGGTCTCTCAACGGTACCGGATACTCCTGGCACATGTTTTACCATTTAAAGAAGAAAAACAACTTTGATGAAATCCTGTTTGAGTCTTGCAGACCAAGACTCCTTCTGTAACCCAACCTCTTCTGTAAAGGGGTCTACGTTTAAAGGAAACTTTTGGCTCCCAAGTGGAAACAATGGTATATAACAGCCAATAATGACAGAGTTGCGTCGTTAACCATATCTCTGGCACGAATGACAACGCTTTGGACACCGTTAAGCGTTAGGAAGATAGTATTAATGTTAATGGAAAAGGCAGGATGATTTTGTTAGGAAATATCCAGGATCAAAATATATTAACCCATTTATGCCGAATGGACTCTTCTACTACGTCTTCTGTCAGGTTCATTTCCTATATAACGGGTGACTGGTCAGTTTTTATTATTACTATGTAATAAAAAAAAACTTTTAAACTCCATGCAAACAGAGTAGACCCTAATCAGAGGCCGCGTTCTGCTGTGTCTGATCAGGGTCTACACTGTTTGCCAATGTCCCTTTTATGGGACGCAAGGCTTAAATGGGTTAAAGACAATCAGGACAATACCTACCTTATAAAATGGGTTAAAGACAATCAGGACAATACCTACCTTATAAAATGGGTTGAAGACAATCAGGACAATACCTACCTTATAAAATGGGTTAAAGACAATCAGGACAAAACCTACCTTATAAAATGGGTTTAAGATAATCAGGACAATACCTACCTTATAAAATGGGTTAAAGACAATCAGGACAATACCTACCTTATAAAATGGGTTAAAGACAATCAGGACAATACCTACCTTATAAAATGGGGTAAAGACAATCAGGACAATACCTACCTTATAAAATGGGTTAAAGACAATCAGGACAATACCTACCTTATAAAATGGTGGCATATCTGGTTGTTTCAAAATAAAAAAAAGAAGAAAAAAAAAGAAAACAGACTTGGGTCTATGTAAAAAAAAGGACCCAAAACATTTATTGATAATATTGGCGCCGAAGGTTGATCCTCAACAGAGAGAGAGAGAGAGAGAGAGAGAGAAAGAGAGATTTCTTATTCCACTTCTGACCGGAACAAACCTATCAGGTTCTTCACTAATAATATACATATTCTATTGGATATACTAACCATATTACTGGACCATACATTGAATTGTTAAACCTTATTTATTGATATATTGATATATTGTGAGACAACATGGACCACTGCATCCCGCATTAGATCACAAGAGGCCTATTATTATTTCATGAAACAAGTTTAAGCTTTTCAACAAGAGCTCCGCCAAGCGGGGCATTATACGCCCGTGGCAAGTAATAAGATGTAGCACATAAACTGGCTCCTGTATAATTCAGTGCTCCGGATAGAAACTGTAAGTGGAATTACAATAAATAAATAAATAAATAAATAAATAAATAAATAAATAAAATAAAAAAAAAACTCATCGGGGCATGGCTCTGCTGATATTTTGTGAACTGTAACCTAAGAGTCCAAGTTGGCCCAGAAATTAATGAAGAAGTGACCTCCCTCCTAGGAAAATAGGGAGAAGTTTGCTGCATCTAGGGAGAAGTGCTTTCGGACGGAGGACACAGGACAGAAGCATAGCTATTTTATTTGCTCATATGAGCCTTTGGCTGATTTGTTTTTCCTTAACTTCAATATCAGACCAAACAATAGAAATAGTTAAATAAACAACAAAATGCTGCAAGATTGTTTTTGTAACCTTTAACTTGTTTAATACTGCTTTTAGTTTTGTTCTTCAAGGGAGCCAACTCAGAAGAGTATTAAAAAAATCCAAAAGGAATTATCTTTATAAGTTTTATATTAGTTAAACTTCTTAATTCTGTATCATTTAATTACAAATTTAATAATGGCAAATTTCCTTGCAAATCTAATAAAAGAAGATGTTGAAAGAATAAATAACTTGCCCAAATGGCCACAACTTTAGATATTTGCAAAAAACTATACCTATTTTAAAATAAAATTTGCACACAATATGCTGCGAAAAGTTTACAAAAACTTTGAAAGGGGCATAACTCTGCCAATATTTGGTGCACTGTAACCTCGAAATAATATGAGTCCACATCATCGTGAAAATATTTATTATTAAGTTCCAGCTTGATCGGATAATAATTGATAAACTGTAGGAGGATTTAGCCGGAAACGAAAAATTAATAAAAATTTTCAAAGGGACTGTAACTTTGAAACAATATGCGCTGCTCCACATCATGATCTAACTACAAATCAAGTTTCAGCTTGATCGGATGTAAACTGTAGGAGGAGTTAGCCAGAAACATAAAGTTTACAAAAATTGTCAAAGGGACATAACTCTGCCAATATTTGAGGCACTGTAAACTCGAAATATGCGCTGCTCCACATCATCGTGTAACTATTTATGAAGTTTCAGCTTGATCGGATGTAAACTGTAGGAGAAGTTAGCCGGAAACAAAAAGTTTACAGAAATTTTCAAATAGGCATAACTCTGCCAATATTTGGTGGACTGTAACCTCGAAAATAATATGCGCTGCTCCACATCATCGTGTAACTATTTATGAAGTTTTAGCCTGATCGCATATAAACTGTAGGAGGAGTTAGCTGGAAATAAACAGTTTACAGAAATTTTCAAAGGGGCATAACTCTGCCAATATTTGGTGCACTGTAACCTCGAAATCATATGCGCTGCTCCACATCATCTTGTAAATATTTACGAAGTTTCAGCTTGATCGGATGTAAACTGTAGGAGGAGTTAGCCAGAAACGAAAAATTATTAGAAATTTTCAAAGGGGAATAACTCTGCTAATATTTGGTGGACTATAACTTTGAAATAATATGCGCTGCTCCACACCATGGTCTTACTACAAATCAAGTTTCAGCTTGATCGGAGAAAAACTGTAGGAGGAGTTAGCCAGAAACAAAAAGTTTACAGAAATTTTCAAAAAGGCATAACTCTGCTAATATTTGGTGGACAGTAACCTCGAAATAATATGCGCTGCTCCACGTCATGGTCTAACCATAAATGAAGTTTCAGCTTGTTCGGAGGTAAAATGTAGGAGGAGTAAACCGGAAATGAAAAGTTTACAGAAATTTTCAAAAGGGCATAACTCTGCAAACATTTGGTGGACTGTAGCCCCGAAACAATATGAGCTGCTCCACATCATGTTCTAACTATATACTAAGTTTCAGCTTGATCGGATATAGACTGTAGGAGGAGTTTGCCGGAAACGAAAAAGTTTACGGAAGGACGGACGCCATACCCCGTAACATAATACGTCCCGTTTTTCAAACTGGCGTATAAAAAAGCTTGCCATCTTTTCAGCCCTTTTTCAGCGCAGCCCCATCCATCAAATCTAGTAAAATGGTGTTTGATTTTTAGTCCGATCTCTATGAATGATCTGAGGCTTAACGCTGCCATTCAAGGGTTTTAGACAGCCTTAGTCCATATTGTCTAATCACGGGTCATTCTTTTCATGGGAATTGGTGCTAAAATGGAATTAAAAAGATTATAAATATCATGTAAATGATCCTTTTTATTAATAAATTATCGAACAAACAAACAAACAAACAAACGGACAAAAATAAGGAAATAAATAAATAAAATATCAAACGAAAAAGGGTACGCTCTTCGATTTTATTTTATTTTTTTTATTTTTTTTTTTTATTTTTTTATTTTTTTTTTTTTTTTCGGCACCATCGCACTTAGATTTGTTTCTTTCGCCACCATTTCCGCCAAATGGATTTTCGCTGGTTTAATAATTTGACAACCGAGAGAATCAAAACTAAGACACCGCACATGTTTTTTCGCGAGGAAAAAAAACACAGCTGCCGGTCCGGATTAACAGTATTTGAGCATAGGTGCATAAATAGGCAACTTGTGTATGTGAATATTTATCGCTGTTTTTTTTTTTTTTTTTTTTTTTGTTTTTTGTTGTTTTTTTTTTTTTTGTTTTGTTTTGTTATTATTATTTCCCGCCAAATTCAGACAATATGCACTAAAAACTAAAATTATTTATTTTCACAATGACGATAATGGCGACTGCTAGCGCCAACCCTAACCAATAACTTGCGGAAACAAAATCTGGATCTTGTTTCTTTGCGAAAGTTTCAATCGTCTGCTTAACCAGCTATGCAGCAATACACGGCCTAATATCACATGCACACATGGATGCGCACGCCAACGCGGATGCTAATGAATAGTACCACAAACAAGACAAAATATTTAGACGTAAACGTCTAAGTACCGGCGCAAATTTTGTTCCTGTTTACTTAGAAATATGGGACACGGGTATACTAAAGTTTAATAAATTTTCTGTGTAATAGGTACAAAAGAACAACAACGTGATTCTTCTTATTAAGCTTTATAAATTTTCTTGATCAAGCAATATGCGAATCCTAGTCATATTGGGATATCCACGAGCTTTAGTTTGTACATTATTATTAAAAGAAAATCATGCCAAAACTTTAATAAGTTACTAGATCTTATCTAAAAGCTTATTTTAGCATGCGTCAGATATGAATATGTTTGAACTTTTTAAGTATGGAACGCAGGTCATAGTCAAATTTACCAAAGATGGGCTGCAGGTCATAACTTACCAAACTGCCCTCAGCGCTAATCGAACACTTCTTCATACATGAATTTTTGCCCACGTTCACCAGTATATCACAGAATCAAGACGCTTCCCATAATGACTAAGCTTTACGACAGTAGATATCATGCGATGAGAAACATACAGATTTTAACTTGATCATTCAATGTTGTGCACCAAACCCTCCCCCCACCCCCCTCCATCCATTTTTTGTGTGTTTTCCCAAAATATCCAAATTTCTGATTATTCCTTTTATGTTTTGCCCCTGAGAGCTGGTCACATAGTTTTGTGGGTTTTTTTTTTGTTGTTGTTGTTGTTTTTTTGTTGTTGTTTATTTTCCTTTTCCTTTTCATATTTTTCCGTGCCATCATTCTGTATGCTTAATTTTGGTTTAAGTATCCCGACACTCATATGATTATAATTCAATTTTGAATTAACATTTACAAATATTTATTATAATAAGAAGATTTAATAAAATATAAACTATATAATAATAATAAAACAACAACATTAATAAATAAATAAATACCTATATATGTTGGATCTCTGTGCTCTCGATGTGCTATTTTCCGTTCGGGACTGCCACTGCAGAACTTCAATTCTTATCGCTTCGGCTGGGCTTTTATTGTTGAAACCCCCTGGTAAAATGCAAAATTCCATAATACTTCCTCAGTGAGGTCAACAACAACCCTCCGTTCTTGGTACTAGTAAGTAGGCACATCCGTAATGTATCCAAAACTTGCCGTATGTTTGAGGAAAAATGCAAACTGAATAATAAGTTAAAGTGGACTCGTATGTGAACGCGGATACCAGTTAGGTAGGTTTCGAAATACTGGCTCGCACACCAAAATTGCCTCCCCCCGCCACCCCCTCGAGGGAAAGTGCATCCAAGAAATGCGTACCGTCACCCGGTGAACATCTGAGCAGTTCCACGAGAATGCGTACCGTCACCCGGGGAACATCTGAGCAGTTCCACGAGAAAGCGTACCGTCATCCGGGGAACATCTGAGCAGTTCCACGAGAATGCGTAACGTTACCCGGGGAACATCTGAGCAGTTCCACGAGAATGCGTACCGTCACCCGGGGAACATCTGAGCAGTTCCACGAGAATGCATGCCGTCACCCGGGGAACATCTGAGCAGTTCCACGAGAATCTACAAACTGTTTACTGGACAGATTTTGCAGGCTTAGAAATTGCTTTTGGCCAACAGGAATGCATGTAACTGTAAATAGACACGTCTAGCATAATCGACAAGGTACTATTTTGCTTGTCCCTGCCTACGCATTGGGTAAAATTTTCAGCAGATGACATTTTGATTTTTCTCTTTTTTATCCCAGAAAAAAGGGGTTTTAACATTTAAATGTCAAATTGTCTCAATTTACATGAAATGTCACATTCTATTTTCTGGGAAAAATAAAAAGAATGGCAGCAATTTGTCTCTGATGAATTAGCCAAATGAGTTTTTTTATAAAACGGTCTGGCAATAATCGATAAAGTTCTTAACCTTTCTCCTGCTGGACACGGATATACACTGCCTTTGCAAACAGTGTAGATCCAGATCAGTTTGCTACTGAAGAAGCCGACTGATCTGGCTCTACACTGTGTGTCATTACGTAAGTGAATTTGTATCAACAAGCTGGAGTGAGTAATCTGATTGGCTGAAATGAAGCGGGGTGGTATCTTGATTTATTCAGCATGACAAGGGCATATTTTGGAAATAACTTGCTACCGGCTTTTTTTTTCACGCTCAGCAATAGTCAAATACCGTGCCAGGTACCGGTATAAAAAAAAAAGTAAGAGAAAAGTCCAAGGAGTACCACAATCACAAACCGCAGCCCTTCCCAGACACTAAGAGGAAGAGGAAACCGACAAAAATCCAAACAAGTACAAAAGAAAAGCACTAAGATTAGCTCTCTCTTCCCCAAGCGAGGTAATCGCAATGCTAAAAGGACCGAAAAACACAAGAACAAAATGACACAAGGTAAGACATAAAACAAATCGCCTCGTAGAATAAAACGGTGCTGGCGGTGATTAGGTACATGTTTCGAATCCGATCAGCTTACAATGCCATCTTTCACGAAGGATGGCTACAGTGGGTTGGGTAGCCTAGTAATTAGCGCACTAGACCGTCAAGCGGAATATCGTAGGTTTAAATCCCGCTCGGGTCGAGACAATTTTCAGACCATTAGCACGCCTAGCTCATACTCGACGTGCCCTGGGTTGAGTATAAAATGGACAGAGCGGCGCTTGGTGACAGACAGCGGCACAAAGTAGGCATGAGTGATCCTTGAAAGCAAGGCTGTACAAATACATGTACATAACAATCGCCGCTGCCTCTATGTGCCTCGCGTGCCTGGTAGCGTTAAAAATCCGCACAACAACAAGATGGCTACAACCAGTAGATTCGCTCTCATCTAAGATACCCCATTGTTTTCGATAAGTTCAGTGAACAGAAAATAAAATAAGATAATAAAAGTCAGCTTTATGCGAGAACACGCTGCCTTCTCCAGATCGGATGTACTCTGATATGTTTTGTATCAAAAAGCTCGCCCGATGCCAAAAAAAAAAATACACGTCAGATCAGAAATACTTTTTTTAATATCATTTTTGTTAATATTGTTTTTGTTTTTAGTTTGTTTGAATTACTTTTAGCCTGCTTATTCATTACTTTAAAATATTGAAATGAACAATATTAAAACGGTTGATAGAATACTCAATTATTTTCAATAAAGGAAGCAAAAATGTATATGTATATACAAATTGATAATTAAATAATCAAATAGATAAATATATAAATAAATTATTTCTTGAAGAATAGAAAGGCTCTGATAGTCTCTGATAATGACTTATAAAGTAGAACTGGTGTACATGTACCTACAATACAACTTAATACTGAGTGAAAGAGGACCCAGTACTATTTTATTTCATCTTCTCTTTTTACCTCAACAGTTTTATTTTTAATTAACATGCTGCTGGAACAGCACATATTATATTTTAATTATCTTCTCATTAACAGGGATGAAACGTGAATAAAACAAACAATATATAAACAAATAAATTCCTGACGAATAGAAAGATCTCTGATAATGATTTGTCTAGTAGACCTGATGTTCATGTACCTACAATATAACTTAATACTGAGTGAAAGAGAACCCAGTACTATTTTATTTCATCTTCTCTTTTTCTCAGTTTTATTTTTAATTGCCATGCTGCTGGAACAGCATATATTATCTTTTAATTATCTTCTCATTAACAGGAATGAAGCATAAACATAAATAAATAAATAAATAAACAAATAAATAAATAAATAAATTCCTGAAGAAAAGAAAGGTCTTTGATAATGATTTACCCAGTAACTAGTAACGCTGATGTACATGGACCTACAAACAACTTGATACTGAAGGAAAGAGGACCCAGTGCGATTTTATCTTCTATTGTTTTTTTTTTTTTTTTTTTTTTTTTTTTTTTTCTTTTCCTTTTTTTGTTTTTTAAGGGGGGGGGGGGGGGGGGAAGCGGTCTCTACAGTTTTATTTTGGGGCCAAGCTGCTGGAACATCATGTATTATATCTTAATTATCTTCTCGTGTTCAATATGACTTAATAAAAAGCACACAGTTTACAGAAACAAAACATAAGCAACAAATCAATAGATAAATGAATAAATTCCTGAAGAACAGAAAGGTATCTGATAATGATTTATCCAGTAGGCCAGATGTACATCTACCTACAATATTACTTAATACTGAGTGGAAGAGGACTCAGTACTATTTCATTTCACTGCTTTGTTTCTCTCAACAGTTTTATTTCTAATTACTGTGCTGCTGGAACAGCTCTCTTGTTCAATATATGAGTTAATGAAAACCGCACGGTAAACAGGAACGACACATAAACAACAACAACAAAAAAAAAAACAATAAAAAAAAAAAAAACAATAGATAAACAAATAAATTCCTATAGAATAGAAAGTTCTCTGATAATGAATTATCCAATAGAACTGATGTATACGTACCTAAAATACAACATAATACAGAGTAAAAGGGACCCAGTACTATTTTATTACATCTGCTCTTTTTCTCTCAACACAGCATATATGCAAGAACAGAACATCACGAAAACACACCTATATAATTTTGACCCCCTTAAACCCCACTTTAATATAGTAAAACTAGGGTTTACAGTGGTATACATTATTTTTCTTATCTTGCTAAAAGACATAGATTGTGGATACTCGTTAGAACCGCCTCGCCGAGGTGGTTCCAACGGGTACCCACAATCTATGTTTTGTGCAGGAATATGAAAAATATCAGAATTTTTTATATGAAAAGTTTACATTTTTTATTTTAAAATGTTCAATATATTTGAATAGGCGTGTTTTCGTAATAATAAATAATCTTTTAATCATCTTCTTAATCATGCTTTATATACAAAAAAAAAAAAAAAAAAAAAAAAAAAACAACATTAAATAAGCTGAATTGCTCGCCAATAACCGAATCTATCTTCGTATTCCCTCCTGTTTTCATTTTCGAAGTAAGGCCAGGTAATTAAATGAAATCCAAAAGTACACGAGAATATATGTTAAATCTTATTCCATGACTGTAATTTTATATGAAGAGTTTATTACAGTTTTATATTTGAAGCATCCTACGTACTTTTATTCTCTTGTCGCTATTGTGCAGAAAATGAGTGTGGTAGACTAAAACAATAAAAAGCAGAAAATCTCCATGACAGAAATGCGGCAACTAGAAACTGTGCAAACCTAATTCAATTATAATCGGCCTCTTGCAGTGTATAGGTGATGGAAGACATTTAGCATGCTGAATTTTAAAATGAAACAGACATTTAAGTCTTTCTTACTTTGACTTTAAACAAAGAGCTTGGTATTTCATTTTTCTTTGCATTTAAAACATTTCTTTTGAAAAGTTTTCCAAGTGACCTCTCCCTTAAACAAAATAAAACAAAAAAGAATCCTCTTTGTCTGGCAAACGTCAATCATATTTCCATACCAGTATGTCTGAAACTGCTACATGACCCTGTAACCCAAAAGCAGCAGTGTGTTTAGATAAGCAAATCAAAACTTAATTATTTCTGCCAGTTAAAACAATGCCAGCAAGATGCGACAAGTGGGTTGTTGCAGTGCTTAAATTTCTCGCCTTTCAGGCTCGAAATTTAAGCACTGCAACAACCCATACTTGTTATGTTATTGCAATATGTAATATTAATTCTTATCTATTGCAACAGCTTTAAATGTGTTATTCTTTTAAATATGTTAGTAGAGAAATAATTTTTGAAGCTGATGTCGTTTGTTCAATTTGAAGCCGACAAAAAAAAATAAAAATTAACAAAGGCTTCAGTACCAGCCAGGGTTCGCCCTTCAACAAACAAAGCGGATGTTCTATTAATATTAGGCCGAGAAACCGGTTATGCAACATTTGGTGGAGATCAGATGACTCACGATATATCGTACGACTACTTGTCATATGAAAGATCTCAAAAGCTTAGCACTCTGGGTAAAAATATCAGCAGACGGCATTTTGACTTTTTGTCTGTCTAGAAAATCGTCTTGAAATTTCATACCAATTATCCCATGAGGAAATAATTTGCGTGAAATGCATAAGCATCTTTTCTGGAAAAAACAACAACAAAAAAACAAAAACAAAACAAAAACAAAAAAAACAAAAAACAAAACAACCCCCCCCCCCAAAAAAAAAACAAACAACAACAACAAAAAACCAGACAAATGTCGAGAATGTGTCGTCTGCTAGTTTGCCTAGGGAGTGGTAAAGGCTAATAATTTAATCTGTCATATTAAAGGGAAAATCTATGAAACCACACCTTATGCGTCTTTAACCCCCGCCCCATTTAGAAATTATCTCTCAACAAAGAAATTGACTTTATTACATCTACGACCAAACTACATCCTGAATATCTTGGGTGGACCGTATTTTTGATAACATGTATAGACCAAGATGATGGTATGAATCGTATCAACACAGACGCTGATCAGACCACAGGTAACAGAGTCTGTGGTACAGACATGCGTCAAGGCTCCTTTGTTCCATGTCATTGCTCAAAACATTTTTCATATTAGCCCAGAAATATTCAAGGACAAAATCACTTGTGACACAACGTGACAGAAGTAAAGGGAACTTCACACGTGTGGACAGCACAGACCCAGACCAGCCTGCACATTCACAATCCTATCAAGGTATTCCATTGCCCACGAACAAAACCAATGACTGCTAGAGAATATGTCGAGAAATACAGAATGCCTGGATTAGATTGTACGAGTTCAGTCTTAACTTTTCGCAGCTGCCATAAAGGTCCTTCCTCCTGAAACAAGTTATATCTAGGCAAGGCACGTGTCTATAAAAAGGAAGAATGTCTTTTGCAAAATGTGCATGCACTATTCTGATTGGCCACCTCGCTGCAAAATACATACATAATTTGTGAAGCGAGTTGCGCTTGCTTGGCGATTTAGGCCGTAACAAAAGAGAGAAAAAAAATGTCTTTTGCAAAAATGTGCATGCACTTTTCGATTGGCGACCTCGCTGCAAAATATTCATTACGAAAACACGCCTATTCAAATATACTGAAAATTTTACCACCAAAAAATGAAAATTTTCAGATAAAAAATTCTGATATTTTTCATATTTCTGTACAAAACATAGATTGTGAGTACTCGTTAGAACCGCCTCGGCGAGGCGGTTCTAACGGGTACCTACAATCATTGCTTTTGAACAGAAATAAGAAAAATAATGTATACCCCTGTAAACCCCAGTTTTACTATATAAAAGTGGGGTTTCAGGGGGTCAAAATTGTATAGGTATGTTTTTGTGATGCAATGAATTTGTGAGGCGATACGCTTGTATATTTTAGTATGATGTCGCATGAGTTACTGACAATCTGTTAGCTGTTTAGCTGTATTGGGTGACAAGGGTTATTGTACAGCTGTTTAACTTTTATTTTCACGATGCAATTACCGCCGAGTATACTAATAAGGTTTTCGACCTAGTTACGATTTTGGCTGGTGTGGAAATGACGAATATCCTTAGAACGGCGAGGATTTTGAAAAATGCAGCCTAAATGAGGGTAGGGTTGGATATTTACCTCTAGAATCCAACATAAGCAACTGATCAAACACAGCTTACTTGAAAACGAAAGTAGATATGTTATTTTTGACAATCTTTTACACTCACGAAAGGTCATGGCGCAGGGGTCACGGTAGGAAAATATATGCGCATGGAGATGTTTCTTTTTTTCTTTTTGGCGATTTGATCCCGCATTTTTTACTCTTTTCTCTCTCTCTCTTCCCCCCCCCACCCCCCCCCCCCCCCCCCCCCCCCACTTTTCTTTTGCCTTCTCTTGCGTATTTCGTATGCTGGGCCATTTGAGCCGAGCTTGATTGGTGTTGACGAGGCTGCATTACAAAGATACAACGGTAAACCGAACATTTTTGGTTCGAAAATTTGACCATTTTTTTCTTAGTTTGAAAGCCTTCGCGCCCTTCCATTACATGCTAGAGAGCTCGTGTTCATACTATTATTACCCCGTATACTACCGTATTAAATGGTACTGGAACTGGAAGATTGCTTGTATTAATCTCAACGTGAGGGTTGTTCAAAAAGTGTTGGACACCAATTACGCATAAATACCCTACCATCGTCGAAAGGATATGCATTCAATTTCTCAGCCTGTAAGTTTATTTTTTTTGTATTTTTTTTTTTTTTTTGCAGAAAACGTAGTAGAATACTTTTTTTTTTTCTCAAAGTAGACATTCCTCAAGTTGTTGTTGTTGGTGGTGGTGGTGGAGTGTGTGTAGGGGGGTGGTGAGGGTGGTACGGGTGTACGGCACAGTATTTTGAAACCTATCCCTAGTCATATACCTGACCTTTGAAAAAAACTTACCCAGTAATATACTTGATCGTCCGAAATCTAGACCTATTCATATACTGCCCTTTGATTTTTATACCCGTTTATTGCTGGTAGTTAGACAAATATAGCAGTCAATTTATTGAATACCAAGAGAGCAGCAGCCTTAACAAATCTCTGAGCGAAAAAAATATACGCATTTACCGGGATGTCAGAAAAGTGGGGCCTTTCACATACGAATAAACAAATCGGGTCAGTCATATACTTTTTGTTGTAAAAAGGGGACTAATCATATACCTGGCAGCGCTGAAAAAGGGGGCCATTCGGTACGCACATCCGTACTATCCCCCCCCCCGCCCCCACCCACCCATACCCACACACCAGCATTTTTAATGCTTATTTTTTTTTTTTTTTTTTTTTTGCTGTATTTTCTAATTCATTAGGTGTAGGCTCTTCAAGAAACACACAAAGATTTAGAGGCATAAATTTGTTTAAAATTCATCAAAAAATCCAAAAACAGTAAAATGTATTTTAAGTAGTGCTGTCACTCCGGATACCTATTGCCGACACAAACTCATTTACGGGTATTCAGAAATTATGGCCTCCGCCCATAACCCTAACCCTACCCTAGTTTAGCCTATATCATGGTAAATGTTAACTTTATTTTTATACCAGTACTTCTGATACAGCTAAATGACCCTGTGATTTCAAAGCAACAGTGTGTTTAAAACTTAATTACTTCTGTCAGTAAAAACAATATCACCAAGAAGCGACAAATTGGTTGTTGATTTTTTTCTATATTTCATGGCTCGAAATTTAAAACAAGTCAACAACCTATACTTCTGGAATGATAAAAAAAATTATTGCACCGAGTTTGCTTAGGATAAAAAGTTCGGATAAACAACCGCGCTATGTGAAATAGTGTTTTAGGGCGACAGATCAGCCACGCTGTGTGAACGTCCGCCAAGTCTACAGGAGCCTCGTTATCCCCTAGCGCTATATTTAGGTGAAGAACATAACAATGGGCAGCGAAAATTTTAATGAGTAAAAGCGCTGACTGATCAAGATATTCATTGTTCCAATATGCAATACTCTTTTCGTATGATACGTCTCATATATAACGCAAATAACGGAAAAATATATTGAGTCTCTCAACGTTAAAATCGAGCGGACGGTATACGACATGTCTTCGCATCCTGATTAACTGCATCACTGTCAGCGTGACCGTTCGGTTAGAGCAGGGTTGGAATCCCACTCATCACTGTCAGCGTGACCGTTCGGTTAGAGCAGGGTTGGAATCCCACTCATCACTGTCAGCGTGACCGTTCGGTTAGAGCAGGGTTGGAATCCCACTCATCACTGTCAGCGTGACCGTTCGGTTAGAGCAGGGTTGGAATCCCACTCATCACCGTCAGCGTGACCGTTCGGTTAGAGCAGGGTTGGAATCCACTCATCACTGTCAGCGTGACCGTTCGGTTAGAGCAGGGTTGGAATCCCACTCATCACTGTCAGCGTGACCGTTCGGTTAGAGCAGGGTTGGAATCCCACTCGAGGGAATTCAGCGTTGTATGCGCTTTGGTCTATATTAGGCTGATCAGACTTCGAAGACGTGCAGGCATATAGGTTCTACCTAGGTAGATAAAATACAAAAGAAGAAGAAAAATGCGGTCCATGTAGAAGCAGTGTGCCTTGTCTTTTGCGCTTTAATACGAATATCTGTGATCGGTCTGCACAGACTGGTCTTTCAATAAACTTGTCTGTAAGGTTGGTCCTTTCCTAGCTCTATATCGGCCGCGTCAAGCGAAACAGTCATCGATCATGCGCAAAATGTGCGGAGACAGTTATTCTGTTAGCGAGCAGTGAAGGATCTGATCAGGCTGTGCTGATGCACAGGCTGATCTGGGCCTCGATGTCCATATAATGTCCAAAGACACGTTTTCGCATGGTGTGGCCAATATTGTGTAAACAGGTCGATAAACTCAGCAATTACATTACAACACATGGCTGACTTTTAGGACACGTGTACTTTCTGCGTCCCCAGGGTTCATGACGCAATATCTTTATATTGATTAAACTTATTTATATGTAAAGTTACCATTTACTTCTTTCCTTATTATCGCGTCTCAAGGACACAGCAGTTTTTTTCTATATCTCAAAAATCTTGTCAACTCATACCTCACGTTATGACTTAATCAATAATGTTCGTAATTAGGAAACAGTTTTCCCGGGGATTCATTCACCCATTTATAGAGAAAGGAGAATCCGTGAAGTTTTTCCCCTGTTGCGCATGCGCAGGCTGTAGAAACGAGAGATGAAAATGCAATAATATTCGCAGATTGCGTGGACCACGTTTTGTGAAAAATCGATTATATAAATATGAGAACTGTTCTGTCTGCCGGTAAACAAGAAAATATACTACACCGAGAATGAGCAGTGTCGGAATAATCAAGACTGCGTGTTGCGCGAGGGTGCTGGTTAAGACACCCGTCTACTTTCGGTTTACCTTAGGATGTATAGAACAGTCTGCTGGGCCGTGTGCAAATCTGCTTCAGGTACGTTAGGTTTAATACATATATTTATTCTTACAACTTTTAATTAATAATAATAATAAAAAAAAAAGCTGAAGCCTATTTACCCAAAGTATTCTGACAGACAGGCCTAAGCAAACAGTGTAGACCTAGATCAGACAGACCAGAACAGCTATACTGTTAGCCACTCAGTCAGTAGTGTTTTAGTCTCGAGGTTTTAGTAGTAAACCGGACTTTTAAAATTTATTTTAAAAATACATAGGATGACTACAGTATTCAGTAGTCATTCTGCTTATATATGTACAGCTATATGTATCCCTTTACCATTCTAGAATATTGCTTACACTTTTAACTAATATTACCATTAGAACTCGGATACCTCAAGCCTTTACCATATTTTCCTAACATTTGAACAAGCCCATTTTACTTCATGATTATATGTGTAGTAGACGGCTATGTGAGTGCCCAACAGTGTAGCCCCTTATCAGACGTCGTGTTCTCCTGCGTCTGATCTGGGTCTACATGTTTGCTCAGCCCTGCCTGTCCGAATACTTACAGTAAATACGATACTAGTGTCTCCGTAAAATAACTGTTTTCTTGCGTAAAGAGAGCTTGTACAGCCTGTGTCGACAGCTGTAGAACATGTCGACTTAGATAGAAGACCCATATCAAACTGCGAGTACCTGGCTATTCTAGGACTTCATTGTTAGTAAAAGATCCATGCTCATATATGAGGTTAATTCTGGTATACTTCTCTAGGATAACTGAAATATCAGTTGGTTATATTCAGTTAAAAGGGATCTTTTGTAAAAAAAGAATTTCGAATTTCGAAATTTAGTCATTAATCGGCGGGGCCATTATATACATTTTGTTTAAAATTGAAGATCTGGGCATATATCTCTGTACGGGCCAACTTGATAGCCCCTAACACATAAACAGTCAGTAAAAAACACTTTTCAATTTTTGGTGGTAAAATTTTCAGTATATTTGAATAGGCATGTTTTCGTAATGTTTTGGTGATAAAATGTTCAGTATATTTAAATAGCATTAATGCTTTAGCTTTCGCCTTTTCCGGCGCGCTTCAAAATTACAGATGAACAAGTTACAACCACGTGATTCGTCTCATACATACATTTTTAAGTTTATACGGAAGATAACACTTGATTTTGTTTCATTGAAATATAATTTGAATGAAATGTTTAGTCTGATTTTATTTATAGTCAGCAGGTTATAAGCTTGAACTTTAATTTTCGGAGGCTGTCTAATGTGCTTGCGCAAAATTAGGCTCCGCACATTTCGAGTAGTGGGTTGAGTACATAAACGGTACCGTAAAAGAGTTCTGAGGTTTTAAATTCAACAATATTAACGAAATTCTGCATTCGTTCAAAATTCATAACCAAAAATTCACCACTTTATACAGTGAAAGATAGGAATCAGTCGGTGGGGGACTAGGTCACAAATTATGAGGAGGGTCACGTGATGATATATCACCATATGGACAACGGATATAGCCATGGCAATCCAAGAATATGAATTATTTCTCATTCTTTTGACTAGTTTCATACACCAGTCGTATCTATCACGTTTTACCAGACTCTTATTTCTGTAGCCATCTCCCTCTGCTGGGCAAAACTCCACCAGGCTGTATTAGTTGTAATTCTGCAGAAACATGTGCGTAAACATACCTCTTGATAAGACGCTTTTTTCAACCAAAAAGTATCTACTTTTTTCTTATTTCTTGATGAAAACATATGCTGTGGGAACTCATTAGAAGCGCCTCGAGGCGCTTCTAATGAGTACCAACAACATATGTTTTCGTCAAGAAATAAGAAAAAAAATATTTACCTGATACCCCCTCTTATCAAGATTTATACGTAAATATAAGCTGGTATTTGTGCATATGTAGGAGAAAACGGTTTATACGTAGTTGTAAACTGTAATACTTCGTAGTTATAAGATACTTTATTCTTCATCACACTCTAGGCAATTTCAGCACATGAAAAAAAAAATAATGATAGTTTTCATATTCTTCCAAGAAAACAGGGTCTGAAATTCCATGCAAACTGCCCCATTGGCAGACAATTTGCGTGAACCGTCAAACCTATAAATGATAGGGTGGGGTGCGGGGGTGGGGGTGGGTGAAGAAAAATACTTCAAATTGTTGACTCCTGCATTGCTTTTACCAAGCATGTTAAACGTTAAAGCCAACGGAAATTATTACATTCTCGCTAAATTACCCCAAATTACTCTTTTATCGGCCCTTTGTAGAATAGAATATATTAATCTGCACTGGCGGAGAAATATAATTTGTATGCTTAATGTACAAGTCCTTGCAGAAGGGGAATACCTCCTCCCCCCCCCCACCACCACACCCCACACCCCCCACCCCCCCCCCCCCCCACGCCCACTCCGAGCACAAACTTGCCGGATAACCTCATGTTGGAGCTATATATCAGCAGACGACAGTTTTCTTTAGATTTTCTGAAACGGGAATTGAACATTTCCAATTTCGATTTTTATGCATTTTGAATGAAACCCTGTTTTCAACAAGGAATTGCAGTCACGATTTTGTCGTCTAGCTGCTGTCAGATGGTGAGTACAACATATGGATTTGTGTCAAACTGGTTCTGAAGCAGAACTCTTTTAGAAAACCCAGGATGACGATTCATAAGTAATTTAAGACGAACTCCCTCCTGTAAGGACCACCTCAATTCCTCGGTTGGTGGAGCGCGCGTTTTGCGTATGGCATCTGATGGGATTTGTCTTAGTCGATACTAGGCCGGGTACGTTCCAATATATTAAGCCTGGTGCTATAGTGGCATGCTGTTACAGAGAGACAGTACTTTTAAAAATGAAAATTATGCTCCCAGTACCATCTAGACCTGTCCTATAAGAATTCAAAATCTTCTCAGACAGTCAGACTTCATTCACATGCACTGACAATATTACATATAATGCCGACAAGACTGTGCATTGTATGAGTAGCGTATTTACTGTAACTAATTGGACAGTTGAACACCTCACCACACTGGTCCTAAAATTTCAACAAGCCCTCTTCACTGTTTGTTAGTATGTCTAACATCTGCTGAATTAGACAAAACTGTAGAAACTGATCAAACTCTGCAGAATACGCCGTCTGATCAGGGTCTACACTGTTATTTTCGGTGTGTCTGTACAAATACTTAGAGTAAGTGCAGTATGAACAGTATACGCCATCTCCCCCCCCCCCCCACACACACCACCCACCACCCACCCCCACCCCCACCCCCATCCCCGAGTATACACGGTTCGCCTTGGTTAACAATTCTGATCGTCAGATAGCACGGTAGCACGTTACCATAACACATCAAGAAAAGAGGATATTAAAGAGATAGTTGAAAACAGATACATTACATATTAACATAAAAGAGATTTGTATCTACAAGATCAAAGTATATTTGGCCAGAAGTTAACTACTTGATAAGTTCTGCCAGATATAATCAAAGCGCTGGCAGCACTTAAGACTGTTTCATTAAACCCTTAACTGCCTGTAATTCAGGCAAACAGTGCAGACTCTGATCAGATGTCGCGTACTGCGGCGTCTTATCTCGGTCTGCATTGTTTGCCAATGTTCCAGTCCATGTTTTGTAGATAACCCTCTTTACGCGACACTCTGAATAGCGCGGTTAAAAATAACGCGCGGTTTGATTCCATTGGTTAATGATTATCACGTGGACAACAACCTTAAGGAAATTTTAGTGTATGTATACGGTAGCTCGATTGTAAAGAGTCGACACAATAATTAGAACTCAACTAATGCACCAGAAAAAACCAACTGACGCCTGTGCCGTCTTGTCAGGGTATTTATTGTACATATCATGCTTGATGGAAGGCTTGATTTACTTTCCAGAACTTGATGACCCGGATCAGCCTGCGCTGTCTCGCGGTGTCTTTCTCTATCGACATATTGTACCGTCTTCATTGATTCCGTATTTGAGCCAGCACATGAGAAAATGATACATCACATAGGCGACCAGCAAAGGCTCAGGCGAGACTGCGCATAAGCGCACTCTCGCCAGAGCCTCTGCTGTTCGCAGATATGTAGTAGAGACCTTGAGGAAGCTTCAGGCAAAAACGCATGGTTGTTACTCGAATATGGGACCGTGCATGCGCATTTGAAGACCCGCAAACCGGTAAATCACAAGATCCTTTTTTTCTTGTGCCGGCTCAATTATAGGCGAGGGACATAAAAGCGTATGACAGTAACTAAGCCCAGTACCGGTCCGGGTAACTCCTGTGGCGACCATGCGCTATCTGGTCCAGACTTACACTGATAACATCTGACGTAAGGTCAACTGTGAGCGATATAGACCTCTGTTATCAGAGAAAATCTTGACATTTCAGAAGCGGCTCCAGCATGCAACACCAAGATTTAAAGAAGATATAAAGACCTACACACAAGATGATATTGAAGACAATATTAAGAAATTCAAGGCAGGCAACTATGAAACCATACCAGACCCAGAGAAACTCGCTCATTTTAAGTAAGTATGGTGATTACCTAAATAGTTCGAAATTTTACCAGAGTACATGCAAAGGATATAGTTTTACCAAGGAACACAGATTATCTCCCCTTTCAAAATATAACGGAGCCTCGTTATTGCCGAGTACAAGGCCCGGAAGGTGTTGATTGAATGTACAGAGACTTTGAATGAATTGCGGCCTCAAATGTATACAGCGTTTCAATCGCGATTTTAAATTAACATTTGATTGTGGAAACTTTCTGAAAATTGACGTTTAAATTATTGAAATTCTTCTGTAGATCCCTTCCTTTCCTGTAGTCTTAGATGACTGAATATGACATTTTTATTACAATCCGCCGATTGATTTTCTGACTTCAAATAGAGGCATGGAAAGTTGTGTCCATTGTTATTCAAATGCTTCTTATAAGCTCAGTATTGAAATCAGAATATACCGGAATGACATTTAGCATGCGTAATGCCCATTGAAAAGGCACCTTCGACTCTTTTGCATAATGTGATCAGGGCGTTCGTTGTCCGCCTTCAGAAGGTGAAGACCTCACCCCCCCCCCCCCCCGCTCTCACCCCCCCCCCCCCCCCCCCTACACACACATACTCCGAGATAAAACCTGTCGGATATTGTTGGATTTATATATCAGCAGATGACAATTTTCTTCAGATTTTACCCAACAATTGTTTTCACTCGCTAGAGAAACATACTATTCATTTATGTAATTATGTATAGAAAATGTGCAAGGAGTAGGAAAATATAACTGCCTGTCACTTAAATATCGTGATCTTATCTATATCCTAACAATCCTCAATGTTGGGACAGACAAGCATGAGCAAAACATTGTAGACCGAGTTCAGACGCCACAGGACGTAGCGTCTGATCAGGGTCTACACTGTGTTACACGCATCCAGCAGTTGTCGACACATCTATAGTTGGTAAAATGGACGCGCTGATTTTAGGACAAGTATATTAAGATGTAAATATGTCCCAGTATTTAGAGTAAATACGATATAATTTGTCAGGAACCTCCGCAGTCCTCAAAGCCAGGAGAGTTGCAGGACCTGTCCCCAGTGCTCTGGTATATGTAGCAAACAGCAGCGTGACAGTAAACTACAAAGGTATAGAGCTCTTAATGAGTGAATATACCTGTTATCATTAGCATATTGCAGACGAAATCACTTCATTTAGCCTTGCTGGTCACTTGGGCAACACTGAATACCTAACAATCATTTCTCGAACTTTAACAGCCTTTGGGAGCTGGCAATATTAGCAGAGACAAATGAACTTTTATATTGTATTCTCAGAGCTTTCAACAGGACTTAATCTTTCAACAAAACTGTTAAATTATGCACTTATTCACGTTAACCTACCTCTCCACATAGATTATTCAACCATACCAGCCTACGCGTCCGCGCAGTCTGATCCGGGCTACACGGATCGCTGCCATAATAAACAGACTAAACAATCACATCGAAGAGTGTAGACACTGAGCAGAATGTGCAGACGAAGCTGGTCTGGTTCTATGCTGATTGATTACAACATATGGTTGCTCTATTCGGAGGAGTTAATTTATATTTCGATACTCACCTGCACACCTGTCCACGTAAGCATATTGTTAGTACTCGTTTTCTGATGGGCCGCTCGAACTCGGCGAGGCAATTCCGATGAGTAACGATGACGATTATTATTATTATTATTATTAACAATAATTAATCACAATGATAATAACAATAACAGCAATAATAATATAAAGTAGTAAATAATAATAATAATTATAATAATAATAATAATAATAATAGCAAGCATTTGGAGACAAAAATCAATGTCATCTGCTGCAGGTTAATTGTCTGCTATACTGGAACACTGTATCATGGTATTGGTTTGCTTTGGATGTATGGGTACATATTCTTCTGGGAGCCGGGCCACAGCTTGCCTACTAATATTCGCGCAGGCTGATTAGAATCTTCGCTGTCCATCTGAAGACGCTTTCAACCCTCGGCTACCGAAAGTGCTCGGTGAAGACTCTGATCAGACTTCGCGAATGCGCAGGCTGATCTGAGTCTCCGCTGGGCACACATGCAGTCCTGTAGGAAATGTTATGCCGCGGCTGAAATCAATCTATATTTTGTTATTATTATTTTGGCGGTAAGTCAATCATTTACAATCGAATATAATATAACGAAGAAGGAAGTTAAAATTAAAAAAAAAAAAAAAAAAATACATTTCCACAATTTATGCTGCTTTTTGAAGATATACCACTGATTTCAGCAAACGTTTTAGCTCACCTGAGCGAAGCTCAGGATGAGCTATTGTGATCACCCTCTGTCGTCCGTCGTCCATCGCCCGTCGTCCGTCATCCTTCGTCAACATTTAGTTTGTTAACACTCTAGAGATCACAGTTTTGACCCAATCTTGATGAAATTTGCTCAGAATGTTTGCCTCTATGAAATCTAAGTAAGTTGGAAATTGGGCCACTTGAATTCAAAACCTAGGTCACCAGGTCAATCAAAGTAAAAACTTGTTAACACTTTAGAGATCACAATTTTTTGAAGTAATCATAATGAATATTGCTGAAAATGTTTGTCTTGATGCTTTCTAGGTCAGGTTCGAATCTGGGTTACTTGGGGTCAAAAACTAAGTCACCAGGTCAAATCAAAGGAAAACTTGATAACACTTGGTAACATTTTTGAAGTAATCATCATGAATGTCGCTCAAAATGTTTGTCTTGATGATTTCTAGATCAAGGCTGAAACTGGGCCACTTGGAGTCAAAAACTAGGCCACCAGGCAAAATCAAAGGAAAAACTTGTTAACATACTAGCAGTCACGTTTTTGAAGCAATCATCATGGATCTTGCTCAAAATGTTTGTCTTGATGATTTCTAGGTCGAGTTTGAAACTGGGTCACTTGGGATCAAAAACTAGGTTACCAGGCCAAATCAAAGGAAAACCTTGTTAACACTCTTAGGGTCACATTTTTGAAGTGATCATCATGAATATTGCTCAAAATGTTTCTCTTGAGGATTTCTAGATCAAGTTCGAAATTGGGCCACTTGGGGTCAAACATTAGGTCATTGGGCCAAATCAATGGAAAACCTTGTTGACATTCTAGCGGTCACATTTTCAAAGCAATGGTCATGAATCTTGCTCAAAATGTTTGTCTTGATGATTTCTAGGTCAAGATTGAAACTGGGTCACTTGAGGTAAAAAACTAGGTCACCGGGCCAAATCAAAGCAAAACCTTGTTAACACTCTGGAGGTCACATTTTTGAAGTGATCATCATGAATCTTGTTAATAATGTTAGTCTTGATAATTTCTAGGTGAAGTTCTGAACTGCGTCACTTTATGATCTATATTTCACGGTCCAGTGACTTTATTAAGTTTTTCCATTTCTGTCAGTTTTTCAGTAACTATTGGTCCTACAGAGTGATATTTGGCACTTGTGAAGTGTTTGTGTTTAGGTTAGTTTCTCAGTAACTATTGCTCCTACAGCCAGTGATACTTAGTACATGCATACATCTTAGCATGGCCTCTTGAGTGCAATCATCCATATTTGACCTTGACCTCTATATCAGAGTCCATTAGACATGCTACATTGTCTTACTTGTTTATATAATCATCATGAATTTTGGTCAGAATGTTTGCCTTGATCAGTTCTAGGTCAGGTTCTCTAAGTGCTATGATACTCAGGTGAGCGTTACAGGGCCATCATGGCCCCGCTTGTTTTTTTTTTACTGTGTGTTCTATATTTGCTATGCATATATTTCTCAGTGAATCCGGAACTGTGATAAGACATAGGGTGGGCGGTGTGTAGCACACATTCATTGAACATGTAATTTTTAAGCAAAACACAAAAAATCAAGAGCATTTAATTATATCATACCATTAGACATACGACATAACTTCTACACTAACATTATCGGCACAGTGGCTCAGTTGGTATAGTGTCCACTTTGTGTCTTGGAGGTTCTAGGTATGATCTCCGAAAACCTAAATAACGGTATAAGCTGTTCTTTCACTTGGCATTTAGCATTAAGAAAGTAGAGCTGGGCATCAGAACCTGTCAGCCCTGCGTCAGTATAATGTGACCAGGTAAAATATTATGTCATGTATCTAAGTCGTGATAGTTCATTAAGGCTCGGACCTAATAATACCCGGACTTGTCACTAACGGAACTGCCAAAATATGTTGTCGTGGCTTGATTTTAGTACTAGTTTACAGCACTATGGTCATTAAAAATTATTTTGGATAATAACTGAAGTTGTAATAAATTGTTTTTAATAGGTTTGGTTGAAAAATGTTAAGTCACAATTAATTAGATTGAAGTTATAACATCATTTTGGGTGAATTTCTATGATTTTCTGCTAAAAGTGCCGAAAATAGCTAAAATAGGTGCCTAGTTTTCTCGTTGATGTTTACAAAAACTGTTGGTTTTTCCTTAAATATAATGCTGCAGTCTTACAGGTAATATATTGACCTATTGCTTTTTGAAAACAAATTATTAAAATATTTGGAAAAATAACTGAAATATGAGCATTTAAACTTCACCATACAAAATTATGAAAACTCAGCCACGACAACATATTTCCAATAAATACAATACCTGTACCGTAGTTACTAGTGTATATTGGGTCCAAGATTAAGGCAACACTCTAAAAGTGAGCATTGAGTTCCTTGCCACTTTAAGAAACCACTGTGATATGCTTGAAAGATTGTTGAAAGCGGCGTAAAACTAGAATTAAAAACAATAACGGAAAAAAAAAAAAAAAAAAAAAACACACACACACACACACACACACACACACACTAAAATCTGCCAAACGAGAAAAAATTAATCTGGCCCTTCCCGTGTATATAGGTACTGACTATATGTAAAGTCAGTCTGCAAGAAACACTGCGCTTCTTAGGATAGCGAAAACAACCCTATTCATCCTAGAAGGCCAACTACTACCAGCAAATGGTCCTCATGGGTTGAGGCGTCGTTAAGCATGAATCCGTCATAACACCCAGCCCCAGTTTTAGAAATTCCTTCTTGTGTTTACAAGGGAATTCTAACGAGAATACCGCAACAAATTGAGTTCATGCGCTTAATATATTTTCTGCACTAAATATATTCCATGCACTAAAGAGGGTGTTTTAACATCGTTATTCCCTTTAAAATGATTATTTAATGTATATTCCGTAAGTACCTATAATTTTATCCAGTTTCATAAAAATTCCGAAGAATGTATCCTATCAAAATACAGGACAAATAAAAGAATAGACTTGGTTGTATTGAGCTTGTTCATGAGATATAATGAAAAACTGTTAAAATTATAAATGCAAATGTCAGTTGCTTAAAAGGTGGCTGACTACAGAAAACTGCAAAACAATGTAAGCTGTATAATGTTTGCTGGTTTATAATATCTGCTAGTGTATAATATCTTATACCGCTGGTTTATAATATCTTATACCATATACAAATGAATGCATTTATGACATAACACCTTAGTTTGTAGGTTATTTTTTTGTAGACGCGGTGAGCGTTTTAAAAAGCTGTCCACATTTACCCTAAGTATCACCTCGACAGACAGACATAAGCAAACAGTGCAGATCATATCTGACGGATCTACACTGTTTGCTACTCATCCAGGATTTTTAGAATTATCAGTAAGTAGTAAAATAAACTTGTTCAAATTTGAGGATAGGTATGATAAGAAAATAAGATGTCCTAATATATGAGTAAATACGGTAATACACACTGACCAATGAAATGTAAAATGAGCAAAAAATATTATTTATGCACACAGCAAAGACTCAGATCCGAGTGCATTTCTAGATCACTCCGCTGGACGCATCAGTGTGTGCGGATTGGTAGGCTGAGCCAAGTCTTCGCTGGGCACACATCTCAGGGTGTACTCATTCCCTTCTTTTACAGACGTATGTACCTTAAATAATCGCACAACATAGTCCATTACCATACCTGTCCTAAACTTTGAACAAATATATTTAACTTCCTATTTTTGTGCCCAAATATTGCTGGATGTGTGGCAGTCATGCTAGACCCTGATCGGACGCCGCGTACTGCAGTGTCTGATCTGGGTCTGCATTGTTTGTTCAGGCCTGTACGTCTCAATGCTCAGCTTGAATACGGCATTTATGGTTTTTCTTTTTGTTTTTAGGAAAGGTGGTAGTGAACCTGCTGATGTTGCAATAACATCCCAGGGCGCCGACCCGCCACCCGTAGGAGCAAATGCGTTACCCCACCCCATATGGTGAGTACATGGAATACTGTACTGTAAATATTTGTACATGAACTGATATACCTGACCGAACTTTGTATTCTGGCTGGTAATTTTAAATACATGAACGGGTACACAGATGGAGTAAATTAAATTGACGGTTAGTTATATTACTATTACATTTTGAAGTGAAATACCAAATAAATAAATAAATAAATAAATAAATAAATAAAAAAAATAATAATAATAAAAAAAAACCTCTGCTATAAAGCTAACATATATATATAAAACAAACAGATGACATTTTTCTGATCTAAAAACAACAACCTAGTTTTATATATCAGACAACAGGTGACTATCATAAGATCAAAAATATCTCATAACAGCCCTTGAAGAGAGACCTTGCTTGTTAATTATGATTGAGAACTTTACTTCCTTTTTAATTTCGTCGATCCTCAGACTGAATAACGGTTCCCTTCTCCAACTGTTCCAGATGGTTGGCGCCTGACTATCAGTGTCCGTTGTCGCCATTGAGACCTTTGGTTTGTTTCATCAAAGTGTTTGCGATGTTGTGTGTTTCATTGTGGTGCTTCATTGATGAGTTGGAGGACCCCTCCAACATACGTTTGTAATTTTGAACTGCATTAGTATTAAAGACAAGGTTTTGCGCCGCGAGAAAAAACTGGTTTACGTACCCCCCCCCCCCCCCCCCACCCCACGCCCCTCTACCTCGCCAGCAGTTCTTCTACTGACCATTGTAAGGCGGTTCCTCTGTTGCAGCTCGTCTTTGGTCAAGCATTGATATTTCGTATTTGACATTTGCTTATTAATTAATTAATTAATCAATTAATTTTTGTTTATTTATTTTTGTTCCTCGTCATTACGGAAACACTCCTATTCAAATATATAGAAAATTTAACCTAAAAAACTGAAAAGTTTCAGATAAAAAACTCTAATATTTTTCATATTTCTGCTATAAACATAGATTGTGGGTACTCGTTAGAACTCTAACGAGTACCCACAATCTATTTGTTTGAAAAAAAAAATAAGAAAAATAATGTATACCCCTGTAAACCCCAGTTTTACTATATAAAACTGGGGTTTAAGGGGGTCAACATTATATAGGCATGTTTTCGTGATAGTTTTCTGCTTCTGGTGCATCAGGAGGCGGTACTTCGTGAATGTGGCATTTCATGTGCATCTTAATTATACTTTGTCGTACAAGAACTTCTTTCCAGTCGATCCCATTGAATGAAATGCCTTGGGCTTTTCTTAAAAAAATAAACTCTATATCTTGACAGCAGTATTGTAGGCATTGGTTATTTGAAGCCGATCGTTATATACCTGAGATAAATATTAACCTTATGGAGATGTAAATATGAATTTATAATTGTACGGATCAAGCGAAAAAGTATCTTCGGGGCATATGCAAACGTACGCTCAGGTCAGTCGCCACGTTCGGAAACAGGTCTGAGCTCTAAGTTGCTATCTAATGAATCTGTAAGCTGATGTCAGACTGATCTGGACCCTTGCTGTCCGCATATATGCCAAATATGCCGTTCCAGTTCATGTTGTGCGTAATGAACATAGCATAAACTATTCGCTTTGTTCGTTGATGATACATTTGACTTTTACAGGTCAGAACAGGAACTTACCTCTGTAGAGATTACGCACAAACAACCAAAAGGATTTGTAGATAAGGTATGTCTCATCTTAACAAATACAGTTTCAGTTGAACATGTGTCCAAACTCCAAAGATAAAGCACAATTGGCGCTTGAATCAAACGAATATGTTTTTTTATTTCTACGGGAAGCATAAAAATGGACAGCACTCCGATGGGAACGTTACAAAGCGCGCAGAACTCTTCCTTTAATGACTGAAGCATAACACCAGTTTCCTTGTTGAGTGTACTCCAAGAGCATTCAGCATAGCTTAGCCTCATCAAAAACTGCACAGTGGTCTGTGAAGACACAAAGACAAGTGAAACAGAGCAGAAACGAGAGGAGCTCAAAGACAGTGCTTTATTAACTTTAGCTCTAACAGCTATAAAATTCAATGACAAAAAAAGAAAAAAATATTACAGCACCTCAAATGAGTATGACGTCCATTGGCAGTCACGGCTGAAAAAAATCATGAATAACTCCCTGGTATTTGATATGTCCAAAATATTCTGTTACTATCAGAAACCTAGATCCTCTGTGGATCAGCTGTCATAGTACAGTTCTAAAATTAAAACTCAGTTTAATGCTAATTAAACAAATATATCAACTCTAAGCAAGTTTGCATACTGTTACATTTTGTTCCATTCTTTTTTTTTGTAGAAAATAGAGTTTGTATTCCATACAAACGGTCTTCTCAGGCAGTTTGCTTGCATTGACAAACTCAGTTTTTGAAGTACTTAAAAAAAACAATATCAATTAACCATGCTGAATGTTCCTTAAGAGTGCTAATGATGACTTTTTTTCACTTTGTAGAGCGCCTTTTATTCAATTAAAATGGTGAAGAAGATTTTCGATCTGATATCTGGATTTAGCTGGGGTGACAGAAATGAGAAGAAATGGTTAAAGTAAGTAGGAAGTTTAAACAAAAGTGGTAGTGTTAACACAAAATCGAGATTCCACTCTAGTTTGTATGATACTCTTAATGCAATATTTGTGCGGAATTTCGGATGATACAGGCATTGACTTATATTTTGCCAGAACAGATTTTTATGTACTATAGAGCAGATAATTGGCATATTTTAACATAATTTTATTATGTCAACTGGATCAATGTCACTCACCATTCTGCTAATTGCTTCGAGCTAATCGCCCCCAGCAGCTGACTACCTTATCTACCTAAAATATTATGACAGACATGCGTGTATGCCCTAATTCTTAGGCTCAATTTGTAACTCCAGTTACTGATGTGTTTGAAGCAGTGACTACATTTTGTCCAAGTGAATGCATCGAATCTAGCCAGATGATGATGTTCAAAACTTCGTTAATGTATTTTCATGTTCTATTTTATTGCAGACGCATCGTGTTTTTGGAGACATTGGCAGCTGTCCCTGGTATGGTGGCGGCCATGACTAGGCATTTGCATTCGTTGAGACGCTTGCAAAGAGATTATGGATGGATTCATACACTTTTAGGTAGTGTAGTCTATTACATATATGTATGAGCCACTGCTTGGTTAAAAGTACCGGAACACGACTGGTTTCTTGATGCTGAGAACTTGCTGTGGATCTGATTGTATCAGTTCCTGAGTTCGCTCATTTATCTTTTATAAATGGGTCGATATTGTTTTGTACTTTCCAAGAAATGTGTCTTTTATTTAGCTATGGACGTTAAGCATCAGTTCTTGAGTGCAAAAAAGGTAAGAAAAAAGTCCAGGGAGTGCCACAATCACAAACCGCAGCCCAGACACCAAGAAGAAGAGGAAACAGACAAAACCAAACAAGCGCAAATCGAACAATGGTACGGAAAGCACTATGATTAGCTCTCTCTTTTCCAAGCGAGGTAATCGCAATGCTCAAAGGACTGAAAAACTCAAGAATAAAAATAACACCAGGCAAACCATAAAGCAAATATCCTCGTAGAATAAACCACAAAGTAACAAAGAGTAAGACTAACATCGGGACTACTGCCTTACCACGGTCAGTAGATTAAACCACCGGGGATTTAAAGCACTTTTACAGCTTGCCACTTTCACCCTGGGTCCGGATGCTACTCTTAATACAGAAATACATTAAAAAAATCGGTTCGGATAAAGACTCCTAACTCAGTCAATGCATCAAAGTAAGTAAGAGTTTTCTTGCCCATCTCATTTCTAAGCAAACAGAACAATAGTTATATTTTATCATATATATATATATTGTCTCGAGATATTGGCAGAATAGATTAAACAATAATTTATGTGATGACCGTATGTCCTATTTCAAGTTATGTATATATTTCACAGAGGAAGCGGAGAACGAAAGAATGCATTTGATGACGGCCTTGCAACTGAAACATCCATCCTACCTTTTCAGACTAGGAGTCGTTGGAGCACAAGGTACATTAATTAGGTTTGCTAGGAATGCTTGTAAACCGTCCAGCCATTGTAAAATGTTTTGAACATACGGACAAGTCCACAGTATTTCACCATTTAAACACAATCAGCATTCCGATTGTTGTGTATTGTGTAGTAGCGGTTTGGTTCCGGTAAAGTGCTGCGAATTAAGATGTTTTTGCAGGCAGTCACTGTGACAGTAAGACAGCGCGATGTATTATATTTTAATACTAGAAAGGTCCATTTAGTCATGGTTCTAACGGTAGGAGAAATGAAGAGACGCTGATTTAGTTAATGTAGTATAGAAGATCTACAGAAAAGCCACAATCACAGAACATAAACTACCGATGACACCAAAGAAGAGCTTCCAAACCAGAACACAAGAATGTTATGATGACTGGTGCATTGCACACAGAATGCTCTGTAATTTGTTAAAACGATTATGGCGAGAACATTTATACAATTAAAGGATTTCCGCTCCATCTTAGTAAGATTTTTCTGTGTTTTACTGATGCAGTAAAGAATCCTACGTGAACCATACACATATTTGTAATTTGAAGCTGCATCAGAATAAAGGGCGATGTTTCGAACAAGTTACCATTGTAGACTGAATAGACTCCCCCAACTATATATTAGAAGAGTCCAGTTTCAATTTTAGGTATTTCAGGCTATGAGATGAAGCTATTCCCGGAGAAAAATGAATGAAATATTTGCAAACAGTGGAGACCCAAATCAGACGCCGCGTTCTGCGGCGTCTGATCTGGGTCTGCACAGTTTGCCAACTACCCTTTTAGGGGTCTCAAGACTACAAAGGGTTAAAATCCACCAGGTTGTTTTTGCTGACTGTTACAAACTGAAGACCCCTGGAAAAGGACTCTAGTATGTTTCTATGTCTAAAGAATACCTATAAGCGCAGAGTGTTATATTATAATTGATGTTGTTTGTGTCTAAGTAGCTTTTATTTTTTAGGGGTCTTTGTGACAGCATTTAGTGTCTCTTACCTGATATCACCGAAATTTTGCCACAGATTTGTTGGGTATTTGGAGGAAGAGGCAGTGAAAACGTACACTAAGTGTTTAGAGGTTAGTTATTGTTATTTGTTTAGAAAACATTGCAATATCCACAAGATGTTCGGTTAAAGTTTGGTGAATATAGTGTTAAAAGTAAATTAACTTAGAACTGCAAAACCTGTAGACATGGAAAGCTATACAATTCTGCAAAAAGTCTGTTTACCTGTGCATTAAGGAGATTGATTCATGTTGATACAGTTTAACATAAAAACGTATAATAAACTGTTGACAACCAACTCCTAAAACAAGGCAAATGGTGTCATAAATTCATGAGAAGTGCACACTGAAATAGTCTCTAAATATAACGTTGGCTTGGAAACAGCTTCAAGGATTATCAAGGATAGTGCTACAATTTTAGGGATATTATTTTTAATATAGTATTGAACTATGTAGGAATGAATTTTACTTGTGGATTTTATCGATGTGTAAACGCCAATGAATCACTCACAAACTGAAATGTACTCAAAGAAAATAGTTCCAAGATTCTGCCTCAATGGTTTTATCAACGTGTAACTGCCGATGCAGTGCTCTCGCCCAGTCATTGCAGTTATACTGAAGTAAACCATTTCAAAACCGATTGCATTAGTAAAACATTCAGAGGATTCAGATCTCATTAAATTCTGAAAATCGTGTTTAATTGGTTACTTTATGGGACATGTCCGTCTATTAAGTACCCGAAGTTCATGTTAGATCTCAGTATTAGAGATGAAAGTTAATTCATTGCTTTCATCAGGTAATTAAAATGTTTGACCTCTGTTCAGTGTATGACATATTAAGAATGCCTAAACATACATGAATGCAGGGGCGCGTGCTCGTTCGTGCCTTTATTGTTAGAAAGACAATTTTACAATTATACAGCGCGTATTATATGTCATTAAAATACAACACTCTTTCATTTATCTTTAAGGACATTGAGAATGGACCCATTCAGTCATGGAAAACAAAACCTGCCCCTGAAGTGGCTGTAAGATACTGGGCTCTTCCGGTAAGAATTTTCAGATTGTATATAACTTAGACTTTAACATCTCGGTGGTTCAAAGTTATTTTTAGTAACAGTAATGAAGGTAGCCACAAAGAGCCACAATCACAGAACATAGCCTTCCTAGAGGAAGTGTAAACCAACAAGGACAGACATCACATATTATAAACCAACAAAAAACAAAACAATCAACACCCTCTTCCCAAATGAGATGATTGCAATGCCATACGGGATACAGTAACCACCACAACAATGCAAAATAAAACAGAAAACGCCCGAAACAAACCCAAGAGCTAGTAGCCACAAGGTCCCACAAAGAATGGACTACACCTGAACCCGCACGATCGGTATATATAATTAACTTGTCCAAAAGGGAATAATGCGTAAATATGAATAAAAGACAAGTTGTGTCATTTTGTTGTCCGACATTCTTTTTGAAAACAGAATAATGCGTAGTATTAGTAATATGCAAGACAACTTGTCCGCACATTCTGGAAGCACCATTTGTTCAGAAGCCGAGAAAAAACCCATGTGCCCGAATAGTCTGTTGTGGGAAGCAACAATGAAGGCTGAGATTGGATCTGCGTTGACAAGAGCACTGTGTGGTTGTCGGTAAGATAAAAGGATAACCTGGTAGAACTTTTCATCGCTTCAACAAGCGAGGTAATTTTGACTTCTTGTTTCCTTTCCTGATCATCATGTATATTCTGAAAAAGCTCATCTATAAGAGCAGCAAGTTCTTTCCGTTTACAGTAGAACTATTTTCAGAAGCCCACCTGCCCCTTTAAAGAATTTATTTCCCTAATTTTAATCAGCCATCTGCAGCTATCTGTACAGTTTCTTATCTCTGTTTCCTTTCAGCCGACTGCCACTATGAAGGATGTGATTATGGTTATCAGGGCTGACGAGGCCCACCACAGAGTTGTTAATCACACATTAGCCTCGATGAAAGTAACAGACTATAATCCATACAAACCTGGAAAATAAAGAAAACATCAGCTGTATCATAAACAACGTTAAAGTTAAGCTTTTACAGTCAAAGCTGAAACTGAAATACTCGGTTGACTTCAACGAACATGTTGATGCTGCATCAATCACGCGAAATCATAGTCCATATGAACATCAGTTTGGAAAACTCCGACATTTCGTACTCATCTTCAAACGTCCCGACATTGCTTGTTATTTGATATCATATTATATAAGGGTACGTTATAAATCAGAGTTCTATATAGAGGAGGTTTTAAAGTATATAGATTGTGACTCATTCGATTAACCAAGGTCATGGTGTCGACAAAACGATTCTAGTTGGTACCCAAATCATACGTTTTGCTAAAGAAGTGAGGAATACAGTACCACAAACATTATTTGGTTATTGATGAGGACTTGTACATAATATCAGCCAACATATTGGATTCTATCACATATACATCGCTTGTAATAGTCAACACTGCGGGTCAGATATCAATTGACTGCTCTATGTGATATTATCCAAGATGTAAATTCGCAGACAAGTAAGGGCTATATCAATGACAGCCCACTTATCTCGAGCTCTGCGTTGTAAAGTTTTTATAATAGTTATTATAGTTTGATTCAGGTCGAAAGATTAATTGAGAATTCCGATTTTTCGTGTATTTTTATTGTCTAATTAACATAAATACACGCAAACGGGAGAGATTATTGTGAATATGAATAGTACAATCCCAGCTCAGCGTTATCTTCTGAATAGTATCATTGTGACTGACTTTCTTCTCTTAAATATAATTGACTACGTTCGACTATAGTGAGGACAGGCGAGTGTTCACAATTCTTATATCGCGTTAAAATACAACAGCAATTGGCAATTCTGTAAGCTGGTAAAAATACCCAGGAAGTGTATGCGTGGCCAAGAAATAGCGCTTCTTACTTCGGATCAGGAGTTCCTGCGTTCGAATCCCGCTATAGGAGGAATTCTCCTTATAACTACACGCGCCGCTTGTTTTCACAGGGACTTCTTTTACCCGGTCATTGCCTCGATATGGTTTAAATTATGTTGAAAGATGAAATTGATGTGTAACACCAAATCATCATCAATGATTTAAACAAAATTGTAATAAGAAATTCTTCGTTTACAAAGGCTTTAGGGTATTTATTTCGAATCATACCATCTCTTACATGTAAGCTTAATCACTATAAGGAGAGTTTTGAACTTTTCTATTTTCGTCAGGTCTGGAATTTCAACATTTTGTACTTTGTCATACAATGTTTTCATGTGAGGTTGATATTGCCGAGCGCCATTTAGATGAATTGCAAATACATGTATGTTTATATAGAGAGGAGGTGAATAGTCAGTCTTATATGTATTCCGACGCAATAAAAAAGTGTACAGTTTTTTATTTAACTTTTGACTCGTTGTAAATATTTTCATGGTCATTTTTATCAAATGTCTGGCTTTACAAAACACAAAAGTTAATTGTCTTGCAGTCATATATTATGGAGTTATGGGCCCTTAATTAAAAATAGTATTTCCAGTCATAATTATCTTGGTATAAGACAAATGACATTTGCATTTCACAAATATCTTGCACAACAGTCTGTGAGTAAAACCATTGTTTTATCTGAAATCTCCACCACATGGCGTCCAACCCAATTTGAATTTCTATCCGTCTGAAAGTACCCCTTTTGAATGAAAAACATTGAAATTTAAAAGAGTCTATATCTCAGTTGGTGCTGGACATTTTCATTCGGAATTTTCGAAAACTTGTCGCTTGGCTTGGCGTCGTTCTGAAGTCTCATAAAACCATTTATTGAAGAGAACATTGTCAATAAACGTCCTATAGAAATTCAGTGCCGACACATCCCATAGAAACTCAGTGCATTCTACCAGGAGAGTAACGTTAATGTCAATAAAGACTCCGTGCATAAATGTAATCTACATTTTGAAGATTGCATGTTTAAAGGGAAGCTATTCATGCGCAAATATTTATTCAGGCCTCTAAATAATGTCGTTCCTTTGCACGTTGATAGAATCTCCTGAAAATAGTTGCAACATATGCGTAAACGATTGTTCTTTACAATGGCACCAAAAATATAAGGATATGTGAATTTTTTATGACAAATTACCTGTATACTTATGTTTGCCTCTATGTATATTTTATAGAACGTAATACTGTCAAAATACATCTGGCATTCAAATACTCTATAAAGAAGAGGTCTTTTGTCAGTCATTAGTGTATGAATTGTATGTATTATAACTGCAATAGTGTTGTCGATATGCGGAATACGTGACGAGTAATACAATTATAATGCAATGTACTAGTAAACCAATAGCGTAGATCCAGATGTGTATATGTCCTTTGCAGACAATGTCTAAGCCTTTCGATGCGTACCAGAAATCCCCATACACTCTACTTACAGAACGTGCAGAGTTGAACTGGACTCTGCAGGTGCGTTCTCTTTTCTCTGAATGCGCATGTCTGTATTGTAATAATTATCAGTTTGCTTGTGTATCTTTATCATCACGAAAACATGCCTATATACTGTTCTATAGTAAAAGCGGGGTTTAAAGGGGTATACAATATTTTTCATATTTCTGCTCAAAAACATAGATTGGTAGGTACTCGTTAGAACCACCTCGTTGAGGCGGTTCTAACGAGCACCCACAGTCTATGTTTTGGGCAGAAATATGAAAAATATTAGAATTTTTATCTGAATTTTTTTTTTGTTTTTGGTGGTAAAATCTTTAGTGTATTTGAATAGGCTTGTTTCGTAATGGTAATCATTCCGGTACGTATATTTATTATGTGTTGTCAATAATTATGACAGTACACCCTCAGAAATGTGTGCATTGTAAGTCAATGGCATTGATACTGTAACCGAACCGTGAGACAATGGAAAACATTTTTGCGTTCGCATGTAATCCTCTTTAAAGAATGTCCACCTCTGTATCAGTGGAGTCATATTAGGTTATATGCCGACCACTAAATACATTAACACGGCTGCGAGGATTTTTGTGAGTGAAAGAAAGCACATGCCATGATTGTACACTAAAGTTCATAAACAAGGCAGTTTATGTGTTATTTATAGAATATATCATGGTCACGCTGCGCAGACATGATCTTCGCATTTCGCGGTATCTACAGTTTGACGATTTATAGCCATTCTTATACATTGCCGCATAGCAACCGTAGATCGTAATTGTTTCTGTCAACCGTAGATCGTACTTGTTTCTGTCAACCGTAGATCGTACTTGTTTCTGTCAACGTTAAGTCACATTTTACATGTAGATACCAGATGCCTTTCAATCTTTTATGATCACAATGTCTCTGAATTCTTGTAGAAATGTTTGTTACTTGTAGATTGTTTTTATTGTATATTTGTTTTAATGAATTAAATAATGTTATACACTGTAAGTATGTATTTGTGTCATCTTTCCCCTGTTGTTGCTATAGATAAATAGAAAGGAAGGCCATAATCATTAGATGTAATTAATAGTGTGACTGGCAATTGTCTTTAATATTTAAATATTTAGTAATTTCCGTTAAAACTAAAGAAATTTTTAGCTCGGCTGTTTTCGAAGAAAACGACGAGGTATTTGGCATATCTCTGGCGTCGTCTGCGTCGTCGTCGTGGTGCAAAAACTTGGACATTTTGTAATATCTCTGTCATTACTGAAGATATTTACTTGAAACTCGGACTAGTTGTTCATTATGAAAAGGGGAGCTCATATCAATAGGGGAGGTAACCCTCAAAATATTTTGGCACAGTTATGCCCTTTTTTCGACTTAGAGTTTTTGTTGAAAAATGGTTTCACTGCGATTTCTCAAGAACTGGTGGATGAATTCTGATCATGTTTTGTATTACATAATTATGCCACTTCCAATTTAATGTATTTAAGTAGGTCTGTTGCTTATAATCAAACATGTCCTATATATTTCTAAAAGAAACTGCAGCCGAGCGTTGGCACCCGCATGCGGTGCTCTTGTTCACCATTTCGGAGGATTAAAATGTTAACTACGAGGTATATTAAAGTTTGCTTTACATCATTAAGGTTTTTCTGCATTTTGCATACGTTTACGTCATTCTATTGTAATAATTGAAAGCATCTCAAAGGTGTAAGTTGCTGCGTTAGAATAATTTTCTCAGTACTACTAGGGATCTAGAAAAATTTTGAAGAACAATACTTAAAGGGGTACATCTTTGAAGCACCAGAATTCTGATACCAGGTGGTGATTTCAACTTTTTAGTGTTTCATAACTTTTACAACGAAATTGGAAAGTAAGATGCAGAATTTAAAGAAAATCTATTGTTGCGATAAAAAGTTGCAGGAGGTGTCAGAAGTGACCTTAAAGTAAATTGAACCACAGGTTTTCTCAGGCATAATATTTATTAATTTGTTTATTTATATCTAAGTCAATTATTTTTATCACTATTTTTTTTTATCAAACAGCACTGACAAATAGATTTATGATGTCAAGGATTAGAAATCTTGACTTTTGCCAGTGACCTATAGGATGTATCCCATAGGTCACTGCTTTTACTCATTTATCTACTGAATAGCTTAATTTTATTTTAATAGTAATAATATCGTCTTCGACAAACGCCTTGGGTCGGCCGGCAGTACACTGACTCGCAAGTCTCTCTTGTTATGGTGACGTTAATCATAGCTCATTGTTTATTTTAATATGCTAATTTTTTTAGTGAAAACGTGCTAAAGTATGCGTCTGCAATGATAACGAATTTGCAGGCAATTAGCACCGCAAGCAAAGAATACATATCTGAATTTGGCATACCTGGACATGAGAAAACGAACTTATCTATCGTTTATTTCTTTCATTTCGTTGAAAAATGCTCATGTTTCTGCCAAGTCTTATAATCGGGAGAAAATATTGGGGCGCTTGCCACCCTTATTCCGACGCTAAGCATAATTTATAGTTTTTATTACAAGGAGTGTGCCTTGTTCATATTTTATGATAATTATAGCTATTTATTTTCTGTTTTAAAACTCTTCTTAAGATAGCTATTGCGCATCGTAATGATTCCAAGACTAAACCGTCCCTTTACAAGCATTCACAAAATCAAATATTTCCAATTTGCCAATGTAATCACGTGAAAAGTTACTGTAAGAGGGTTCACCATGTTGTGATTATTACATCCAACAGCACAACAAATTTTAGGCATTCTTAACGCTTAGTTCTCTGGGTTAAGTTTTCAGCAGACGACATTTTTAATATTTGTTTTATCTCTGATGTAAATTGTCTCTTCCGGAATGTGAAAACTTGTTTTCTGGAGGGAAACTAGAAAAATATCATGTTTGTAGTCTACTGAATCAGCCCAGAGTAAAGGTTAAGCAATGGTTTTCAGCTCGTTCTAAACAAAATGTAAGACAGATTTTGCTTTCACAATACATTGGAAGAAACGTTTCTAAACAATGTGCTTAATGAAGCGGAAGTAGGTTGTTGTCACCTAAGTGAGGTTGCATAGCAATAGGTGTTCCGAATAATCGGACCAAGGCTCATTCGGACCGACGGGATCCGAACGAGCAAAAGTGCCCCGATGACGAAACAACAGAATACGTACCGAACACCCGCTTAGGAGGTACCGTCTTGGACTCGTCCACAACAATAATCTTGTAAGTACAATCACCAAAATATGGCTGACCTATCACACTAAGAGGAAGTACAAACAAATTACGTCAGACAAAAAACATTTCAAATCTGCCAAAAACAAACCGCTAGCTCCTTCTTCGCCAGCTACAGCTTACGTTAAACGTTGTGTTCATGTGATTTTCCGGAATCACAGCGTAAGATTGGCACGTCTGCTCTAAGCATTGGTGAAAAACGCACAGTTTAACGTTATCCCTTTCTGTGTGCTGTTTATGACGCATTATAGACATTCCTTTTATAGGCACAGTTGTGTTGATAAGAAAGTTAAGTTTTTATGCTCCTCCATTCGTAGATGGTAGAAAGGGCATATAGTGTTACCCTGTCCGTCTCCGTCCGCGTCCGACATGGCGTTAGCAATTTGCGTTTAAGTTTTTCAGGCGTTAGCAATACTAGTTAAGTTTTTTTCAGGCTGGGGCATCCATGTCATTTGGGCACATTTCTGGTTTCCTTTTGTACGATGTGTTTATCACGCAACGTATGCACATCTCATATACCTAAACACGCACTTTTATTAAGTCGCAGTGGGCTAGATAGCATTGGCCCGAAAAGGACCTAATCTGTAAAAGTGCTTTAAACCCCTCGGTAGTTTATTCTACTGACCGTTCTAAGGCGGTGGTCCTGGTGTTAGTCTTACTTTTTGCTGCTTTGTGGTTTATTCTACGAGGCGATTTGTTTCATTTCTTACCTTGTTTTATTTTGTTCTTGTGTTTTCAGCCCTTTTAGTATTGCATTTCCTAACTTGGTGAAGAGAGAGTTAATCTTAGTGCTTTTCGTACGTTTGTTCGATTTGCGCTTGTTTGGTTTTGTCTGTTTTCCTCTTCCTCTTGGTGTCTGGGAAGGGCTGCGGGTGGTGATTATGGCACTCCCTGGGTTTTCTTTTACCTTTTATTTTATTTTATTTTCTTTATTCTTTATTTATTTATTTTTATTTATTTTTTTTTGCAACTATTTCAGCTCGTATAACTTGTATTTGTGAATTTTACAATTGCATTCTCTTTTATGTATCTCTTTGTAAATATTCAATACTGAACCTCTTAAGAAGGCGAAAAACAAAAGGCCTCAAGTAAATTAATTAGTTGCACTGTTAATGATTAACTCTCTCTATATATATCAATTACGTGAGACTGGTATTCGGGCATGCCGGCCGCATGTTGGTCTACCCCTGACTCAGGCACGTCGCATGCGGCGTTAGGTGATGTGCCCCCAGTTAATTTCTGATGAGGCAGTGGAGACTGATCCTTTTTACTGATGAGTGCCGTTTTACTCTTTCGCCCAGATGGACAACGTCGCGTTTCCTGACGTCTTGGAAACGTTTCGCAGTTGATTGTGATAGCCGGCGATTTAACAGCAATAAAGTACAGCGATTAAACTCTCTGCCTCGTTGCAGTCCCTCTTGTGCAACAAAGTCAATTGATTTTACAGCATGATAACGCCCGGCTTCATGTAGCCAGAGTTTATGATAACTTTCTAGCTAACCATAACATTATCCCACACGACTGACTACAGTACAGTCCAGATTTGTCCAAGATTAAGCATCTGTGTGACGAACTGGTATGGCGGTTCCGAAATATCGCCCCCACTCTCGGTCAGATGTGAAAAGCATTGCTAGAAGAATAGAACAACGTCCAATGAGTAGAATACATGCATTAACAAATCCCATGGAGAGGAGAATAAGAGCGGCAACAGTGGCGAGAGGGCACACACCAGGTCACTTAAGTACGTTGTTTTAAAAGTTTTTACTTTTTATTAATTTGTTTTCTATTTTACCTGTACGTGTGTGAAACTCTGATATAGATTTGTTTCATCGCAGTTATTTTTAAGTAATGTTTTTGCATTACACACATTGGGTTAGGAAGCCTCAACGCGACCCGAACAATATTTTGTTATTCGAATACTGCCGGAACGTAGGATACTGTAGAACTGGTTCAAAAACCCTGCCGCCATCCCCAACCCCTCTATGTGGTTTGTTCTTGTGTTTTCAGTCCTTTTAGAGAGAGCTAATCTTAGTGCTTTTCGTACGTTTGTTCGATTTGTGCTTGTTTGGATTTGTCGGTTTCCTCTTCCTCTTGGGGTCTGGGAAGGGCTGCGGTTTGTTTCTCTTACCTTTTTTTCAAACCACTTAGTATTATGAAGTAACTGTTGTATTTCTTATACTGTTTATTCTTTATATCACTGTGTGACATCTGGCCGCGGAGTTATTTTTGTTTGTTTTGTTTTGACGTAATTAGCTTTGAAATCTCTGAAGTGTGCAAGAGCGAAGCTGGTCGGTTAACTACTTGTTTAATTACATGTTCTGTCTGTGGATGTTTCTGTTTGTTTGCTATTTCCCTAGATGACAGAGATAGGCTGTGATGTGTAATTATGAAGCTTCCTGAAGTTAGTCATTATTTGTAAGGAATCCGCATTTCCGTTAGGTACATATGTTGACTGAAGCTGCTTACACAGAGACTGACATAGTAAGTAAGCAAACATTTGGGTACAAAATCTTCAAACTCAATCATTCCGGATGTTATCCAGAATGATGTCATTACTATACGCAAGCAGGGTTAAGAGCCGAAGGAAGAATGTTCAATACGCTTTGATGTACTGTCATCGAGGCATAAAACACGAAGGCTGAGTGTATATCGAGAGTTTTACTTTCAAGTCATATTAATGTCCTTATAACGGAAGTGTGTGCTGAACCCTCAAGAAGTTATTTCCTGCAGATCAGCAGCTAGATGTATTGTAAAGTGTTAGTTACAATTTAAAGCGGTTGCTAATTTGTTTGTCTGTAGCACAGTGTCTTAAATTTTTATGTTTGGCTGCTCGGCGAAGGGTCTTTCACGATTTAAAAAAAGAAAAGAAAAACAAAGGTAAAGGAAAAGTCCAGGGAGTGCCACAATCACAAACCTCAGCCCTTCCCAGACACCGAGGAAGAGGAAATCGACAAATCCAAACAAGCATAAACCGAACAAACGTACGAAAAGCACTAAGATTAGCTCTCCCCAAGCGAGGTAAATGCTAAAAGGGCTGAAACAAGAAAAAAATGACACAAGGTAAGACATAAAACAAATCGCCTCGTAGAATAAACCACAAAGCAACATAGAGTAAGACTAACACCGGGACAACCGCCTTAGAACGGTCAGTAGAGTAAACCACCGGCGGTTTAAAACACTTCTACAGCTAGCCAATTTCACCCTGGGTCCCGATGCTACTCTTAATACGGAAATACATAAAAAATCAGTTTGCATAAAGGCTCCCAACTCAGTCAATGCATCAAAGCGAAAACATAAAAATCAAATTAATCACGATAATAAACAAAGACGAGTACTCATGGCTAATTCTACTGTTTCCCAGAGTAAATGAAAACCAGTAGCTGAACCACCGCGGGCCAAGCCAAAGACATATCGTCAAGCCCCAACCCACTGATTAAAGTTTTATGAAGAGGCCGTCATTGAATCTGAGACCCGAACCGCCGTCGTGCAATTAAAGAGTGAAGCATAGCCATCGACAATGATTGGGTTGATAACTAGGCATGCAGTCTGCCGCATAATATCCAGGCTATAACCAGTTCTTTTATAACGGTTAATAAGTTTTCTGAATTGCTCCGAAAAGTTTGATTTTCCTACAATTTTTCTAAATCTGTACACTAAGTCACCGTAAAGCTGATAACTTGATTTGGGGTGATACCGGATACTTACTCGAGATAGTCGGACGAAACGAGTCTTCCTTGCTTCAACTATCTTTCTGTCCTTCCATCACGACAGCCTATGACAAAAATACCCCATTTATCTACATATTTCTACATGTTTGTTAAATGGAGCTTAGTCAGAGTCAGAATTAAAGGTGGTGTATCGCACGAGTAAATGTATTGTAACTCCTCCTCTAAGTATTTTTTTTTCTGCTGACTAATTCAGCCCTGTTCCGTTTGGTTTTGTTATTGTTGGTGTTCAATTCTCCTTCTTTATATGCATTGGGAGGACTGTGCTTCATCTATGGGACATTTTCTTGATAGTTTCATGTATACACATAGAAATGATATTTTGAAAAAGCGCATAGGTCAGAAATGCGTTCGGCAATTTACGTTGCTGTGCATGTTAATACTGATCTGATTAGATCGTTTCTATTGCTGCTAGAATTATTACCTACATAACCTTAGGAGGTTTTAGGGGCCATCGTTTTCAGGTGTCGGCATTTCTATTGCAGTTCGCATTGTTTGTTCAATCTGGTTTGGAAGAAGTGTTATTGCCTATTTCATTTAAAGGTTGTGTTCCATGCCTGTGGCCTTGCCCCGGTATATTTAACATAATTATATGTGAAGATTTTTCAATGCCTTTCCTCCTGGTTTCTTTGTTTGGTGCCTAAGACAGGATGTGCTTCATGTTTTTGGCCTTTCCTGGTGAACTTCATTCTTTCGGTTTTAGTACTGACTACCCTTTGCGCAAACAATCACTTCTATAATGAATGAAAGGTTCTGATCAGATACCGCTCTTCTAGTCATACATATATGGTCATTGTACTTTTGAAAACAGCTGCCTCAGAATTAAGGGCTAAATCTCGCGTTAGTAAAGTATAGTTTATGTTCCAGAAAAGGCCAACGTCACGACAAAACAGCCTTCTAGAGGCCCAAAAAGAACAAAAAAAAAAAAAAATAAATAAATAAATAAAAAAAAAAAAATAAAATAAAATAAAGAGAGATGGGGTAAGAATAATAGCAAAAACAAAGCGGTACACCGCTAATTTATATTGCTGCTTGTATAAAATGTACACACAAATGCGGATCTCCTTTGCTCTAATTCCAGCATTGTGGTTACTCGCTGTACAGCTATCCGCTTTTTCTCTTTTGTCTGTCTGTGTCATGAATGCCTGCTCGTATATTAGCATTATGACCAACTTCCTAAACATTTAGGCTGTTCGCTTTGCTTCTGTTGTCTATCAGTTTGTACTTTAACTGGCTGTTTCTGTGTGTGAAATACCTGCTTCTTTAGATAAGAATTAAATTTCACGATATCATAATTGGTGTAAGCCTTCTAACTGTTCTGAGTCGGCCCCTCTGTTTTAGTTCTTCTATATTAATATGTTAGTTATGAAAGTGCTGTGCTATTTGCGGAATTGTTTATCCTCCGCTAGTATGTCCATAGTGGCAGCCTATACTACTTCCGCTCTTCTGTTTAAATGCCTCAGGAATGCAGTGCTTCGTGACTGTGGCCTTTCTTGGGTGACATTATTTACATTTGTGTACAGGTGGAATTTTGAAACTCGAACTACCCCTTTAAGCATTTGAGATGACAAATATACTGGCTATGATATGTCATCAAAGGCTCCTGGGAGTTCCTTACTTGTGCTATACATGTAGTACGGCAGACGTAAAACAGTGTGAATCCGTTATTCAAATATAGCCTTTCTATACATGATGATGGTGTGTGACTGCCTGTATTAAGACACTCTTGCAAAGTGTGACGGTGAAAACATTATGTAAACATATGGAGATATTGCCCGGAAGTGTACATATCGTTTCCTGTGAGATTTCAATTACTTAAGTTGTACTCAACAGTTACTTTTGCTTACAGTGAAACGTATATCAATATGAATTGTTATTATTTTTATTTGAATCTTGCTACACTAGACATGGTATTTGTAGTTGCAATAAGAAATTGCTGACTTTTCTGTTAGGTTTGAGAGAAAATACTAGCAAGTAACAAAGGTATGTTTCGATTTTATTCTTCTTGGTTATCTTCATGATAAATACTCTTATCTAATCTAAAAAAGATAATCGTGTCCTAAAAGTGTATTAAAAAAGGAAAATTTCCGAACCAAGCTGGTATGGTTTTCTTTGATAACAAATGAGCCGTGTCATTGTAAAAGAGGCGAGCCTGTGCATCCGTGCCGTATCGCCAGAACATATGCTCTACGCTCACATAAGCGATAAGCCAAGGGAAAACTTGCTCGTGTGTGTGTGTGGGGGGGGGGGGGGAGGGGGGGGGGTTGGGAGGGGGTGGTAACGGGGGTAATTGTGATACGGGTGTTCGAGCCAGTATTTCGAAACCTACCCCAATCATATACCTGGCCTTTGAAAAAACAGACCTAGATCGTCTGAAATGTTGACCCATTCATATACTGCCCTTTGATTTTTCGTACCCATTTATTGCTGGTAGTTAGACAAATATAGCAGTCAATTCATTGAATACCAAGAGAACAAGCAGCCTCGAAAAAACTCTGAACGAAAAATATGTGCATGTACCGGGATACATCAGAAAAGTGGGGCCTTTCATATACTAAACCAGAAAAATGGGGTCAATCATATACTTTTTGCTGAAAAAAGGGGCCAATCATACACTTGGCAGCGCTGAAAAAGGGGGCCATTCGGCACGCACATCCATACTATGCTATATATAGGAAGTTACCACCCACCTTCCCCACCCCCCCCCCACCCCCCCACTCGAGAAACGAGTCAAAGAACTTGACGTTTGATTCGATAAGGAGCTAGCTATGCCCTGTGAAATATTGATTCGATGGAAAGTCCTAAGAGTCATTTTCTCGCACAAGGATATATCCTTGTGCCAGTGAGTCGATGTTTTTGATGGAGATGCAGTGAGTTTAAAAATTGTCTTTGCATATGAATATTTAGGGGAAAACGATACACTTACATGGGATGTACTTTTGTTGTCTTAACACTTGGTTTCTTATACTCTAAAAAGGAGAGCAAAGATAGCGTTGATATATTTACAAAATGGGCATCCTGAGCACGAGAGCATAGAGGAATAATATAAGTGAAATTATTCAGCAAATGCCACAATCATGAAGCACAGCTCTCCCGAGGCACCAAATGAAGGAGAGATGATGAACAAATAAGGTCCTTGTGACAGCTGGCGCAAAATCAATCTAGTAAATGTATCCAGTCCCCTTAACCGATAGCATAGGCATTGTCACCGTTCTTATTAGCACCTTCAGCGAATGACCAGATAGCATATGCATTTTTACCGTTTCTTCGCGGCACCTTAATCGAATGACATATAGCATGTGCATTTTTACCGTTTATTTTCGGCACCTTAATTGAAAGAACAGACAGCAAGAGCACTTTCACCGTTTCTTCCCTCCACCTAAACCGAATTACCAGAAAGCCAATGCGCTTCCACCGTTGGCTTCAAACAGCATTTACATCTGAGGCCAACATGTATGAAGCATATACATACATTTATTTTTGTCCTAGAAGTATCATTGAAATAGTAGTTAACCGTATTATTATTAGGATTTCGGGATATGATATTGATATATACACAAGAAGCGCACAAATCGGTGCAAGGGCCATTCAATATGACCAGATAAAGCCAGAATCAGCGGGAATCAGCATAATTAGACCCATATCCCTTTGTCAGCTTCAATCGTTTGTTTTCAGTGTCAGACGAATGTGCGGATGGATACAATTAGTGAATAAGTTCAGGAAATGACACAATCCAACCGCATTTATCCTACGAAATATAAGTCGAACAAAAAGGGGCACATGCAAACATTTTAGACCCAGATCAAAATGCTACTGCTGAGCAATTCGATCAGGGTGTATATTTGTCTTCCCATCAATGATTTTTAAACAGCATTAAGAAAACACGCCTATTCATATATATTGAGAATTTTACCACAAAAAATAAAAACTTTCAGATGAAAAATTCTGGTAGTTTTCATATCACTGCTCAAAACATAGGTGAGGCAATTCTAACGAGTACTCACAGTCTATGTTTTTGTGCAGAAATTAGAAAATTAATATGTACCCTGTAACCCGAGTTTTATTGTATAAATGTTGGGTTTAAGGGGGTCAAAACTATAGAGCCGTGTTTTCGTAATGATAGTCGGGTAGTGAATGGGATTGTAGAATTTTAAGGTTTAAAATGTTAACGTATTAAGACATTTTAATTTTAGAGTAATTATAGATTGATGAGATGTATTTGTCTGTATATACTATACGAGCACCAAATCACATGAAGAGACTCACTTGCCAAGATTTTCATCCATTGTACTCTCTGTGTTCTCACTAGTTCATAGGGATTGCCACTTTTCAGTATCTAATATGTTCGGTAAAGAGCAGTGTAATTAACATCACGAAAACATGCCTTTATAATTTAGGCCCCTTTAAACCCCACTTTTATATAGAAAAAAACTAGGGTTTACAGGGGTATACATTATTTTTGTTATTTCTGCTCAAAACATAGATTGTGGGTACTTGTCAGAACCGCCTCGCCGAGGCGGTTCTAACGAGTGTCTACAATCTATGTTTTGAGCAGAAATATGAAAAAATATCACTTTTTTATCTGAAATTTTCAGTTTTTGGAGGTGAACTTTTCTATATATTAGAATAGGCGTGTTTTCATAATGAACTAAAAGGTTGTGCCATTCTCGATTTGACCCCTTACTGCAACTCATGCAAAGACGGGTTCCTAGAAGATAAAATTCACTTTGAGGGCTGCAACCTTCTTCCCTCATGAATTCCCCAACGGTGGGTTGGTCCTCAGACTACATAACAGCTTCCTGCTCAATCTGTTTCAGATGGTTGGCGCACGATTATGAATGTCTGTGGTCGGCCCTGTTTATGATTTTCTTGTGGGGTGGCTTCAGATCGCCATTGAACCCTTTGCTGTGTGTCATCGCAGTGTTTTTAGATTGTTTGTGTTTCAATGTGATGTTCACAGATGATATAGAGGACCACTGTGCGTACCGAACTTAATAAGTAATTTGGACCTGCATCGGAATTAAGAGAACTAAGAGTAAAATTGGTTTAAGCCCCCAGCCTCGCCCCCGCCCCGCCCCCCACCCCTCTCTCAAGCATTTCTACTAACCGTTCCAAGGCAGTTACTCTATTGCAGTTCTTTTTTGTTTATGCGTCGGCGGTTTCATATGTGGCGTTTGTTATGTCGTTTTTTATTCATCATCTCGGGAAGGCAATGCATCGTGATTTCCTGGATATAGTCACTTATAATTTTTATGCCGATTGCTAAATCCAGCAGGACCGACATTTTGAACATGTTAGACATATATATGCAGATACCGGTGAACAGACAAAATCCTGAAAAATCGCACCCTGAAAGCCCTGGATAAATGCTTACTTTCGACAGCACCGATCAGCAACATATTTTGTAACACTACTACGACATATAATGACAGTGATGTTACTTAAGTTTTATTGTTTTATTGTTCGGTTTATTGCTTTTTTTTTGTTTGTTTTCTGTTTACACGGTCATTTATTTTGTAGTTTTGCTATTTTGTGCAACTGCGCCCAGAGACAAGGACAAGGATGCGATCGTGTAAAATAGTTAAAGCAATTTTCTCTCTCCAACTCTTTTTCTCCCATTCTCTAAATTTTTAGTGTGTGTGTGTGTGTGTGTGTTAGTGAGCGCTTGGGTGCAAGTACGTGTACACGTGTTTGTATTTCTTTGAATACATGGTCACAAGTACGCCGGTATTTTGCAGATTGTCTGCCCAGTCGGGCATTACAGAGGATGATGTCACAGAACACAACGGGTCTAGGTAAGTGGTAGAGTATGATATCACAGAACACAACGGGTCTAGGTAAGTGGTAGAGTATGATGTCACAGAACACAACGAGTCTAGGTAAGTAGTAGAATATGATGTCACAGAACACAACGGGTCGAGGTAAGTCGTAGAGTATGGTATCACAGAACACAACGGGTCTAGGTAAGTGGTAGAATATGATATCACAGAACACAACGAGTCTAGGTAAGTGGTAGAATATGATGTCACAGAACACAGCGAGTCTAGGTAAGTAGTAGAATATGATGTCACAGAACACAACGGGTCTAGGTAAGTGGTAGAGTATGATATCACAGAACACAACGAGTCTAGGTAAGTGGTAGAGTATGATATCACAGAACACAACGGATCTAGGTAAGTGGTAGAGTATGGTATCACAGAACACAACGAGTCTACGTAAGTGGTAGAGTATGATGTCACAGAACACAACGAGTCTAGGTAAGTGGCAGAGTATGATGTCACAGAACACAACGAGTCTAGGTAGGTGGTAGAGTATGGTATCACAGAACACAACGAGTCTAGGTAAGTGGTAGAGTATGATATCACAGAACACAACGAGTCTAGGTAAGTGGTAGAGTATGGTATCACAGAACACAACGAGTCTAGGTAAGTGGTAGAGTATGGTATCACAGAACACAACGGGTCTAGGTAAGTGGTAGAGTATGATATCACAGAACACAACGAGTCTAGGTAAGTGGTAGAGTATGATATCACAGAACACAACGGGTCTAGATAGGTGGTAGAGTATGATATCACAGAACACAACGGGTCTAGGTAAGTGGCAGAGTATGATGTCACAGAACACAACGGGTCTAGGTAAGTGATAGAGTATGATGTCACAGAACACAACGGGTCTAGGTAGGTGGTATAGTATGATATCACAGAACACAACGGGTCTAGGTAGGTGGTAGAGTATGATGTCACAGAACACAACGAGTCTAGGTAAGTGGTAGAGTATGATATCACAGAACACAACGGGTCTAGATAAGTAGTAATGTTGTGCACCTCTTGATGTTTAACAACACAACGGATCTAGGTAAGTGATATTTGTGCATCTCTTGATGTCACAGAACACAACGAGTGTAGGTAAGTAATAATTGTGCACCTCTTGATGTCACAGAACAAAACGAGTCTAGATAAGTGATAATTGTGCACCTGTTGATGTTACAAACCACAACGAGTCTAGCTTGGTGATAATTGTGTACCTCTTGATGTCATAGAACACAACGGGTCTAGGTTAGTGGTAATTGTGCACCTCTTGATGTCACAGAACAGAACGAGTCCAAGTAAGTGATAATTGTGCACCTGCTGATATCACAGAACACAACGGGACTAAGTAAGTGATACTTGTGCACCTCTTGATGTCAGAGAACATAACGAGTCTTGCTAAGTGCTTATTGAGCATCTGTTGATGTCACAGAACACAACGAGTCTAGGTAAGTGGCAATTGTGCACCTTTTGATGTCACAGAACCAAGCGAGTCTAGGTAAATGGTAATTGAGCACATGGTGATGTCACAGAACACAGTGGGTCTAGGTAAGTGGTAGTTGTGCAACTCGTGATGTCACAGAACACAACGAGTCTAGGTAAGAGGTAATTATGTACGTCTTGATGTCACAGAACACGAGGCTAGAAGTGGTAATTGTTCACCTTTTGATTTCACGGACCACACCACGAGTCTAGGTAAGTGGTGATTGGGACAGAGGACGATGCCACAGAACACAACGAGTTGTTCACCTCTTTATGTCACGGAACACAACGAGTCTAGGTAAGTGGTGATTTTGCAAGAATACGATATCACAGAACACAACGGGTCTAGGTAAGTGGTTATTGTGCACCTCTTGATGTCATCGAGAGAAAAACCAAACAAATGTTACTGAGGATTTTTTAAAAATTCTATATGACTTCCTATATATTGATAATATATATCATGGAAAATAAATGATTGCTAAAAGTTAAACCACAACCTCAGAAACTGTATCCTGTGACAAATGTACCCAGTGAGGACCCATATCCAGATCAACCTGTACGTTTGGCACAGTCTGTTTAGAGTCTTGCACCCATGGTTATACAAAGAGTGTTAGCGAAGACTAATCAGATTGAGAGAATGAATTTACAAAGTAATGTTTTGCAACAAACGCTAATGATTTGTTTCGTCTGTTCCAGTGACGGTACAAAGTATCTCCACAGAACATGAGGACAAATACAATCACAGATATGAAACAAATTGTAAGTCCATGTTTTCGTAGTTTTAGCATGAAATTACGTGAGCCTAGAAAATGAATGCGTTGTAGCTAACTGAATATATGTAACGCTATGTTATGTTATACATGTAAATGTGTTTGTTCGTTTTGTTACATTCCCATTTGTAATTAATAATATGTTATGATATGCAGATCCGATTGAATAACCTGTCGCTCTGGACACTTTTATTAACATTTATATAAGTATACTTTTATGTACGTGTACACTGGCACTGAACTCAAGGATGTCTTTTTGTACAGTATAATCGGGTTCGAAACAGTTATAAACCATACAAATAAGCCGTACTGCATGTTTAATTTCCTTGTACTTACATACTCTGAAGCAAGCAAGCACAGTCGGACTTCATTTATAGTTTTTATAGTTTCGAACATGATAAAAAAGGCAATACGGGCAGCTTTTACAGTTTAACACGCTGTTAGACATTATTGTATTAACCTTTATATTGAGAGAGCGAGGTCTGATCAAACAGTATAGACCAAACTCAAGCACTACAGAATACGGTTATTGATCATGGTCCGCATTGTTTTGCAGTCATCAAGCAGTTTTTAGATATTTCGATATATACTTGTATTTCATCACGAAAACCTACCTATATAGTTTTGACCCCCTTTAGCCCCACTTTTATATAGTAAACCTGGGGTTTACAGGGGTGTACAGTAAAACTTGTCATAGCAGGCACCTCTGTTAAGCAAGCAATCTGTATTAAGCAAGCACGACTTCAGTTCCCCCAAGAAAGGCAAATTTGTTAAAATTCACCTGTATTAAGCAAGCACCTGTCTTAAGCAAGCACATCTGGATTATCCCTTCGGTGCTTGCTTAATACAGGTTGGACTGTAGATTGTTTTTCTTATTTCTGCTCAAAAATATAGATTGTGGGTACTCGTTAGAACCGCCTCGCAGAGGCGGTTCTAACGAATACCCACAATCTATGTTTTGAACAGAATATGAAAAATATCAGAATTTTTATCTGAAAACTTTCAGTTTTTGATGGTGAAATTGTCAATATATTTGAATAGGAGTGTTTTCGTAGTGGTTCAAATGTTAAGACAAGCATAGTAAGGAGTTAAGGTGTTCAAATATTGAGAGTACCTACGGTACGTATTTGAGATGCGTCACTGGAAAAAAGTTCTTTTAGTATATTCGAGCAGTTCGAACAGCAAAGATTCAGGCGAGCCTGCGCATCCGTGCAGTCTCACAAGAACATGTGCCGTTCGATCACGTGAGGCCGAGAGAAAAAACTTCATTAAGAGAATTAGACATGTGCCCTTGCTAAGGGGCCGAGCAGGCGCACTGACAGATTGATTCGGCGGAAAATTCGAATAGCTTTTTTTTCTCGCGGTGTGGCTTATTTGTTTCGTTATAATTTCAGTTGCCCTGTACGTTGGGATCGGGATTGGTGTTGGAATAGGAATATGTGTGATAATAATTGTTGTTTTGGTGAGACATGGGTAAGTATCCCAAATGATATAGGCGTTCGCTATAAAAAGTAAATAAGAGAACTTATGAACTGATGAAGTCGCATCCACACCAAGCCCTCTATTATATTCATATTAGGTATTCGGGCACCTTATCATCTTATCCCCTTACCATACTTTTCTCAGACAGAACACGATCATAAAACGCGTTCTGTGACGACTGGTGTGGATCTGCACGGTGTGCTAACTCTTAAACACAGTATTCATTTGAGACGATATGAGAAAACGTGCCCTTTGAGTATATACGGACAGCGAAGGCAGATAATCAGCCTGCGCATGCATGCGCACAATCTAATAAGTACCCCAGCTGTTTGCTTACAGAATCATCAGATACTATAGACTATATTGGGTTATAACCCTATGTCAGATTGAGCGGCTTTGCTGACAGATCTGGATTTTACTTTTCGCATATGTCCAGAATACACCTATACTTCTTTGTACTACGGTAATAACCCTAATTATTGGGACAGACTAACCTGGGCAAACAATGTAGACCCAAATCAGACACGGCGTCTAATCAGGGACTACACATTTTGCCACTCTGTCCAGCATTTTTAGACACGTGGTCACGTAGTAAACTGGACTTATTCAAAGTTTAAGACAGGTGTAGTAATGAGTTAAGGTGTTCCAATACTGTAATTTAGAATCAGCCGGCATAAGTCAACAAACAATTCCCAGACCAGTTGTGTAGACTTGGCGCACAAGGGATTTCGTACTGAAAGTTAAGGAACAGATACAGAAAGTTATACGCCCATTGCCCATTGCGCCATATACGAACAGCAAACGCGTGATCAAAACGCATAATGGCGTATTCTGATCAGGCCTTAGTCCTACAATATGAGTTATACACTAAGTATTCGGTCAGACAAGCCTGAGCAAACAGTGCAGACCCTAATCAGACGCTGAGTTCTGCGACATCTGATTTTGGTCTACACTGTCTGCTCAGGTATGTCTGAATACTTAGTGTAAATACATTGTTTTAAATGTTGCATCTGATGAGACTGTAATATTAATATTAATATCATAAATAAATATAATCATAACAATCCACATAGATTACTTGGACACGCAGTGCCAATCAGATAATATTCTGTAGTGTGACTTATTCACTATATTCTATAGTGTGACTTATTTACTGATGTTAGTGCCGTATGACGGCCGTAGAACGTCTCCTAGTACTTCGTCATAGTGCAGATTATATTTTCATTTCCTTTAGGATCAATGGGCCCATTTTAGTTTCTTTGAAAATGGAGTCCCGCTCATGTATACGCTAGAGAGCATAACCAATGTTGAAAACTTCATTACTGCTTATGAAGAGTCTCATAAAACCGAGACTCCCCATTGTCTATCTCTGATGTGTTCATGTTTTCAAAGGCAACCTTTGAGATTTTTATTATTCTATAACACATTTATCTGGCGACTAAGACTTTAAACAATGTATATATATCATTTCTATGGGAGCTGGGTACACGTCATATATTTTCCGCCACGTTTTACAAGGGAGGCAGCTTTTGTGACTTTCTGTTTGCATTCTTGTTTGTTTGTTTGTGTTGAGGTTTTACGGCCCAGTCAACCCAATGGGGTCATGTCGAGCGCGGTCAGTTTACCTAACCACACGTTTACTGGGCAGGCTTAGTCCTCTAAGCGGTTTACCAGTATTGTGCACATTCTTTCGCCAGAAACTAACAACTGCCCTTCTTGAATCAGCGGAAGGGAGAGAATGACCGTAGAAAATATTTCATGATCAATCTCCACGAAAGAATGTTGCCGACCTCGGCAGGGGTTGAACCCGCGACCTCCTGGTCTCCAGTCGGACGGCGCATCCAACTGAGCCATTTGCATTCTTGTACACAAAACCTCAACTAAAAGACGGTGTACTCAAAAAAGAAATCACTTGGCTTACACAGGAAGCAGGCTCTTTCTAGAAGAGACTAAAACCACTTTGACAGTTATCTCCCTTAAAGTGTATCCAATCATGTTCACAGAAAGCAGCGTGTTTGAGAAAGTATCAGTTACTATCTCGTTCTTCATGTAGTAACTAGCTGGAGTTGAGCCTGATTAATTACTGTATCACCCTTCCAAAATAAATAATTATAATTGAAAAAAATGCATTTATAAGGGAGTAGAATTAAGTAGCTTCGAGGCCACAGAAGCAACTCGCCTTATGCTGTAAGTCTAGTACAGAAGACAGACCTCATTCATTACATACAGTATTAGCTGTAAATATATGTGAATGGTAGACTGACACATGACCTTAAACGCCATACACTCGAAGCAATCGCTTCGAGAGTATGGCGTTTAAGGTCATGTGTCAGTCTTTCTGCCCTTAGGAACAAAAAAAATATAAACGAGCCAAAATGGAGTCTGTTTAATTAAGACTATTCATACGATAGCAATGACATTGTTCATTATCAATATTAATATTATTGTGTTTACTTTTGTTTCTATTAAAATTTTCTTCTTTCAGACGCTTCAGATATTTGCGAAACCGTTCCTGGTCCTGTGTCAGCACTAAAAAGATATTTCTACGCGGATTCAGCACAGTATCACAACGGGGCGTGATGGATAGTACTGCCGACTTTGAAATGGTTAACACAAGTGCAAGTCCCAGTGTGAGCAGTGACTTTGAGAAAGACAATAAAAACAAAAGTGCTCCAAAAAAGCCGGGCCGTAGGAAGTCTAGATCATCATCATCAAATGCTAAATATGAAAATGTGATGCTAGATCCTAATGCCGGGTTTGTAATTCGTAAGAGCGTTAGTATGAAATCTGATATACCCTATATAGACAATACTGTAGACAAAGAGTTGAAGGAGGAGGAGGAAGAAGATAACGACGACGTCTTTACATCTTGATAAAAAGTTTATAGTTCAGTAGATATATGAAATATCTGACACAATCAGAAGCTTTACAATTTTACTTTTGAGTTCGATTGTTTTATTTTGAAGACAGTTGTTACAATTAATAAAACTTGAGACTTACTACGATTTTATGATAAATATCTCCGCATATTGCTATAAGTCCCTTTCTTTCAGATGGCATCAAACGAAAATTTATGTGTATATTAGTTGATTATGAATTATTTGATTCTAATTAAACATGCAGAGGAAAACGGTAATACTTTTTTAGAACAATAAAGCGAACAAAAAAACATTTGTCGGTGACAATGATTAGAAAAGTCAAAATATTTTATATGTTAATCAAATGTTTTATATATATCTTTTTGTCTTCATTTTAATATTTATTCTCTCTCTCTCTCTCTCTCTCTCTCTCTCTCTCTCTCTCTCTCTCTCTCTCTCTCTCACATACTCCCTTTGCTGCTCAGTATTTAGTAGAACGCTATAACTTACATTTAAATCATGCAAATGCAAGTCCCAACATATATCTGATCATTTTTCACTTATAGAATGCACTACATACAACCTCTATTGTTCTCCAATTGCAAAACAAAACGATCAATTATAACATATAGTAGAGTTTATTGAACACAGCCCACCAGCAACATCTTGCGCGAAGTATACACTCAGGATGTCAATGTTCCTTTTTGATATCATTACGAAAACAAGCCTATTCAAATATACTGAAAATTTTTACCACCAAGAAATGAAAGTTTTCTGATAAAAATTCTGATGTTTTTCATATTTCTGCTCAAAACATAGATTGTGAGTACTTCTTAGAACCGTCTCGGCAAAGGCGGTTCTAACGAGTACCCACAATCTATGTTTTTGAGCAGAAATAAGAAAAATAATTCATACCCTTGTAAAATAGAAGGGAAGGCAATGATCAGGAATCGATACGATTATCCCACACCTCCCACCAGACATCAGTTTTACTATATAAAAGCAGGTTTTAGGGGGTCAACATTATATAGGCAGGGTTTCTTGATGATTTTCTCGAAGTGCTCCAACATCGGCCCAAGTGGCTTTCAGATGTTTACCCTACTTGATTTGTCCACTTTGACTTATGTGGCACTGGGCACTGGGAGACGTGACTCAGGAAGTCATGTTCTGGTGAGCATAATTGTTCTGCGACAGCGGCCCATCATTACTAAGTTTGAGTGTAGTCCATACGAGAAGGGTAACAAAAGATGCTGTATCCCATGACAGGCTTCTCTGAAAACAAATCGCCCACATGGCTGTCTGGCTCATTTGTAATGCAGAAGATACTAATACAAGTTTGTACGTTTTCTCAATAGATTTACAGCACCAGGAGTCTTGACTGAGCAACCTTGTCTATATGGTTTCTCAATAGATTTACAGTATGAGGAGTCTTGACTCGGTGCCCTTGTCTGTACGGTTTCTCAATATATTTACTCAATATCTCAATCGATTTACAGTACCAGGAGTCTTGACAGAGTGTCCTTGTCTGTACGTTTTCTCATTAGATTAACAGTACAAGGTGTCTTGACTGAGTGTCCTTGTCTGTAAGTTTTCTCAATAGATTTACAATACCAGAAGTCTTGACAGAGTGTCCTTGTCTGCATGTTTCCTCAATATATTTACATTAAGAGGAGTCTTGACGGGGCAGCCTTGTCTGTACGTTTTCTCAATAGATTTACAGTACCAGGGGCCTTGACTGAGCATCCCTGTCTGTACGTTTTCTCAGTAGATTTACAGTACCAGGAGTCTTGACAGAGTGTCCTTGTCTGTACGTTTTGATCAACAGTACCAGGTGTCTTGACAGAGTGTCCTTGTCTGTACGTTTTCTCAATAGCTTTACAGTACCAGGAGTCTTGACTGAGTGTCCTTGTCTGTACGTTTTCTCAATAGATTTACAGTACTAGGATTCTTGACTGAGTGTCTTTGTCTGTACTTTTTCTCAATAGATTTACAGTGCCAGGATTCTTGACTGAGTGTCTTTGTCCTTACGTTTTCTCAATAGATTGACAGTACCAGGAGTCTTGAATGAGAGTCTTTGTCCTTACGTTTTCTCAATAGATTTACAGTACCAGGATTCTTGACAGCTTGTCTATACGTTTTCTCAATAGATTTACAGTACCAGGAGTCTTGACAGAGTGTCCTTGTCTGTACGTTTTCTCAATAGATTTACAGTACCAGGAGTCTTGACAGAGTGTCCTTGTCTGTACGTTTTCTCAATAGATTTACAGTACCAGGAGTCTTGACAGAGTGTCCTTGTCTGTACGTTTTCCCAATAGATTTACAGTACCAGGAGTCTTGACAGAGTGTCCTTGTCTGTCTGTTTTCTCAGTAGATTTACAGTACCAGGTGTCTTAACTGAGTGTCCTTGTCTATACGTTTTCTCAATAGATTTACAGTACCACGAGAGTCTTGACTGAGTGACCTTGTCTGTACGTTTTCTCAATAGATTTACAGTACCAGGAATCTTGACAGAGTGTCCTTGTCTGTACGTTTTCTCAATAGATTTACAGTACCAGGAGTCTTGACAGAGTGTCCTTGTCTGTCTGTTTTCTCAGTAGATTTACAGTACCAGGTGTCTTAACTGAGTGTCCTTGTCTATACGTTTTCTCAATAGATTTACAGTACCACGAGAGTCTTGACTGAGTGACCTTCTCTGTATGTTTTCTTAATAGATTTACAGTACCCGGAGTCTTGATTGAGTGTCCTTGTCTGTAAGTTTCGCAATAGATTTACAGTACCAGGGGTCTTGACTGAGTGTCTTTATCTGTATGTTTCCTCAATAGATTTACAATAGCAGGAGTCTTGACTGAGTGCCCTTGTCTGTACATTTTCTCAATATATTTACAGTACCATGTGTCTTGACTGAGTGTCCTTGTCTGTATGTTTTCTCAATAGATTTACAGTACCAGGAGTCTTGACTGAGTATCCTTGTCCGTACTTTTTCTCTGTAGATTTACAGTACCAGGTTTCTTGACTGAGTGGTCTTGTCTGTATGTTTTCTCAATAGATTTACAGTACAAGGAGTCTTGACTGAGTGTACTTGTCCTCCAAGTCATAAAACTTTTACCATCCTGTAGGAACGATCAAAATTATAGAAACATGACTGTTTCAACTTTTGTACTTTAAGCGAAATCTTCAAACCTAGACGTTCTCGTCTGCTTTCAAATCTGCTAATTTCCCAAGTAAACCAGATGGAGATACGGATAAATTTTAACAGAATATCCATAAATTATATTGTTAGGTGCTATAATCAACATACTTCAGTCCATATATTGATTCGGAAAATAATTATTTTCTTTAAATGTTATTATCAACAAAAGAATCGAGTAAATCGATTTGTTTAACCTGTCATGTTCTATTGAGTAAGATGGCTGCCAGCCCATATTTGGTAAAATACTTATACCCTTCTCCAGAAGCAAAAAAGTTTTGATACTGAGTCTTCGTATATACAGTGTCTGGATTCGTAGGTCTACCAAAGGTTGACCTTTCAGCTTTTTATAGCAAGGTAAATTTTCCCTATATATGTGGCTGCGAAGGCGGGGGTGGGGGTGGATTAGGGGAACTGTAATATGCAAACTGTATCCTTGAAGATTGTTGTTTTTGTCCCTGTACTGATATTCTAAATGCTGGTGTGCGCGATATAAGACCTTATTGATCCTTTCGTTTCCCCTATGACCATTTGAGCCGCACCATGCGTAAACGTGTCTTCTGGCATGTGCGGAGAACGAAGGCCCAGATCAGCCTTTGCATCCTTGTAGCCTGATCAGGGACCTTGAATCATTGAAAAATATAGAATGTATCAATGGAGAGCCAATGCCCATATCAGACTTTGCGAATGGGTGGGAGGAATCTGAATCTGTGAATATTGCGCATGCTCGAAGACACCTTTTCGCTTGTCGCGGTCCAGTTCAGGTTTTTGTCGGCCGTAAACTTAAGCATTGGGATTGGCTTCAAACCAACTGTTCTTAGAGTTCTCCAACAGGTCCATGAAGGTGTTGGCATACGCTAGGCCATATTGTCTCCATGCTGAAATTTTAACCTGAGGGAAATGTTTCTTATTACCCTTTCTGATAAATCATTCACCAAAGATAGAATCGGGTAATTTCATCAAGGTCTTTACCAGCCATTTCTTCTATAATATCCTCATGTCCATATGATCATATTGCAATCAGGGATGTTGTTTCTTTTGACACAATGAGTGTTTAGGGTGAAATGGCTATTTGTCGTGTCCTGTAGTAAGATTATCAACATGAAAACGGATATGCAGATCCAGGTGTGGTACTCTTCCTGTTGTTTACTGACAGATATTAATACGCTACACGGGTGTACAGCGTCAAGATTTATGTGCCTCCGATATTTAATCGTATATGTCCATGACAATATTTGATGAAAATATCCCACAAGGCGCAATCGTAATGGCACGGTTCTCTCGTTTGTACCGATTTTAGAGGCCACTGCGATCTTATCTTTCATTCATTCATTTGTATGTTACTTAAGAAATGTTATGTCTGACTGCTTTTTTTCTTGCTTTGGAATATTTTGTGAACACAACAGCTGTCGATAGCTGCTTATGTGCAGACCATTTAATGAAAGAAAAATACATTGGGTTTCACAATTACAAGTCGCAGCCAATCCCTGACGTCAAAAGGAAGAGAAAAGCGACACAAACCATCACGTGTAAAACAAACAAACGCACGAAAAGCCCACAGACCAGCTCTGTCTTTCTCTAGCGAGGTGATCGCAATGCTGGAAGGACTGAAACACAAGAACGTAAAGCACTTCTACAGTCGACTAACTTCACCCTGGGTCCCAATGCTAGTCTCAATACAGAAATATATAAAAGTACTGTTGACATAATGGCTCCCAGCTCAGTCGATGCATCATACCGAAAACTTAAAACAAATCATTATGATAAACAAAGACCTACACCCACATCCAGTTAAAAAATAGTTTAACCACGGTGGGACAAGCCAAAGACATACCATCAAGCCCCAACCCACTTGTTAAAGCTTCAAGAATAGGCCATTGTCTGAGGCCCGAACCTCCATCGTGCTTTGAAAGAGCAAAGCATAGCCATCAACAGTGTTTGGACTGATAACCAGGCATTCAGTCTGCCACATAATATGTAGGCTATATCTTATTCTTTTACAACGGTTAATTAGCTTTCTGAATTTTTCCCGAAAGTTCGATTTCCCCACAACACACAACGTCGTCCCATAAAATGATATAGTTCTGATATATTTTAACTGTCTGGTCCGTTCGGACTATTGAACATATATCTAAGGGTGTGTGTGTGTGGGGGGGGGGGGGTGGATTGGGGCGGGACGGGGCGGGGCGTGAGGTATTTTACACGTTTCAAAATCATAATTCCTCAAGAACAGAACAAATAAAAATAGTATAGGTGCTCAAGAAGAGCCACGATCACAGAAGACTACCAAGAGCACTCAAAACAAAACAGATAGCACACACGCCACAATTAAAGAAATGCAAAAGAACAAGCTGCCCCTTCTCCAACAACGTACTCACAGAGTTAAACAAGAACCACTAACAAAACAGTAAAAAAAAAAAAAAAAAAAAAAAAAAAAACAAACTAAAAAAAAAAAACGAACGCATCACGAAAACATGCCTATAAAATTTTGACTTTCTTAAACCCCCTTTTTATATAGCAAATCTGGGGTTTACAGGGGTATACATTATTTTCTTATTCCTGCTCAAAAACAAAGATTGTGGGTACTCGTTAGAACTACCATGGCGAGGCGGTTCTATAGAGTACCCACAATCTATGTTTTGAGCACAAATATGAAAAATATCAGCTTTTTTTATTTAAAAACTTTCAGTGTTTGGTGGTAAAAATTTCAATATATTTGTGTAGGCCTGTTTTCATAATGATCTATATAAACGCACTTTACTCTCTGTCTGTATTGGGACATAATGCATTTATGCTCTGAATTACTAGTCGCTTGATATAACAATACACTATTTGAACCAGGGCACAACATTTCCTACAAGATCGCTTGTACACGAAGCAAAGACTCAGGTAAGTCTGCGCTTCCGCACAGACTGATCAGAGTCTTCGACGTCCGCCTGGAAACGCTCTGGATCCTTGGCTACCAATAGAGTGCCCTACGAAGACTCTGATCAGACTGCACGGATGCGCATTTTGGTCTTAGTCTTCGTTTCGCGCACGTAGGAAATGCCGTGCCCCCCGGCACAGTGTGTGTGTGACTCTGTGTGTGTGATTCTGTGTGTGTGTGTGTGTGTGTGTGTGTGTGTGTGTGTGTAAGATTGCCTTCTTTAGCTTGCCTCTATCTTTCTTTCTAGCAACATAAAGCTAAAGGCCAGAGTTCATATAGGGTTGATTAAGTAGACGTCTGATATTTTATACATTTGCATTTTCAGCAGACGGCCTTGTTAACGTGTTTTTAAACGTTCATGAAGAGAACAGTTTAATAGACCTATATAACGACTCTCTTGCTAGAATGTTTATTAATGTCAAACGATGCTGGCCGTTGGAGAGACACCACAAATGTCAAGCATAAATAAAATTACTAAATTATGTTATTAATGTGCAGTAAAGTGGAAAAGAGTTCTTACGAACTGCAAAAGCATGCCCAGCCTGCGCATCCACCAAGTTGAATCACGACAGTCACTGGCTGTCCATATAAGCCAGTAATAGCGTAGTAATAATTCATTTAATCTGTACGAGGTTAACGTAGAGCCTGCTCAGACAGCAGGAATGTGCAAGTCTTGAAGAGAGAGAGAAGCTCGGTTTTCCATGTAAGTGATTTTCCTCACGTCGCGTCACAATTTTACATATTCTGTAAATTATGTAATTTTATTTCTTCACGTTAACAGTAGTTGAGTTGCAAATATCAGCAAACATTTGGTATTATATATTACATCCTACATCCGTTGGTTCGAATTTTGTTTTTGCAAATAACACTATAGCATGTCAAGATATACAATTATTTTAGTTATCATCGCCTCTGCGGGCTTTCAGTCAGGTAAGACCTTTCTTTATCAGCTGGAAACATATCTTGTAGTATGACTGATATTATTTATTTGATGAATTTGATTACAAGTAAATATCAAAGGCGGTGAAGCTATAAAAAGTAGTTAAACGTATACAACGACGTACTGACGTTGGACGTTATTGTACTCTAAGTGACGTCATACCACATTGATACAGCACTATATGAAAAACTTTACCTCATCGCGCAAGGATTTGCTCTCTATGGGAACGAATTTTTAAATCATTTGGACCCGGTGAAGCGGAAAAAGCGCTTTCGAACATATGCAAAATACGCATATTCACATCATCCTGCGCATGAGCAAAGTATCAACTGGACCTTTGTTCTTCAATGATACATTCTATAGTATCAAATAATTCTGTTAGCGGACAGTAAAGGTCCTGATCAGACTGCGCAGCGCGGATGCGCAGGCTGACCTGGGCTTTTTCTGTCCGCATATGCCCGAAGACACGTTTTCGCATGGTGCAGCCCATTTATTGAATCAAAAATAATACTGCCTCAAATGATTACTATTTAAAACGTTTTGTTTGTTTGCTTTGTGCGATTACCGTTTATCATTCGCTGCGCACAAACGACAAATTGATGATATTTAGTCTTCATATTGTCCATCGAAAACAGGCTCTGTCATTTCATGCAAACTTGTCCTCAACAGACAATTTACATGAAATGTCGAAGCCTGTTATCTGAAAAAAAATGAAAAAAAAAAGAAAATATGAAAACTCTTTCAAAATATACGGTCTGAAGATATTTTCTGATTATACATAACAGTGGACAACAGGTTAAGCCTGCTTTCCTATTTTCAAAGAAATTGTCTTCAACTTGAAACAAGTTTCAAACCCTTACTTATCATGAAAATATCAGTTTAAATGACCATGGAAACGCACCATGTAATGATGTCAGTATTTTTTGTAACTGGTCACGACATTTACTAATATCAACGTCAGAAAACGTACCTTCGGACGTATGCGTCCAGCGAAACTTTGCACAGTCTGATCAGATCTTTTACTGATAGCCGAGATAGCCGAGGATTCAAAATTTCTTTATGAGGACAATGAAGACTCTGATTAGACCGTGCGGATGCGAAAGCTGATTTGAGTATTTTTTGGGCGCATATGTCAGAAGGTATGGTTTCTCACGTTGTGCCTCATACATACACTGTGCATGCACATGAATCAAGGAAAAACAAAACATTGCCTAGAAGCCAGACACCTGCTTAATGATAACATTCATAACATTGAAAGCCCTATCTAATCAGACTCAGATCTTCTGTCTTGACAAGCAAATTCTTTCCTATTAGAATTGTAAAGAGATTTGATGTGCAAGAAAGTAAACAGCAAGTCAAAACAGTTGTCTCCCTTGTAAAAATGGCAGACAAACAACAAGGTGTATCTGGTGTAGATAATATTTAAATCAGAATACTTATATTAAAACGATAATAATGATATGTTATTTAATTCAGAATACTGTTCTGTACTTACATTAACACGATAATAATGATATATTATTTACTTCAGAATACTGTTATGTACTTACTTTAGCACAATAATAATGATATATTATTGGCGGAGTATCTCGCAGGTTTTTGCAGAGCTGTTATTTTTGTGCATCTTCCAGGATTTCATATCTGCATCGTATATATTACGAAAGCTGCATGATAATAATTATTCTTGCTTTCACTCAGGTAGTCCTTACAAGAAGAGAGGAACAGACATGCACAGAGATGACCTAGACAGATGCAGCTTTTTATTTTTAGACGCTGTTGGCGAAACGAGTGGCGGTCCATACCGAGGCCTTGCGTATTCCTTCCAGCATTATTGCAGGTTCGCACGTGATGGGTTTTCAATACCGATTATTCAGTTATGTTTAATGACCGTCTTTGTGCTAAACACTTCTTAATTCCTAGAAGTGTTGCGAAGATACAAATATTAAAGCTACTTTGACCTTGAGCAACACAAAAATAAAGATAAAAAATCATATATTTAATTATGCCTACGCCGATTTCTACTGTAGTAGGTTTTTGAATTCTACATTGTTTGTGCGTCTATGTTTTCACATGTGGGGTTTCCTCTTTCTCTTGATGTCTGGGAAGGGCTGCGGTTTGTGATTGTGGCACTCCCTGGACTTTTCTCTTACCTCTTTTTGTCCTTATTTGTTCCTCATCTCTCCGTCCTTTGATGCTTCGGGAGGGTTGTGCTTCGTGATTGTAACATTTCCTGGATATCTTCACTTGTAGTTTTCTATGACCATGTGTAATAAGGGGTTTTGTGAAAACACTCAGAAGTCAGCGTTTAATACTATATCGAGACGCCTTCTAAACCAAAGATGAGAGAAAGCAACAAATACAATAAGGAAAAGATATTTACAAAACACGAGTTTTTAAAACCGATTAGCATAACTGATACGCTCAATTGCACGACGTGAGCCTCCAACTGAATGACATCTACTTTCTGAATCTGTTTGAGAAGGTTGGCATCTGACTCATGATTTCTGTGGTCTGTCCTATCATGGTTCAAGTTATGGTTTTCTTTTTTGTTTTTCTCATTTCAAACTGACATTTGGACCTTCTCTTTGTTTCATTGCCGTTTTGTTATTATTTGTGTTTTAGTGTTATGTTTCACTAATGAGGTACAGAATCTATTCGCGGACCGAAAGCGTACTTTTAATTTTGAGCTGTATCAGGCTTGAAGTAGTCATCACGGAAACATACCTATATAATTTTGACTCACTTAATTCCTACTTCTGAAACTGGGATTTACAGGGGTATGCATTATTTTTCTTATTCTGCTCAGAAACATAGACTGTGGGTACTCGTAAAAACCGCCTTCCATAATCTATGATTTAGCAGAAATATTAAAAACATAAAAAAAAAAAATATTTGAAAACTTTTGATGGTGAAATTTTCAAAATATTTGAATAGGCGTGTTTTCGTAATGTGTCTCTGCTGACATTCAAACTGTGCCATTTTGTCTGATCATTATTTATACCTCATTTCTTTTTCTGACGTTGCCTCGGGAAGAACATTACGAAAACAAGCCTATTCAAATATACGGAAAATTTTAACACCGAAAAAGAAAATTTTCAGATAAAAATTCTGATATATTTCTTTCTGCTCAAAAGAAGCGAGGCGGTTTAAACGAGTACCTACAATCTATGTTTTTGAGCTGAAATAATGTAAACCCCTGTAAACCCCAAGTTACTCTTAAGCTAGGGGGTGGGGGGCGTGGGGGTGTATGCAGCCTCGCAAACTACATTGTTGCATATGAAGAGACTCAATCGAACCGAGTCTTCGATTTTCGTGATTCTTTGTTTCCAAAGACAATCCTCTTTTACTTTTATTTTACTCTATAAATTTGGGGTTTAAGTGGGCCAACATTATATAGGCATGTTTTAGTGATGATAGTGGAAAATGGCATGCACAATAGTTCATATTTGTATGCTTGCTGTTCATTGGCTTTCATCTTTGTACAAAACAAACACTGATCGAACAGAAAACATCTACGCGACCCGAACAAGTCTCTGTGATTTAAATAATATCTGAACCGGGAGTGAGTATTAGGATCCTGTAAAAATACATTGTATATTAAAATGAATTTATTTTTTAAAACTTATTTAATTATGTTTTGTGCCTTGTAGGAAAATCCCAGCTTTAATACCATGTCTTCAAGAGATTGAAACAGACAATGAATTAATTCTGGGCCAGTTTGAACCGAGAAGGTATATAGATCCTCTAGGACTGCTGACAAAAGATGAAATGTGGAATTTTGGCATCAACATAATCGATGTGGTCAATAGCATAGTGTGTAATCAAACAGATGGTAAGATCTCTTATTCCGTGACATGCGTGAACGAATTCATAGCTGCAGTTACGGTACATTTTTCAACCGAATATATAAGCATGCGCATGACAAAACCTACAACTGGCTTGTGGTTTTTCCAGGAGCTTCGGTAACCAATACTTGAAGGCAGCTTAGTGTGTTTCTCTTTCATACCTCATGCAAACTTGACCGATCGACAGAATGAATACCATTCGGTAATCAATACTTGAAGGCAGCTTCATGTGTTTCTCTTAAATACCGCATGCAAACTTGACCGATCGACAGAATGAATACCATTCGGTAATCAATATTTGAAGGCAGCTTCATGTGTTTCTCTTTCATACCTCATGCAAACTCGACCGATCGACAGAATGAATACCATTCGGTAATCAATACTTGAAGGCAGCTTCATGTGTTTCTCTTTCATACCTCATGCAAACTTGACCGATCGACAGAATGAATACCATTCGGTAATCAATACTTGAAGGCAGCTTCATGTGTTTCTCTTTCATACCTCATGCAAACTCGACCGATCGACAGAATGAATACCATTCGGTAATCAATACTTGAAGGCAGCTTCATGTGTTTCTCTTTCATACCTCATGCAAACTTGACCGATCGACAGAATGAATACCATTCGGTAACCAATACTTGAAGGCAGCTTCATGTGTTTCTCTTTCATACCTCATGCAAACTTGACCGATCGACAGAATGAATACCATTCGGTAATCAATACTTGAAGGCAGCTTCATGTGTTTCTCTTAAATACCTCATGCAAACTCGACCGATCGACAGAATGAATATAATGATCGCCGATAATTAACTTCTCATCTTCGGAACACTTTGTAATACCAAGCTCCCTTTTTAAATGCACTGACAGCATTATTGTTCGTCTTGCCAGCTAGAACGAAAACGTTTTTTCTTGCAGAAGACCATATTCACCCTTAGTATTCGGACAGACAGATCTGAAAATTACTGTAGACCCAGATAAGACATCATAGAATGTGGGGTCTTGTTTGGGTTGTCACAGTTTTTCACAATCCACCAGTTTATTTTGACACATCTCTAGCTAATACTCGTTGTATTTCAGAGACTGTAGATTTGATAGAATGTATCAAGGCCAATGATCCAGTGTGGCAGCCAGAGTTAACATCATGTGCGATGAAAAATGTTCGTTCATTGTTTGAGGTGATGGATTCAGATGATCCCACTCAGACGGCTCCGTCCGTATACTGCACGTACGTCACATATTACATTGATACACTTAGTTGAAAAATATCTGTCCAATTCAATACCTCTTCATTCTATAAAAAATATATAAAAAAAGAGGAAGTATGGTTAATAAATGCATAAAAAATAAATTTATGCAATGCAAATAGGTGATAGAAATACTAAACAAATGACAATAAGGTTTAAAAATTATAATAACTAAAGATAAACACGAATAGTGGTATACTGGGGCCTTTCACTAGAACGGAGAGTAGTAATTACAAGAAGGTCTGTCCGAACCTGAATTTAATGGCGACAGTCTATAAATTCCGACATGTTGTTGGAAATACTGAATTTTCGGTACAATTTAAAACGATTGTCGCTCGCAGTAAAAGGACTGGTTACAACATGAATATTCTGTGGCGTACGGCATGCTTGGTGGTTAACCAAATTGTGGTTGATATTTTTGCTCTCCTCTTTAATCGCACGATGGTGGGCCGGTCCTAAGACTAAATGATAGCTCCCTCCTCAATCTGTTCCAAATAGTCGGCACCTGACTATCAGTGTCTTGGTAGGGCTAATCGTGGTCCTGTATGTGTTTTTTTTCTGTGATCTGGCTTCAGATCGCCATTTAATCCTTTGCATTAATGAATTCCTCGCAGTGTTTTGATTATATGTGTTTCGGTGTGATGTATCACAGCTAAGGTAGAGGGCTCCTATGTAGACCGAACGTGTGTTTATAATTTGGAGCTGTCTAAGAATTCAAGTTGAGGTTTCGAGCGATAAAAACTGGTTTAAGTCCTCCTTAGTTTTCCTACTGATCGCTCGGTTGCAGTTCTTCTTTGTTTGTGGGTCTGTAGTTACATATTAGACTTTTGTTTTGTCCTTATTAATTTCTCATCTCTCCTTCTTTTAACGAGGGACAACCTTTTTATTGTTTTTGTTGTAAAGTAATATTTCAAACATTTTTTTTCTGGATTTATAGACTAAGTCGACATAAAACTCGGAAAGGTTCGATCTCCGTCGTAGTTTGTTTATTTGTTTACTCTTCTTCTTGCTGTCATATGATATGTTCTATGATTGTGACTCTTCTAGGTTTTTACTATTTTGGGTTTATGGTTAGCCAATATATTTCCTTAATCCTAATGGAGTTGCCGTACATGTACATATTTTGTCCGCGTAGCAATCCCTAACTCCAAAGCTGACTAACACATAGAAACACGTGATTAACTTCTCAATACTGTTAAAAAAAACCTTACCAACAAGCCAAAAGGCAAAGGAAACGAAAGTACATAGAGAAAACTAAACCTCTGCATACATGTACAAATGAAGTGCACCTATCACTCAATATACGTATAGAGCAAAACTCACACTAAATGTACTTATACGATAAATATAAACTTCATGTCGTACAAGCCTAACACTCTGCGTCCGCGAAGGACAAGCATAATACTTGAGGTATATGTAGGACAACACTTACACCCAACAGACGTGTAAGACAAAGCTAAAATGAAATCAAGCACTCAAATTGAAATAAAAGAATTTCATGTGTGGTGTCGTTTTCAGTTAGATGGTGTCGTGTCGTGTTGTTTTCAGTTAGGTCAAAAGAACGCAGAATACATCATTAATTGCGACAATATGTAAGTTTTACTTTCTTCAGATATTTTTGAAGTACTGACACATACACGTACATATATACAGAGAAGTGAAAACTATTCAGACAAAGTCTGACACAGTCGCACTAGTTTCTTACGGACTTTGCATTTCTGTCTTCGCATATTACATTATTTTTTTACGTTTTTAAATATCGTAAAAGCTGGGTATGATCATATCCCTCGAACAGAACACTCATCATGTTGTCGTTATCATGTATTTGCAGTTTTCAGAAAGGTAACTACCAAGATATTACAGTTAAACCATACGGTTGAGCAGTATGCTGATATTGTTCTATTTTGTTTCTGTTTAACTCACTTATCAACTAGAAATATGTCCAAAGAGCACGAATGCCCCCGCCTAAAAACACTTAAACGCAAATTCCTAACGCCGGACGTGGACGGAGATGGACAGGGGAAAGGCCAGGGGTAACACTATTCTTCGAATGGCTAGGGCATTAAATAGTAACGATGATATCCAGGAAGAACCACAATGACAGAACAAAGCCTACCCATGACAACAAGAGAGAGTGAGAGCAAACAAACTCAGACGGACAGTACACAAGTCACAAACCAAAGGCAAAAAAATAACCGGCTCCCTGTTCCCCAACAAGATGATCACAATGAACCTGGGGATGTGAAGATCTTTTATATAACATCGTCTGGCAGGCTCCAACGAACTTTAAAATCAATTTACCCGTAATCTATATCTAAATATTCAGATAAACATGCCTGAGCAAATCATATAGATCCAAACTAAACTGTTCTTACAATACCAGTGGAACAGAATCTACACTGTTTGCTATTTTGTGACAACATTTAGATACTACATCTGATGAGCACCAAGTGTACATTTAGAAAAAAAAAATAGTTAAAACTTAATATAGAAGTTCAGGAAGTGCTACAATCACAGATCGTCTTCAATCTCCAATACCGATTTGAAGTGATAAATCAAGAATATCCATAACCTGAACATATAACTTAAATACTAGCCAAGCTACCAGCCCCCTCTTTCTCAAGTAAAAAAAGATAAGAGAAAAGTCCAGGGAGTGCCACAATCACAAACCACAGCCCTTCCCAGACCCCAAGAGGAGAGGAAACCGACAAATCTAAACAAGCACAAGCCGAACAAACGTACGAAAAGCACTAAGATTAGCTCTCTCTTCCCCAAGCGAGGTAATCGCAATACTAAAAGGACTGAAAAACACAAGAACAAAATGACACACGGAAAGAAATACAACCAATCGCCTCGTAGAATAAACCACAAAGCAACAAAGAGTAAGACTAACACCGGGACCACCGCCTTAGAACGGTCGGTAGAGCAAACCACCGAGGGGTTTAAAGCACTTTTACAGCTAGCTAACTTCACCCTGGGTTCCGATGCTACTCTTAATACAGAAATACATAAAAATTCGGTTCGCAAAAAGGCTCCCAACTCAGTCAATGCATCAAAGCGAAAACATAAAAATCAAATTAATCACTATAATAAACAAAGACGAGTACTCATAGCTAATTCTACTGTATGCCAGAGTAAATGAAAACCAATAGTTGAACCACAGCGGGCCAAGCCAAAGACATATCGTCAAGCCCGACCCCACTGTTTAAATTTTACGAAGAGGCCGTCATTGAGTCTGAGGCCCGAACCGCCGTCGTGCAATTAAAAAGTGAAGCATGGCCATCAACAATGATTGAGTTGGCAACTAGGCATGCAGTCTGCCGCATAATATCCAGGCTATAGCCAATTCTTTTATAACGGTTAATAAGTTTTCTGATTTGCTCCGAAAAGATAGATTTACCTACAATTTTTCTAAATCTGTATACTAAGTCACCGTAAAATTCGGGGTCCGATATACCTTGTTGCAGAAGTGTTTTCAGACTGACGCTATATTTTTCTAACAAGGCACTGTGTCTGTGATAAAATTTTGAAAACGCCTTACGAAGTTTAAAATAACGATAGCCCTGCCTAAGAAGTTTGGCAGTAAGGGCTTTATTACGGTAACTAAAGTCATTAAGATTTGAAGAATCTTAATGACTAAGTTGATGAATAAGTTGATCGCAAACCTAGACAAGATAGAACATATACAAGAACAAGGTACCAAAGAAGCTTGAACAAAAATTACTCCGCAGCCAGAGTGTTTATGCCTTGTTTACGGTATCCATATCTTCAGCTAGGTTCCAGCGTTATTTCAAATACACAGTATTGTTCGATTTGCGGAAAGGCTTTTTAATTCAATCAATGAATTATCGCAGAAAGACAAATAAACCATTTAAACAAGTGTTATAAATTAAACGAAAGTAAAGAAAAACTGTAAGTAAGATGTCCGTATATTTATGTTAAATATAATATGAATAAACTTACTGATAATTTTACAGGCCATTGTATGGTTTCGCTGCTTGTATGAAGACAGCTTTGAGCAACATGTGTGGTAATGAAGATTTATTAGACACTGTGTATGAAGACGTTATAGTAGATGTTGTTGGCGATCAGTTTGGCTGTGAAACAGAAGGAAATGTTATATCGTGTAAGTCGTGAAAACCTAAAGGAGAAATTGTTATTTTAGTATACTCAGCAGAATTTAAAAAAAAAAAAAAAAAAAAAAAAAAAAAAAAGAGACGTTTTTAAATTTGAAATATTTCGCGTACGTGTGTGGGTATCATAATATACATGACAGTACTAAGCAATTTGATAAATGTTAGGATGTTTTCATGCTCTTCCCAAACAGTACTCAGTCTGCCCCACCCCCTATTCCCCCTCTCCCTGCCGCCCCCCCCCCCCCTCCTGTGATACGTCCATAAGTTTCAAACGTTTCAAAGACTGAGCTGAAAATGAAGTTGCGCTTCATGACTGTGGCATGTTCTGGCCATCTTCACTTATATTTTTGAAACTGAGAGGGTGGGGAGGGGGAGGAATAAAATATATATATAGGGATACCCCAGAAAAGCCACAGTCACGAAACACAGCCATCCCGAAGCACTGGGAAGTTTTCTTTGTTTTAAGGGCAGCCATTATCGAATTTTGAAAGACATGAACAACAACACAAATCAACATTCTAACAAAAGCATAAGAAACAAAACGTATCAAAGTCGCAATAAAAAATACCGCCTTTGGATGAAACAATGTACTGCATTAGTTTTATTTGTCTCATTCTTAAATTTGGTAGACAGCAATTGAGAACTTTTTTATATGCAGTTATAACTGAGATGCCGTAAAGTAAAAATTCTTTAAGTATATATATATATATATATATATATATATATATATATATATATATATATATATATATATATATATATATATATATATATATATATATATATAGAGAGAGAGAGAGAGAGAGAGAGAGAGAGAGAGAGAGAGAGAGAGAATGCCTCAACTAACCAACATCTGCACAGTCTGTTCAGAGTATTTGTTGTCGACTCAGTGAGTCAATGACAAACGTAATATCCTCCAAGTATTGGGATAGACAGGCCTGGGCAAAGAGTCTAGATTCAGATCAGATGCCGCAGAACTCGGTGTCTGATCAGTGTCTACAGTGTGACCCTCATCCAGTATGAATCAAATATATCAGTACAGGATAAAAGGGACTTGTTCAAACACCTATGATAAGGAGTCTTAATATTTATGGTAGATACGGTAGGATATCCGGGGGAACTGTTAGTTATGGTAGATACAGTAGGATATAAGGGGAGCTGTAATTTAGGGTAGAAACAGTAGGATATATCGGAGAACTGTAATTTCTCTGATCTCATAGCACTGATTGATCTGTGCATCTTATCTCAAATAACCAGAGTAAATAGGAAAACTTAGGAACTGATACAATCAGATCTACATCAAGCCCCAACACCAAAGAGAAAGACAGACAAATGCATCAAATCAGCAATAAAATAAACAGATGGCAAGCAGATTTGAAAACGCTTTCCCAGAAAGGTTGGAACTGTTACCTAAACTTAACTGAATATGTAATCAACCTACATAATTGTTAAAAGAAAAGAAAAAAAAAAACATTAGAAAGTGAAACGCTACATAGCAAGAAACAAAACCACAATGAAAGTACCGCGTGGAAACGGTCAGTATTGAATTACTAGGGGATGGTGGGGAGCTTAAGGTAGCTATATTTGATACCGACCCTCGCCCTCAGCTTCAATAGTGGTAAAAACATGAAAACCTCCGGCAGTGAATAGCCACAAGCCCTCACAAAGAACGAACAACTGCCTTAGAACGATCAGTATTTATCTGTGGAGGGAAGGATGTGCTAAAATAATAAAATAAATCGATTTTACTGGTACCAAATGTTATATTCACTCTATGCTCTGATATTATCAAAATACAAAACGAAATGTCTCAAACGTTTATGGACTTAATTTTAAGGCGATCCAATCTTCACTCAATTTGCCGTGATAAGACTGGGTTGATGTTCATGTTATCAAAAAGGCAAGCTAGTTCAATATATTGCTGCATCGTTCTACCTGTGATTAAATAAATCGATTTTACTGGTACCAAATAATCACTCTTTGCTCAAATATTGTAACAATACAAAGCGAAATACCTTTATGGACCTAACACAGCTATCCAACCCTCACCTAATTTGAGCTAGTTGAATATATTGTTGCAACATTCTACCTAATAACGCGGATGTTTTCTATTTCAGCTTTTCAGTCGGTCTGGGAGAGATTTCAGCGCTAGGAATTCACTCATGAAATTGACAACTTGCAGATACGGAATACATGCTGGGTGTCTTGCTGGGGGGAAGCTTGTGTTATCAGCGTCAACAACAGAAATCAAGGCACGTACCAGGAAGCCTTATTTCTAATGCAAACGGTGCACTGTGTTAACCCTAATTGAGCGACCACTTTAACTCCTACCGAAATGGTCCTAAGATGTGAACAAAAATATAAGCGAAATACCCAGAAATGTCAAAATCAATAAGAACGGCCTTCCAGAGGCACCAAAAGAAGGAGAGATGAGGAATAAGGATGTAGTGCAACCGAAGAACCACCTTGGAATGGTCACAAGGAAAACTATTACAAGTTCAGTTTATTATTTGTTGTTGTATCTAACAGTTGCTGCATGACTGTCATACAATTTAGACACTGATCAGACACCGCCCTCTGGCTTGGATTCTTCCTGGTCACAGATAATTGTCTCAGAAAACTGATAGTTAGCTGTGTTTACTAGTAGTTATCTCACATCACTGGTAGTAATCATAGTTCGCTTGTAGCTATCTCAGTTCACTGGCATCTATAGCTGAGTTTACTAGTAGAACACATCACTGGTAGTTATCTTAGTCCGCTGTTAATTATCTCGTTCACTGGTAGTTATCCCAGTTTACTGGCATTTATCGCAGTTCACTCCTAGCTATTTCAGTTCACTGGCAGTTATCGCTGTTCACTGATAGCTGTCCTAGTTCACTGGTAGCTATTTCAGTTCACTGGCAGTTATCGCTGTTCACTGATAGCTGTCCTAGTTCACTGGTAGCTATCTCGGTTCACTGGTTGTTATCTCAGTCCACTGGTAGTTATCTCAGTTCAATGGTACTTGTTTTAGTATTAAGGTTTCCTCTAGACGATTATATTGTGAAGAGATGCCGACTAATCATGTCCTCTACTGTTCATTGTTTAGTGTTTAGGCTAGCTGATCAACGGCTGCCCATATCTTATTAAATAAAAGCATTGTGCGAGTTGTTTCTTCCTGTTCGTGAATACTATCCATTACAAGACTATTTATCCTAAGCATTAGGATAGATAGGCCTAAACAAACAGTTTTGACCTAGATCAGACGCCATAGAATGCGGCGTCCGATCATTGTCTGCACTGTCTGCCACTTATCGGCCTGTTTTATACATATCGACATGACATAAAATGGACTTGTTTAATTTTTGAACAAGTATTGTTGGGAGTTAAAGTGTCCAAATATTAAGAATTAATAAGAGATTCATTGTTAATCTATATTGTAAGATATTTAGGTAAAGTATAATCCTCGTGACGAACATGAGATCATTAATCATTCTTATATTCTGCAACAGACAGAGATGCATAATAATTAAATAATCAATTTGATGAATCAAATCATCTGTTGTTTTGGTGAAAAAAGGATACGACGGATCGCGACAATGAACTCTCATTCAAATTTGATAACCTGAAAAGTTTCCCACATGCGATGCTGAATGAAATTGCTGGTGGTTCAAGGCAGATCGAACAAACAAATGACTGCGCACTTTAAGGGAAATCATAGGAGAGATAATTTTTTCAAAGTATTTTCTCCCTTCTGAAAAGGCATTGACTAAAAAGGAAAATGTGCTCCCTAAAGGGCGTAAATTCCTTCTTATTAGAGTAGACTCTTTTTATAAGGGCTTGACATGCAGGTAACAAACAGGAAGCTACAAACATTGCTTCCCTTGTCAACAAATGCGCAAAATCTTCCAAGTGTATCCAGTCCCCTTAATCTGTTAAATATGGTAAATACTTTAATTGGTCAATTGGTCAATGTGTAAGAAATAGACTAAGGGACTTCGGCTGTCACGTTTTTCCGAGTATCCATCCCCAGAAGTTTTTTTTTTCTTATTCTGATTGTTCCGGTGCGGTTCTTGATTCCATGGAGCCTGTGATGTTTCACAGATAAGGCAAAAAATTCATATGCGAACTGATTATATGTTTGCAATTTGGAGCTGCATCAGACCTAAGGGTGAGGTTTAGCGCATGTAAAATATAAGTAATATATAACTACCACAGTAGTTTTTCTTCTGACCATTCCATCGTGGTTCCTCTCTTGCAGTTCTTTCAATGTATGTGCATTGGGGTCTGGGAAGGGCTGCGGTTTGTGATTGTGGCACTCCCTGGACTTTTCTCTTACCTTTGTTTTGTATGTGACGTTTATTTTGTCATTATTTGTTCCTCATCTCTCCTTCTTTTGGTGTCTCGTTAAAGTTGTGCTTCGTGATTGTTGCATTTCCTTGGCATCTTCACTTTCATTTTCCTTATTAACGTCAATGCCCATTTTGCCCGAAAAGAAACAAACAGATGTAAATACAGAAAGCATACTAAGTCTTAAGGATTTCTTTCGATTTTTTTAGTCCAGAATGCGTCATATTAATACATGATTTATTTTTAGAATTACCGTTCGCGCGAGAATCAATACCGTTCATGCGGGAATCATTACCTTTCACACGAGAATCATTAGACTTTACTGCTGTCGAGTTCTCGTCGTTGTTTCATCTCTGTAATTAGTTGTTTTTTTTGTGTGTGTGTTCTCGGAGATGTAGCACTGATGAGTTAGGTAGCCTTCATGCGGACTAAACAAATTATATGTCTAAACCGCGGCAAAAGTAAGGGCGACGATTGTGGCCACGTAAAATCGATTTAAGCCCCCTCCCACCCCCGCCCCCCCCCCCCCCCCCCCCAGTAAAATACTTTTCACTGACCGTTCCAAGGCAGTTCTTCTGTCATGGTTTATTTTTGTTATAGTTCGTCTTTGAATGTGTATGTTGCTTACATCTTTTTGTTTTGGATAGCCATTTGGCCACTTTGTTGGAAAGTAATTGTCCGTTTGGCTTTCTGCTAGTAAAATACTTTTCACTGACCGTTCCAAGGCGGTTCTTCTGTCATGGTTTATTTTTGTTATAGTTCGTCTTTGAATATGTATGTTGCTTACATCTTTTTGTTTTGGATAGCCATTTGGCCACTTTGTTGGAAAGTAATTGTCCGTTTGGCTTTCTGCTAGTGATGTTTCCATTAGGGTCAAGTTATTTCGTGTTTGTGTTTCTTTCCCTTTGATGTCTCTGATGGGGGTGTGGAATAATTGTATCGATTCCTGATTATTGCCTTCCCTTCTATTTTACGTTTTCTAACAACAAAAAGTGAAAAATATAAAAACAGCCATACTTACAGAACATAAATAGAGAAAGAACAAACACATCATGACAGACACTTTACAAAAATATAAGTGAAGATACCTAGGAAATTCCACAAACACGGCCTTCACGACTCAGCCACAAACCAAGTATAAGTAAACAAGCAGCTTCCTCCTCTCTAAAAAGGCGACAACAATGCTAAACACAATCCACTAAACACAATATTGAGACAACAAACAGGACAAAACATGACAAAAATCTCCACAGCTAGCAGTCACAAGGCCAGACAATGAACAAATAACTCCAGTATTGTTTGTGTTGTGGTTTTACGGACAGTCAACCAAATGGGGTCAAATCGAGCGCGGTCAGTTTACCTAAACACACGTTTACTGGGCAGGCTTAGTCCTCTAAACGGTTAACCAGTATTGTGCATATTCTTTTGCCAGAAACTAACAACTGCCCTTCTTGAATCAGCGAAAGGGAGAGAATGGCCGTAGAAAATATTTCATGATCAATCTCTACGAAGGAATGTTGCCGACCTCGGCGGGGATCGAACCCGCTACTTCCTGGTCTCCAGTCGGACGCGCATCCAACTGAGCCACCGAGGCGGGCAATAACTCCAGTACCACCGCCATAAGACCGTCAGTCGTAAAAACCAAAAGGAAGAGTATCCAGATAGATGTACAATCACAGAAAATAGTCTACCAATGACACCAAGAGGAAGAATATCCTGATAGATGTACAATCACAGAAAAAAGTCTACCAATGACACCAAAAGGAAGAATACCCAGAAAGATATACAATCACAGAAAATAGTCTACCAATGACACCAAAAGGAAGAATATCCAGAAAGATATACAATCACAGAAAATAGTCTACCAATGACACCAAGAGGATTAGCATTCAGAAAGATATACAATTTCAGACAAAGTCTACCAATGGCATCAAGATGAAGAGTAAAGATGTGCAATTACAGAAAATAGTCTGCCAAACAAAAAGCAAAAAGGATTGCCTTTGGAAACAAAGAATACACAAAATCACGAAAATCGCAGACCCGGTTTGATTGAGCCTCTTCATATGCAACACTGTAGTTTGCGATATTGCATACGCCCCCTAGCGCCAGTTTAAGCGTTTTTCGATTTTCAAAATAACTAGGATGGGCTGAATAATCCCAAAGGAAATAAAATATAACCTGCACTATGATGATGTACGGGGAGACTTCAACACTAGCTACAGTTGAGTAAAATAAAAGTAAAAAAAGGATTGCCTTTGGAAGCAAATAACATACAAAATCACAAAAAATTGGAGACTCGGTTTGATTACGTTTCTTCATCTGCAATACTGTAATTTACGAGGCTGCATACGCCCCCTAGCGCCGGCTTAAGCGGTATTCGATTTTCAAAATAACCAGGATAGACTCAATGATCCCAAAGGAAATACACTATGATATTGTACGGGGAGACTTTTTTACGGCCGCCACACGGCACATCACCAGTTACAGTAGAGTCAAACGAAAAAAAAAACAATTGCCTTTGGAAACAAAGATCGCACAATATCACGACAGTCGGAGACTTGGTTTGATTGAGTCTCTTCATATGCAACACTGTTCTTTGCGAGGCTGCATACGCCACCCCTAGCGCCGGCTTAAGCGAATTCGATTTTTAAAATAACCAGGATGGGCTCAATGATCCCAAAGGAAATGAAATATAACCTGCACTATGATGTACAATCACAGAATAGTCTACAAATGGCACCAAGCGTATGGAAACGGATAGCACACTTTTTAAACTTGCGAGAACAACAACATAGTAACAGGACACAATATAAAGAAGAAAAGCATGGAGTTCCCGTTGGAATACATAACATCAGTCATCAACCCGCTAATGAAACGTTTAGGTCGGCGCCATTATAGATCTGTGTTTGTCAGGATTTGTTTTGTCATTATTTCATTTTTTTTACTATATACTATATCTCTAATTCTATTGGCGCCTCGCGAAGCCTACGCTTCGTGATTGTGGCATTTTTGGTATCTCCATTTATATTTTTGCAACCACACAAACAACTTTGAAATCACTTCCTTTGTATTCTATTACTATGTTTAGATTAACGCATTTTATCCGTTATATGTTATGCAGTAAGGCACAAATTCTTTTGATTTACTTTTCATTATAAATGAAATATTTGATTGTCATATCGCTTCTTTTTATGCATCTAATATCTGTTGCATTCATAGAAACTTGTTGACATCATAACTTGCTGTGTGGGCCATAGGCTGACAAAAAGCCCTTACAGGATATACGAATGGCGAATCCTCAGAACAGTTTGCACAACCACGCGTCGGGTCAAGATCTTTGCTAATAGTCCTGTATCTTTAAGGGGGTCCCTAGATTGTGTAGGCAAACAAAGATTATCACATGCAGTTTCAGTCTGCATAGGGGTCCTTAACTATAAAATATCACAGTGATACACATATAATAAAAAAGATACTATGATGAAACAAAGCAAATGGCTCAAAGGCTATCTGAAGCCAGGACACAAGAACCATAGACAGAATCACGATAAGCTCGACCACAGACACTGGCAGTCAGGAACAGAATATGATATGCGATTGTAAATGCAATCTCTGAGAATGAAAAAATAGCAGTAGTAAGGGTATGAAACCGAATTTGCGGATCGATACAGTCGCCAACTTAACCTTGAGTCGTCGCCAGACGCGATCCGTGGAAATGATAAAGTTTCCGTTTTTTTGTTTATTGCAAAATGAGAATATTTTACTCTTCTTATATATTTTATTACATTCTACATAAAAATCGAAAACTTGATGCATTGACTGAGTTGGGAGCCTATATGCGAACCGAATTTTTATGTATTTCTGTATTAAGAGTAGCATCGGGACCCAGGGTGAAGTTAGTTAGCTGTAAAAGTGCTTTAAACACCCCGGTGGTTTACTCTACTGACCGTTCTTAGGCGGTGGTCCCGGTGTTAGTCTTACTCTTTGTTGCTTTGTGGTTTATTCTACAAGGCGATTTGTTGTATGTCTTACTATGTGTCATTTTGTTCTTGTGTTTTTCAGTCCTTTTAGTATTGCGATTATCTCGCTTGGGGAAGAGAGAGCTAATCTTAGTGTTTTTTGTACATTTGTTCGATTTGTGCTTGTTTGGATTTGTCGGTTTCCTATTCCTCTTGGTGTCTGGGAAGGCTGCGGTTTGTGATTGTGGCACTCCCTGGACTTTTCTCTTACCTTTTTTGATATACTTTAGTTGCCTTAATGTACAAAATGCAAGTGAAAGTAACAAGGCAATGCCACGATCACAAAGCACAGCCTTGCGAAGGCACCAAATAAAGAAGAGAAACATAAAAAACAAACGTTACAGACGTTGCAGCGACGTTGTAACAACGTTGATGCGACATTAAGTGTTTGCTGGGTCTTTTGCAACCTTCCTTCTTTGTATACTGGTTGTGATGTGTTGCTTTCCTGTGTTCGCTAAGGACTCAAGTTTTCCCTTTTCGGTGCCTCTGCAAGGCTGTGTTTCATGAATTAGTACGGGTTTCATGCATGCTAGAAAGTGGTCGCGTGGTACACAGCATGAAACAGTACAGTTCGTTTTTTTTTTCTGTTGTGTGTGTGTGTGTGTGTGTGTGTGTGTGTGTGTGTGTGTTGGTAATAATAGATCAGCTGAGACCTTGATGTGGATCTGATTATTCCAGTTCCTGATTTCATCTATTTACTTTATACTCTTTTTTTTCATTCTTGTGTCTTTTTTATAATTTGATATTACTTTAATAATACTTACTAGTATTTACATTTTAAAGCCTATTACTTACTTTATATTATCACAAGTATTTTTATCTGAATTTATAACTAAACCAAGTTTTATTTCGTGGAAAGTACCTTCTTTACCTTGTGCCCTGTTATGCAATAATGGTGCCGCATACTTGTTAAATGTTCTATTTGCTATATTTTAATATACCAGGCTATAATTTCTGAAAATTTGTTATCCTGTCCACAAATAGTTAAACTATATCATTTGATACAGGCCCCTTTCGTAAAATTGCAAAGAACAAATTACACACATACAACCGATGACTTAATTATTCCACCGTAGATAAGTGTATGGTAACTGTTGAAGTTTTCCACATAATATATCTATGAAATAAATTTGGCGTTTTGTGTCAATTTATAAAACTGCCTTAGAAATCAAGGCAAAATGAAGTTTTCAAAATGAACTATTGCCATTGCGATAATTGTGACGTCATAATTTGGCGCAGTCTCATGCTCTTAAACAATCAGTAATACGGTCTTGTATACAGATTAGACCCCACGGTAAATGTGTTTTTCCCTGTGTAACCTTAGAGAGAGGAAGCGAGAAAGACAGACAGATAGAAAGACGAACATAGAGAGAGTCAGAGAGAGCGAAATACAGACACAGAAAATAGAGAGACAGACAGACAGGAAGACAGACAGACAGAGATAAAGAGCAAATAACCCAGCTAGCATTCTTTATAAATCTATAGCGGGCCGTTATCGGCCCGTCAGCTATCCTGACAGGCCGATAACGACCCGCTATGGATTTATAAAGAATGCTTACTGGGAACTGTGCATTGTTTGTGAATTAATAAATGTAGCTGCCCAAACTGTGCAGTCTCTCTAGGACAGCCACCCTTAGGATGCAACAAATAGGCAATAAGAAGAGATGTGACGTTTTTAATACATAGTAAAAACAACATTGGGAGCCAAGAACAGTTGAGTTGTTATAAGCTGGTGATTGTCGTTGTGATTCGACCATTGGCGGGTATTCTTGTGTATATTCTAAGGCTAATATGAAAGACAACAAGTGGAATGTGGAATTATGCAGTAACTGTCAAATAGTCATAGGGTAATACATAATTACGGGTCGGATAAATGTCAGAACTGATAAGGAAATTATTGTAAAACTGAAAGTAATTCAATGACACAAATTATAAATAATAGGTGCTATTTGTAATTTTGTGTTTTCCATTTTAATCCAAATGTCAGTTGTACGAATAAAAGACAGTCCTATTTATTTGTTAGAACCTGAAGGTGTTAGTTAGAACTGTTTTTGTTATCGCACAGGAATAATCCCACCATGGCTATATTTCTTACATTAATTGTTACCATCTTGGTTACATCTTCCGTATCAGGTACGTTATCTATTTTCAGTAATTCAGTGGTTGAGGAGGGTAGCTTTAATCTATCTTTTTCTGTCGCTTTTATATCCAGATACAGTTTCAGTTAAATAACTGCTCGATCCGCGCAGGGGATCCATAACCCGTCTATGGATCAACACAGACAAAATTTACACTTCAAGTTAAAATGTTCAATACGACGATGAAATAAAGTCTATGAAATGAAGATACGGGCACGACTACAAACTAGAATTCAGAGCATAAAAAAATCATTGGTAAAATCATGATGAGCCACCTGTTTCGAAAATATCTAGAATTGAGCCATCATGGAGTCTGCGGGCCGACCCATCATCGTACAATTAAAGAGAGCAACAGGTTTGTTAATCTTGATTTGATTACTTACTAGGTAAGCAGTTCGCCGCTTATCATTTATGTTGTATCCTTTTATAACTATTCATTATCTGGTTTACTTGATCAGGGAAAATAAATAAATAAATAAAAAAGACATGCCAGTCAAAATAGTCTGTTTGTCTCATCATGTCTTTTTTATTTGGAGAGTCCTTCGTGCTTTTTGTATTCCTGGATACCGTCACGTATTTTACGAGATTTTTTTCTGAGTTTGTATAGCGAGTCATAAAACTCGTCTTTGATACATCTTATTGAAGCAGATTATACTAGCCAACGTTTTATTTAGAATGTTAATGATAAAATTTGGATTTTTTATTCAACTTTAGAAGTTAGCCGTTACGGCAGTTCAGGTGACAAAACCAATAAGCTGACATATTATATATATTTAGATATGAAGAAGCTTTTTATCAGGCAAAATGCTTAATTAAGCTGAAGTTCTCTAGATTTGAAATACGACTATCCAGAATTGGCAGTAGTGTATGAATGCAGAACATTCAAAAACATCAGTCGATTTCAGGGCCCAGTTGTTCAAAGCGTCGTTAGCTTAACGAGCTCGTTAAGGGTCATTTCGTTAACTGTTTTAACGAATTCAGTATACAATATTCTGATATTTTTTGCTGAAAAAATGTGAGTAGCTGCAAAAGCTACTCACATTTTTTCAGCAAAAAATTTCAGCATATTTGCATATCACTCAATGTAAATTTTAACGAATCGTTAACTAACGATGTCGTTAGCTTTGAACAACTGGGCCCTGGTGAATATCACTGTTCGTTTTTGTTTCAGAAATAAATATCTGCTATGCCATTTCGCACCAACTCACAGATACTAAATGTTTTTTATCTCCACTAGGCATGCACCTAATTGAAATGGTTCGATCATAAAAATGAAGCTTCTCAGGGAAAATCGCAGTCAAGAAGCACAGCCTTTCTGAACACCGAAACAAAAGTGAAGAGGAAAAAAAATAGCAATACTAAACTGCACAACTGCGGCAACTGACAGAGTTGTTGAGAATAGATATTTGTCCGATTTACAGAATATTACGCTCCTATCAAAAGGTGTTGAACTGTAACAACTATTTTACCTATTTGCTCATTACTTTTACCTAGAGTAAATATTTACAAATAAAATTCGCAGTTTTGGTAAGTTCTCAATATATTTGAAAATATATGTATTCGTAATGAAAGACTAATTGAGAGCTTGATGTGGATCTGATTTTATCTAGTTCCTGGGTTCACCTATATAATATATATGTTTTGTAAATTGAGATAAAAATACTCACAAGTTCACCTTAACTACTGTCTGAACTTTTTCCAGCAGACAACAAATTGTTCCTTATTTTTTTTTTTTTTTTTTTCTAGAATATCCATCTTGGCGTCTCCTTACGATACAATTTGCATGAAATATCAAAGCCTGTTTTCAGGGAAAAATATTTCAAAATATCGGCTGTGCTGATATTTTAGATACACATCTTTAAACAGTAATTACCAGGTAGCGTGACAGTGTAAAATAAAGTGGCAGCATGGTTTCTATCAGTTTTCCGTCCGTTATGGGCATTTCCGCCATTTCTTACAAGGAACAAATGTGACTTCTTGTTTGCTTTCCTGTGCAGCAAGCCCCTTCTGGAAAGGGATCTACACTAAAATGTAAGACTGTACCCCTAAGGAGAGTTTTGCCTTTTCATTTAGATCCCTTTTCAGAAGAAAGATAAAACAGTTTTGACAGAGTTGCCTCCCCTGAAATACGACGAGAATAGTGATGATTCTGACACAATATGTATTTTATATCTGAAACTATTATAGTGAATTGGGCCGCATTAAGAGAAAAAAAGGCCCTCGAACATGCGCAAAATGCATGCTCAAAGTATCATCCAGGCCTTTGCTCTCCATTTATACATTCTTAAGGATCGAGTGATTCTATTAGCGAAGAGTGAAGGCCCTGATCAGACTGCGCGGATGCGCAGGCTGGTCTGGGCCTTCGCTGTCCGCATATGCCTGAAAACGTGTTTTCGCATGTCGCGGCCCATTTTATACCTAAGAACAATGTACGATGTAGTGTTGAACACTTCCCTCTTTCAAGGTTTAAGTTCGAATTTTCCAAGCTATCAGACTAGACTCAATGACTACAAGAAAATGAAAATTAAAAGCTTTGCTGATAAACGGGTAAAATGTTTAAGGTCGCCACGTAGCACTTTACACCAGCTGCAGTGATAACATATACAGAACATCTAAAAGAACGAAATTGAAGATTCTATTTTATTGAGACTAATCATACAATGTAGCTTGACGGGCTGCATACAACAGAAAAACGTACAAGAGAATCTGAAGGAAACACAGCTGAACTGGAATTTAAATTGCAGAAAAAATGTGTCCGTCGATACTTGAAAATCTTAATCAGTTAGTTCTCTGAATTTTAAAACTCAAAGTACATTAACCTCTACATAAACCGTGCCATGCAAAACCATGTTTTTAGGCATGCGGACAGCGACGGCACTGGTCAGCCTGTGCGTCCGCGCAGTATAATAAGGGCTTCACTGTCTGTGAACAGAATCATGAAATATTACATAATGTATGAAAAGATAGCAAAGGCCCGGATGTCCTTTGCGCATGCGCAGGATGGTCTTAATCTCCACATGTTTGCGCATGTTTGAAATTACTTCGCTTAACCCGGCCTATATATTAATCGATTCAGGTTTTGACTGGTTTCCTGGATCAAGGTTCCAAAGAGCAAGAAATATGGCAGAAAGACTGAACGCGAGGCGAGGTACGTAGCATCTTCCGACACAGTGCTTTCAAACAGAACTAGCCATTAGAACTTACTAGTATACTCCAGCATTTGGTTTATAAAACCACTGCATAGTCAAGACCAGAGCGGTTGAACATACTTGTCGTCCATAACATTGTCAACAGATACAATAAGTATGGAATAGTCAGAGAAGTTCGCAGTTAAGCACTTCTATATATCAAGTAAGGTTAGACCGCCATCAAATGACAACAAAGAACAACATACAAACCAAAACATCACGAAGAGAAATTGTAACAGAAATACCGTCTTGGAAAGGTCATCAGTAAAACAGTTTGGGCGTGGGGTTTAATATAGTAAAGAATATGTTCAGCAAACATCACAATCAAACACCATCAAGAGGGAGGGGGAGGGGAGAGAGGGGGGGAGGCGAACAAACCTGGTTTTACAAGCGCTTAACCCTAACCCTTTAAGGCTCCATATTCCTCAAAAATGGACATCTTTTATCCAAGAAAGTTTTTAGAAAAATGATATATGGAATTAACACAATCATAAAATGTTGCATCTGACAGCCTGTAAAATTTCAATTATTCCCTCGTTCTTGAACTGGTTCAAAAATGAAATGAAAGGGATATCCAGATAATATTTATCCAGATAATATTTTTCTTATTTCTCCATGAAAACAAATGTGGGTACTCATTAGAAGCGCCTCTTTTGGGTTAAATTATTTAAGGCTATTTTATCAAATTTGTCCATTTTTATTGACCACAAATCTAGAACGACCGAAATAGACAGCTTTGAATTTCATTTCCTAATAAATTGCCTAAAAAAATTGAAGTAAAAATATATGTTTATAAAAAGAGAATTTTACATTTAGTCGACCATAATAAAAAATCTTTCCGATCATCAGTTACCAGACGTAAAAGTGACGAATGATCGATTATAATCGATGCTCAGTGGCAACACTAGTACATATACAGTCGACTCTCGTTATCTCGAATTCCAAGGGACTCCCTGAACTACTTCGAGATATCCGTATTTCGACATATCAGATTTGCAGAATTGAGGAAAGACTAATTCGTTTAACCACATTTAACAAATATATGTGTAATTGGACTCTTGAAATTAGAGATATATTGAAAATATTGTGGAAAAGAGGAGAAATTGCTCCTTCTCTTCTTTTCCACAATATTTTTTACATGTTGTTACATTTTCATGTTTAGGCAGGGAACAGATTTTCACTTCGAGATAAGCGGTTATTCGAGATAAGCGAGTTCGAGATAGCGAGAATCAACTGTAGCTTCTACTCTAGGCATTTCTAGGATTTTGTTTGAAAATAGCATTCCTGTCTACCAGAAAGAAGATTTTATTTAATATTTCGAAATGTTTAAAACCTCATGAAATATTCAAAGTGGTGGCACTCTTTATAAATCATAAAATCATCTTTAATTCCTTAGCTTTATCAAGTTTTGATCAAATTTAAATCAAAATTCTTCACCACTTGAATTTCTCTTTAAACTGAAACTTTAACCTATTGACATGTACGCCCAGTGAAGCCACAGCTTAACGTTTTTTTGTTGTTTTTTGTTCTTTGCTTTTTTCTTTTTGTGTGTGTGTGTGTGTGTGTGTGTGTGTTTAGTGTGTGTTTTTTGTCGGCTGTAAGGACAGGCGAGGTTCGCGGCTTCTCCAGGCAGATAGCTGCTGAACTTGTGATTTCTAATCGCACATCATATTAACAAATTTATATACCGCCGTGTTTCCGCATGAAATATAATGAAAGTAGGCGAATGTAGGTGTCTACATGCTTAGACAGATATTCAGAATTTCAGTTTTCAAGACAGCATTTCAATTTCCTTATTTCTACTGCATATTTTACTACGTTTATCATTAAATATTCTTAAATCTTCGTCATTTTCAATATGACTTGCTAAAATTTCATAGTTTTTAAACCATCATTTCAATTTGTTAATTTCTACTACATATTTTGCTGCCTTTATCATTAAATCTACTTCAATTTTCGTCATTTCCCATATCATATGGTGAAAACTTCATAGCTTTCATGGCTCTAGATGAGAGAGAATATCAATTTATTATTTTCTTGTTTCTACACAATGTGTGTTCTGATACTCATGAGAAGCGCTTTGTAGAAGCGCTTCTCATGAGTATCTCAACAAACATTTTTGTGGAGAAAAGAGAACCGCATCAATACTTTAATTCAATTTATTTAGCCTACGTAGAGCTATGTCACAGGACGTATACATTTAACATAATATACAGTATACAGTTATCAGATGAGCCTTGACCTGATGACGTATCAATGGTTAATCTTGCGCTCATATGTTTACACCATCTAACTGGATTCCATTTCTAATTCCAGAAAACCCGTATGGAACAACAGAAGAAGTTCCGTTAGTAATGCCGGAAAGCAGAATAGAGTGTACAGCAGCCTTTGAAAGAGAAAGATGTTTACCGATACTGCATGAAGCTTTTGCCGGTTCCAGTAAAGGCCTCCGACCTGCTCTTCATCACTATTGCAGGTTTATAATTGAGTCAGAACATGACAACACGTGACTACATGTACATTCAGAGATGTGAAAACATGTACAGTCAGACATGTGACCACATGTACAGGCAGACATGTGACCAAATGTACAGGCAGACATGTGACCACATGTACTGGCAGAGATGAGACCACGTGTACAGGCAGACATGAGACCGAGACCACATGTACAGGCAGATATGAGACCACGCGTAGGCAGACATGAGACTGCATGTACAGTGATTCATGAGACCACATGAAAAGTCAGACAAGTGACAACGTGTACAGTTAGACATGAGACCACATGTACAGGCAGACATGTAACCACATGTACTGGCAGAGATGAGACCACGTTTACAGGTAGACATGAGACCACATTAACAGTCAGACATGTGACCACATGTACAGGCAGACATGAGACCACATGTACGGCGGACATAAGACCATATGTACAGGCAGTAATGAGACCGAGACCACATCTACAGGCAGATATTAGACCACTTGTAGGCAGATATGAGACCGCCTGTACAGTGAGACATGAGACCACATGTAAAATCAGACAAGTGACCACGTGTACAGTCAGACATGAGACCACATGTACAGGCAGCCATTTGACCACATGTACAGGCAGACATGGGACCACACGCATAGCGAGACATGTGACCACGTGTACAGTCAGATATGTGACCACATGTACAGTCAGACATGTGACTACATGTAAAGACAGACATGAGACCAAATGTACAGGCAGACATGAGACCAGAGGTACAGTCAGTGGTGTGACCACATGTACAGTCAGAAATGTGGCCACATGTTCAGGCAGACATGAGACTACATGTACAGTCAGATATGTCACCACATGTACAGTCAGAGATTTGACCACATGTACAGTCAGACATGTGACCACTTGTACAGTTAGACATGAGACCACATGTACTGTCAGACATGTGGCCAAATGTACAGTTAGACATGGGACCACATGTAAAGTCAGACATGAGACCACATGAACAGTCAGACATGAGATCACATGTACAATCAGACATGTGACCACATGTACAGTCAGAGATGTGACCACATGAACAGTCAGACATGTGATCACATGTACAGTCAGACATGAGACACATGTACAGGCAGACATGTGACCACATGTACTGTCAGTCATGTGACCTCGTGTACAGACATTATGAGCATATGAACTTACTCTGTTGCGGCTTATGTCAAGTTGTCAGCTAATGTGTTTATTTTATAAGAATGTGTAGGCGCCACGCTACGGCTTATGTGATGATACTGTGAGCATATATACCTGCCAGGTTATCGGCGAAAGTGTTTATACTTGGAGCAAATGCGCTAGCATGTTGCGGCTTATGTGATGATACTGTGAGCATATGTACCTGCCAGGTTATCGGCGAAAGTGTTTATACTTAGAGCAAATGCGCTAGCATATTGCGGCTAATGCGATTATAATGTGAGCATATGCACATGTTAGTATATGGCTAATTCGATTACACTATGAGCTTATGCACATACCTTGTTGCAGCTTATGTGGTTATACTAGGTATGCAAAAGTGTAACGTGTAAACAGCAAACGTCCAGTTCAGATTAGCATATGTAGGTTAGCACGGCTTTAAACTTTGTGCGAGCCGCCAAAGAAACAATATTTATGACACATGCGAGACACCAAAAACGATCTACACACAGAGTACACATAGTGTTATCATTTAGTTCAATCTTTACACAGATCTCCCCCATTATTGCATTTATTTGACGAATTCGGACTACAAAAAGAGACATAAACCAGGTCGGATATCTTTATGGCAGGAATATGACGTCGACGTTGCTAACGAACAGACTGAACAACGTCATCGTCTGACATTGTTTAATGTTCGTTTTACTCAAGCTCTAACTAGTTTTGCGAACATTTCAAGAAAACGGCATTATTACAAGTAAACAAAAAACGGCACAATAAATAGAATGAACAGAGTTTGCTTGTTATAAAAAATATTTGTCACTCACGACCGTTGATGGGTCTTAAAAAGTACTCGTTCCTTCGGAACTCGTTATTACCCAAGTGCAACACTGCTACGATACAGAATTTTCATATAAATCAAGCACTGTTGATTATACTCTATATAGCGTCAACAGCACCGTGACCATTGGGCTAACGACCAGCGATTAAGATTGTGTAGCTCTTGTGTATATGCTGTATTTTAGAAGTGTAGGGGGAATCAATAACGTTTTGTCATTATTGTCATTTTATTGCAAATTACGACTATTCGATCTTCAATGGACATTTTGACTGGTTGGTGAACAATTTGTCTGAATCTGGAGTGACTGAAGCCCACAAGCAGAGCACCGGTTGTTCCGAAGAAAACCATACGTTATCAGGCAACAAACCTGGAACGTCATAGAGCGGAACTCTAGTTGAGGCCGAGGCCCAGTTCATCGATCTTTAAGCATAGACAGAGCGCAAGTAAGGTCAACACCCATTATCAGTGCAGCTATAAATGATACATGTTTTGTTTTTATTCTTCAAGGAACATTCCTGACTTTATTCCGTGTATTGAAGAGAACAGGGAGAACATCATAACGCTGATGAACTGTTCGAGATCTGATCTGCGGATAACCATGATGGAACAGTTTAATTACAATCTACAGTTAACACTGGCAGAACAACTTGATATGTCCATAAATGCTTTTAACATAGTCGAGAACATATTGTGTAGCCGAACAGATGGTATGTTAATGATTATTAGACTTCCCAGCCGGCAAATGGCGTCTATACAACGCATCAACGTCGATGCAACGTCTTGAAAATGCATCGACGTTGCTGCGACGGTGTCTCAACGTTGCGTACCCGCTGGGTTTCCTTTTTCAGTAACTAACGTTTTCTGTGTTCAGACGCGTTACCGATTATTTACTATTTCAATGGGTACTACCTTGATTTTTTAAGATCTTTTATTCAAAAGGCTTTCAATAAATACATAAATTTACATCTTACAGTGACAACTAAATTAAATGTTACAGAAAATGAATATACTTCAAGGGAGACAACTCGGATGACATCGTTTTGCTTTCTTCTCCGAGGGGGTCTACTCTGAATAAATCAAAGCGCCAAAAGGCACTGAAATGACAGATTCTATCAGAAATTCATGCCGGGGTTCGCTATTTTAAAGGACAGATTTTTGAAAACCCGTCCAATAAAAAGGTTTCACATTTGTTTAAAAATGTAGTACTACAAATTCAGATATCAAATGCTTGCAGAGGTATATATATATAGTGCCATGAAGTTCCACTTGATGTTTTGAAGTTTCAAAAGAAATATTTTGTCTCAAAATGTTGCAAAAAGCCAGTTATCACATGCAATAAAGAGCTAAAATTGTGATAAATTCTCTTCAATAACTTAATACCTGTACTTAAAAAATGGTTGCAAATGACGGCATTAAATTTGCTGTGCAAACCTGCAAATTTAAAACAAGATGCGAACCTTTCGTTGGGTTCTTTTTAAAGAAGCCAACTTGTTGTCTACTTTCACTTTCACAATCGAGCGTTCAATAAGAGGAAATAACCAAAGTAGCAATAGAGATTTTCAACACTTTCCTTTTTTTCTGATAAATAGTTACACTTTAAACCCAAGCATCCTTTTTATTAAAATGCCGCAGATAAAATATTTTAATGTTAAGCAAATCAACAACAGCGAGATTACATCTTGTAATGTTTGACTAAAGCCCTGTCCCTTTAATCCGACAGTATTGAATTTTTTACACACGTCAGACAAATGGGCAAGTGCTCTGTGTAAAAGTTTTATCATACCATATTTTGAAATATTGTCTTTATTTTCCCAAGGAGACAGCATTTGACATTTCATGCTAGCTGATTCCTCATTTGAGACAATTTGCATGAAATTATGTTTTACGGTAAAAAATATCTGCTAATTTTTGACACGCGGATTATGAGGCAGCGCCTGTTCTATTAATAGCTAACAACAAATTGCGCAGATCAACCTTACAACCTATATATCTAACGCACTCAGATAATATCGGAGAAAACACTTTGCAGCATGATTATGAGCACAGCCTTTTTTTCTTTTATTATCAAGCATAAAAAATCTTCAGAATCTAATTTGGAGAGTAATAGCTGATTAGACAGTGTTTATATTGCTGGTAACAGTGGCTTACGGTCTAGTTTCTCGCGCCACGTCTTTAGTCCAGCGCAGGCGTATTGATACACAAGTATTTTGATATGTTAACCCTTAGACTGCATACAACGACTGTAGCAGATGTCAATTTTATTTTTTGTCTTATTATATCAGAGAATTTCATGCGATTCATCCGTTGGCAAACAATTCATATGAAATGCTTAGTCTGGTTTTCTCTGCAAATAAGGGAGAATTCTGAATGTCGCCTGCTTTAAAAATTGCACGGCGCTATAAAGATATTAATAGCATCGGACTACATTTTGAGCGGACACATATTTCAGTGGTAGTGAAAGCCGGAAGCAACTTGAGAGCCGGAAGCAACTTGAGAACGCTTCTGCCAGCAAGGAATGACAGATAGAAATCTGTCATTAAAAACTGGGAGCAATTTCTGTCCTTGCAGAGTAAACGCATTTGTCCAAAAGGATTTTAGTGTACAGGAAAACAAATAGAAAAAAATTTCTCTTTACAGAAATTGAAAAGCATCTACGAGTGTATGCAACACCGCTAGCCCTTGTCTTGCTGAATAGATTAAGAAGCCACACCCATTTCTAATTTTAGCCAATCAGATTACTTGATCAAGGTTTTTGATATAGATTCACATACTTAATGGCAAACAGTGCAGATCCAGATCGGTTGGCTAGCCAGGGTACATCCGGGTTCAGCAGGATAAGAGTTCAGTAAATTTCAGCATTAATGAATAAATGTTATTACTAAAAAATGATGCATAATTTGCATACATGATAACAGCATACAATACTATCAAACGTCATACAGAGGAAAAATCATTTGAAATGGCATACTCATCAGCATGTCTGCTAAATGAGAACTGATACATTGTCAGGGGATGTAACTCTCTTAAAATTGTTTTGCCCTCTTTTGAAAAGAATGTTACACTTAAAGGAAAGAATTTGCTTTTCGTAAGGGACAATTCTTTTCTTTCAGATTAGACTTTTTTTCAGAAATGGTTGAAGCGCAGAAAGGCAAACAGGAAGTCACAAAAGTTGTCCCTTTTGTGAACAATGGCGGAAAATTCACCAAGTGTATTAATTCCCTTTAACAGTTGTTATTGCCTTCCAATGTTAATAATATTTTATATTGTACACTATAGCATACAGAAAAATATGAATAGTTTTAGCTCATATCTTAATTTACTTCCAGCATTTAGATTGTGTAGAGTTTCGGATGGTCGTCCAAGACAGGAAAGCAATGGCCATCTCCTCTAACAGCATACAGTCGAACTTCAATTGCTCGAACATCTTTGGGACCATAGAAAATTGTTCTAGATATGCATAGTTCGAGCCACTGAGGGTTAATAATTGCACCAGTTCAGGAAGCAAATAGCGATAATTTAGGGTTTTTTTTTTTTTCGATTTTCTACACAATGATTGTATGTTGAGTGTACTCATTAGAATCGCCTCGATGAGGCGATTCTAATGAGTACACAGAACGTACAATTCCATGATAAAATGAGAAAAATAATCCCTAAATATTTGTTTTCTTGAGCTATTGGAAGGATTTTGTAGGGACTGAAAAAAGAGTTCGAATCATCCAGGGTAAACGAGCCATCCGGGTTCGAGCCATTGAGGTTATACTGTATATGTTAACGGATCATTACACCTATGATTTGTGCTCCCTATCACGTCCAGGAATCATTGTGCTTTCAAAGAATGATTCAACTTGACATAACGTGATCACACACACACACACACACACACACACACACACACACACACAGAGCCGAACGCATCTTTTCAAGCAATTATTATTTTGTGGATACTCCGTCTGGTAATTTCAGAATGTTACACTTTTATACAGTCTTGAATAAAAAAAGAAAGGATTCAAATATCTGTTTCCAGTTTTTGCAGATCTACGTAATTCCGAATAAAAAGGGGAAATTTCGTGCCAGATTATAGTCCTGGCTTTTAAACCTTTCATTAAAAGATTGATGTCTGATCTTATGTCTTTTTCTCAGTGGTTCTTCTAGTGGTTTTCGGTAGCTTTGATTGCTAATATACGAGGTACTCGCCTCACCGTCTCATCACAATAATTTAATTAATTTAATATAATTTGATTTACATATTTTCTGCAATGTTTCTCTGATATAGTTTGGAATCCTTCGTGGGAGCCCAACATTTATTGTTCAGCAGTTGTACCTAGTTGCCGCAAGTACAATCGATTTAAAGTCTCCGGTAGTGTTTACTACTGGCCGGTCTAAGGTAGGCATATTTTCTCTAAATGCTTTGTATGGCTTTGTGGCACTTTGCTGCATGGCAATTCCTATTTAGATCTAGCATTATGGTCATCCGAGGTGTCCACCTTGTTATTCTTTTTCATGTGTCATGTTCTTTCCTTTTAGTATTAGCACTGAGATATGTCTTCTTCAAATAGTTTGGGCACTGTTTGGACATTGTTTGAACCTTGGAGATGATTTGGTGCCAGTAAAATTGATTTAACCCATTTCTGTCGAATGGACTCTTTTACCATAACTTCTTGGACCTGTCAATTTCCAGTTTAAGTGGTGTCAGGTTTGTTATTATTACTTATTAGAGAAATTCCTGTGCTTAATGCAAATAGTGTAGACCCTGATCAGACGCCGCATTCTGATCTGGTTTTAAACTGTTTGCAAAGATCCCATTTATGAGACGCTAGGCTTAAATGGGTTAAACCCCGACCCGGTAGGTTTACAACTAATTATTCAATGGTGGCGGTTCTAAAAATGTTCTTTGTGTCTGTTCGCTACGGGGCATTTTCTTTATTCTTTTCTGTTTAGGTGGGTTCTGTCTTGACTTGTGATCATTTCGTAGGAGTAGAGGTTACTGATTGCTTTGTTTTCGTTGTTTGTAAAAGGTGTATTTTTTGCTGTAGTTTTGTTCACTCTTCCTCTTGATGTTTGTGGTATGTACTATGATTATGGCACTTCCTAGGCGTTCTCCTTTCTATTTTGCTTACTTACTGATGTCCTAACGAGACATTTTGTCACGATATGGCCTCTTTCAGACATTGCTGACATGATTCTATTGTGCTTACCTGCTGATGTTCTAACCAGGTTGTGTATAATCACGTTCCACATATAACTAACGATACATTTTGTCACGAAGTGGCTTCTTTATTTTACTACATTGCAGCTGATGTTAGTGCCGTGTGGTGGCGGTAGAACGTCTCCCCGTACATCACCGTAGCGAAGATTATATTTCATTTCTTTTGGGATCATATGGCCCATAGTGGTATATTTGAAAATGGAGTTCTGCTTAAAGTATACTCTAGAATGCTTTAACATTGTTGCACTCTCCATTACTGTTTATGAAGAGTCTAAATAAAACCGAGACTCCCACTGTCTTATCCGTAGTGTGTTTTTTTTTATTTCCAAAGACAATCTTTTGACGTTTATTTCAGAAATTGCTGACATGATTCTCTGCATAGAAAAGAAAGACACACTATTCCAGCCGCAATTGGAAATGTGTATTACGAGTGAAGTTCAACCTCTGATTATGGCAATGATGGATCCAGACTACAGGTCCGATCTTTCGACTGTCTGCTCGTAAGTACATATAATATTAATTCAAACTAAAGGATAATTAGACTACAGTAATTGGTAGGAACATTTACATAACAACAAAACCGTAAGGAGATATAATATTACGAAGAGCTAATGTGTATAAAACTCAGAGCACTCTGTGTATTTGATGGACATATTTTTAGTAGCAAACGATAGATAATGCAGAAGTTCAGATATCGATACAGACAAAAAAAAAAAAGAAAAGAAAAGAAAAAATAAACAAACAACAAAATGGAACGAATATCCACGCAAACAGCTCTGTCTTCCCCAATTCAGTGATCACAAAAACAGACTGAACACAAGAACAAGGAATCAAACAAAACAGGATGAAACGTACATAACCGCAGCCAGAGGTTACAAAGTAATACATTGAACAAATGATACCCTAACCACCTCCTTAAAACCGGCAGCGATTCAAAATTACTGGACAGGGGCAGTAAAATCAGTTTTACAATATTCTAATCTTCATCCTAGGCTCCGACATTATTCGAAATAAATTGACATTAGAATGGGAAAGAAGCTGTCTAGGGAGAGTCACAGAACATAATCTACTAATGACACTAAGAGAAAAATTATTTATTGGCAACCTGATCAAAAGTAAATGATTTGCAAATTCACAGAAAGACAAGTCAAAGACAAAGTATAAGCCACCTACCAGCGGGTGAGTTTTAGGTCGGAAACGCGACCCACCGTCCAAAGGTTAACTCTTTCGGTGCCCAATTTCAGACGACTTTTGTCGTCTGCTATTCTTTATTTTTTTTAACAAACGTGAGCCGTCTCATCTGGATCTATGCTGTCTGCAAAAGCCTATTATTATCGCTTGTGGCAGTGAAAGAGTTAAAGAGAAAAACAAACTATCAATCATCACTGGGTTAATAATGAGGCATGTAGTCTATCATTGATAAAAACGTATTCTTTTATAAGTAGTCGCGGTCATGGTACCTAAGCCGTAATCCAAACTCATAAATCCATAACCGAATGACGAATCAGAATGTTCAGACAAACAGACATGGACTCCAGAATAAAGGGTGTATTCAGGCGTCCGCAGATAGTAAGCATTACTTGGTAAGCAAGCTTCGCCCACCATGCCCATAGACCTGAACGAAAGAAATATCGGTAGAAGCGTATGTCCGGGATTTGGGAAGTCTACTTATGGCGCGTCACTGGCAAAAACATCAGAAACAATTCTGGAAACTGCCACATTGTAGGGATTGACCAGATCATGATGTCTCCCATAGAACTTCTTAAGTGTTGCTACCAGTTTGGTTTTTTGATACCCCTGGCTCAATAACTTTGTAGTGAGCACTTTCCCACGCTCCATGAAGTCCTGATAATTTGAACAGGTTCTGGCATAACGGATTAACTGTGAAACGTAAACGCCGTATGCTGGTGCAGAAGGGATATTACTGCTCAGGAATGGAAAGTTAACAATGGGGAAGTCATCTCGTTTGTCGTAAAGCCTAGTAGTAAGCTTTCCATTGTAGAGATAACAATCCAAGTATGAGGAGAAGGCTGCAGTCTCCGTTGTTTCCTTTATTTCAAGTTCACGTGGATAGATGAATTCTAAATACTCTGCAAATTTTGTATTTTTTCAGAGACAATACATCATCTATATATCTGTAGGTGAAATTGAATTGTTGTGCTAGGTGTTTCTTGCCTGCTTGGGGGAGACTTTGTACAAACTCAGCCTCATACGGGTATAAAAACAAGTCGGCAAGTAACGGTGCACAGTTAGTACCCTTCGGTATGCCGATTGTTTGCTGAAATATCCGCTCACCGAACTCCACAAAAATATCGTCGATTAGATATTCCAGCATCTTTATAACATCTGCATCTGAGTATTTTGTGGCGCGTCAGAGTGATCCCGAACGAAGTATGTGTCTTTGTAGCCAGTGACAACATACTGAAATCGACGGTTACCATTCTTGTGGAAGAAACACTGGTTGATAATTTCCTTTAATTTAGATTTCAATTTATCATGAGGAATAGTAGTGTAAAGAGTAGAGAAATCGAAAGATTTTATACTGTTAACGGAATGAAGAGATTGTGCCTTTAGGTTTTCTAAAAGCTCTTTGGAGTTTTTCAGGATCCACATCTGATTAACACCACCTCTGGCATATGCAGTGTCACAATACTTCTGAAGGCCTTCTTTAACTGCGGTTAGGATTCGTGTTAGAATCTGAGAAAGAGGCTTGATTGAGCACTTAGCTGAACCCGCAATATCTCTGCTTGAACGGATTCTTGTCAAGTTTAGGAATCCAGTACAGTTTAGGAAGGTCAATATCTTCCTCTGGGAGGGAAATTCCAAATGTTAACAATCTTTTTTATTGTTCCGAAAAGATTGAGTTGAAGTTGGTTTTATGGCCTAGTCAACACTGTTAAGGACATATCGAGCCCATCAGTTATCCTAATTACACTTAACCTAATCAGACTTTGTCCTCCTATTGGTTAACCCAGTACTTGTGTAAATAATTTCGCCAGTAACTGACAATTGCCCTTCTTACCATTAATTATGCTAAAGCTCAAAATTACAAATATATTAGTTCACTTATTTACTTTGATGCCTCATCAGTGAAATATCGCTATAAAAAAAATAACCTAGAGCACTTAAGTCATTAACATAACATTTGTATCTGAAACTGCTTTTAGAATCTATTCTACAGAGGAATTGTTCCCACAACGTTGACGAGGCCTTATCAGATGAAGATATATAATGTTAAACATCTATCATTGGCTTTAAATCAAATTAAGACTGAGTATTGTCGGTCTCATAACAGCTTAGTTTATACTTTCTGGCTCTTTGAGATAATTTAAATCCCATTCCGGGATTCTTGAAAAATCATAACAGGGTCTCTGCTGAATGGATTCTGAACGGAATGATCATTGAAAGCAATGAATACACATAATGCTGGAAACAACGGAGGGTCAAGATTTCTGGGCCAGATTAGCTAGCTTTGAGCAATAATGTAGTATCAGTGAGCCTCATATAAGTTGTCAAAACACGACCATCAGCTGCTGCCTAATTGCCGAAACTAGGTAGTCTAGCCCAGAACTCTTGTCATTTCAGCTGTGTTCAGCTTTGTGAGTGATCATTCGTTTTAGAATCTATTTACCATCAACTTTCCTGAGTTAATAAACTGAATCACCAAAAAAAAAACAACTCTAGTTCCAGTAGGTCATGTTGAAAGGGTGCTTTTGGAAACAAAAACACAAAGGAGACTAGCAATATTTGGTTTATTAACTAATTCAGAGTTTTAATATAAATTTAGAAAGTGTTATATGTTGTTTATAAATAGGACCCAAATAAAACTTAAGTTGCTATTTTCGTTTATTTGATTTTTCCCACACTTATTGAACATTCTAAGCATGACTTCCCGCCAGATTCGTAGTCTTAAAATGTTTTCTGAAGTTATAAATTTGCTATAACAGTGATAATAAGGTTGTTGCAACACGGACTTTTTGTTATTCTCTTTGTTTTCAAAGGACAATATACGGATTTATATCCTGCATGAAAAGTGGGATCACGAGGATATGTGGGGCTAAGTACACCGATCTTCTGGACACTGCATACGATGAAGTCATTGTAGGGGTGGTTGGCGAGACTCTCGGCTGTGAGGGAGAAGCTGATCCTTTGATGTGTTAGTATATTTATTTTTTCTTAAGTTCACGCATACGAAAGCTTATAGTATATAAACCTCTTACTTGTAAATATTGGTCTCCTTTCTCAAAGAAGAATTCTCTTATAAGACAGCATTTGAGTGAATGCTTTCGTTCAAGACTAACCGCCTAAGGATTGTATCAGCACGGTAGTCAATTCTCGTCTGAACAAAACAGACTGCTTTCGTTCTAACCTTATAAAATGCGTTAGTGTTTACGCCCAACGTTATAGACAATCTTAGTATTTGTCATTGCTCCGAAAGCACTTTATGAAAGGCCATGGACTACCCCAGTGCTATTTTCCATAGACTGTACAACGTTATAACCCAGTTTTAGCTTTTACAAAAAGGGTTGGTCTACGCTTAGCACACATTGTGAAAGTTAATATTCGTTGTTGCATATTTAAACTAGGTCTCGTTCTGCTAGAGTGGATTCTCTTACGGAAGAGAAGCAACTGTGTTCGTGTTTAAGTGTTTTCTTTCTGAAGTGAATGCATACTTCTCAGAAAAGAAAACGTCCCAGTCTAAGCTCATATGGTCAAATGATTTATTTATGTACGTGTGTGTAAATATGTTAAAATTACTTAAATTGTTTTAATTAGTAGCAGTAGAAGTCGTAATATTGGTAGTCGTAGTCGTAGTAATAGCAGTAGTAGTTGTTGTTGTAATAATAGCGGTAGCTATAGTAATAGTCGTAGAATCGTAATAAAAGTAGTCATAATAATAGCATAGTAGTAATCGTTATAGTAGTGATAGAAGTAGTAGTAGTATGAGTCATAACAGCAGTAGTTATAGAAGTCTCAGTAGTAGTAGCCATAATAGTAGTAGCTGCAGTAGTAGAAGTCATAACAATAGTAACCGTAGTAGTAAAAGTTGTACTGATAGTAGTCGTAATAGTAGTAGTCATTTAAAGTAGCATTCGTAGTAATAGTAGTGGTAGTAGTTTTGGTAGCAGTAGTTGTAGTAGTAACAGTAGTGTCTCTAGGAAGACTTTTTCTCGTATACATCGGTATTATATTACGTAAGACTACAAAACAGCTACAAATCCCAGAAGTGAACTGTTTTTCTAGAACTGAAATAATTAAGACTACATAGGAAATGTTTATTGCTATTTGATACACAAATATAAAATTCATCATTTGAACTGCAGACAAAAACAGTACAGAAGATTGGCAGGAAGAGCCACAATCACAGAGCACAGTCTACCGATGACACAAATAGGAAAGAAAATATAGTTATGATTGTAAAGAGCAATTCATAAACATATAAATAATTGTGAAATTAAATGAGCCTTATCGTGAGGAAACGTACCTTTTGATATGTGCACCCAACGACGACGCAGATCAGTATGCACACCGTTTGACTGGGCAACAAAGGCTTTGAACCTACTGCGCTGATGTCAGAATATATCAAAAGATGTCTGTGTGTCTGGTCGGACCAAATGAGGTATTCTGTATAAGTGTTGGAGAATATAGCTTGCATGGCTGTCCGTCCAACTCTTATAGCCATCGCGTAATTCCTCTAAACTAATACCTTACGCGTAACTGCTCAAAACTAACATATCTTGCATGTTATCTCCAACTTAATATAATTCACACGTGCCTCTCTCAAAGCTAATATAGCTTTTACGTGATTCTAAAAATACATTTAACTAAAACGTAAATTTTCCGAACTATATTAACACATGCAATATTAAATCTAATATACGAACAATTAAAACATATATTTGACTCATACAAGCTTGTTCCTTCAGTGTAACATGATGTACATGTAACTGCTTCAGTCTAATACAACTTACACGTGACGTCTCCAAACTAATATGTCTAATGCATGTTTCAAACTTTCCGTCACCTGATAATGGTGTATGATATTTGTTTAAATAATATGAACATTTTAAATGTCTTAAAGCAGTCATTAGACTCACTCGGAGACATTTCTACGCTTACAATATATGTCTGTTGACCAATATTTGCTTGGGAGGGCCGTGTTCTGTTAGTGTGGACTTTCTCGGTATCCCCATACTTATATTATTGTAGAAGCAATTTTCGGCACTACTAAGAAACGCTTCACAGCCAAACGTAGCACATGCAGAAAAAATTAGAGAATATATCCAGAAATAGCACGATACCGACACCACTTTTTCAGAAGTTTAGCAGGTACAGATTTATTCCGATTATTTAAATCACTGACCTGATTAGATGCGCTAGCAAATCGATTAAGTTTAGAAATATATACATCATAAGATGCAGCAAGAGTTAAAGTGACATTTTGAAATACATTCAGAATAACGGCAGCAAAATTGAAGAAAATGTTTGCGCAGTTTATGAAAACGACAAACTTGTTTTAGAAGTTTAGCAGTTTTTTTGTTGTTGTTTTTTTTGCGCCCTGGGTCGTTTCGCCCTTGTTTTTGGGGTGGGTCGTTTCGCCCTTATCAGGTGGGTCGTTTAGTCCGTGAGTCGTTTCACCCGTGAGTCGTTTCGCCCTGGGTCGTTTCGCCCCAATATATTATAAGGCCCATACGGACATACAGATAGACAAACTGGATGGAGGGAGGGAGGGTGAGATGGGTGGGTGGATAGATGGATGGATCATAGATATTATAAGGCCCGTACGGACAGATAGACAAAATGGATGGATGGATGGATGGATGGATGGATGAATGAATGAATGAATGAATGGATGAATGAATGTATGAATGAATGATTGAATGAATGAATGAATGAATGAATGAATGAATGAATGAATATATTATAAGGCCCATACGGACATACAGATAGACGAACTGGATGGAGAAATGGAGGGAGGGAGGAATGGATGAACAGATGGATGGATCATAGATATTATAAGGCCCATACGGACAGATATACAAAATGGATGGATGGATGGATGGATGGATGGATGGATGGATGGATGAATGAATGAATGAATGTGTGTGTGTGTGTGTGAGTGTGTGTGTGTATGTATGTATGTATGAATGGATGGTGCGTTGGATAGATCGTTTCGGCTCAATTTTAAGGCCCTTACAGACAGATAGTTAAACTGGATGGATGGATAGATGGACGGACGGACGGATGGAAACAGACAGGCAGACGGACGGACGGACGGACGGACGGACGGATAGATAGATAGATAGATAGATAGGTAGGTAGATAGATAGATAGATAATTAATGTCATTATGTGGTTGTTTTGACAGTATTATTAATTATACGAGATGACAGAAGTGTGAAAACACGTGCGCGCGTTAATTGATAAAGGCGTTAATCCATTACGGTAATCCTTTCAGGCTTATAATCACAAATTAACGAAGGTTACTCATGCCTGTTAATTAAAAACGGTGTTTGGCCTTTGTCTTTGGCGGCCACTAAGTGGCAGTACATGCGCATTTGAAGAATGTCATTACGGAAGACGAAAAGTTCCATTATCTCGTGTGACGGCTCATATGTCTTCTGGTTGCTGGACTATGAAACGGTGCACGTTCCTCATGAGTAAGGGGTTTTCTCCAGTATGAATCTGGACCCCCCCCCCCCCCAACCCGCACTCACCTAAAAATTATCGTGGAAAAGTCAAGGCCACCGTAAATATCTCCAAACATGGCCTGGCTCAAGCCTTGGTGCTTTAATAAAAAACAAGGGCGAAACGACCCACCAAATAGGGGCGAAACGACCCATGGGCGAAACGACTCAGGGCGAAACGACCCACGGGCGAAACGACTCACGGGCGAAACGACTCACGGGCGAAAGTACCATCGTGACGAATGTAGGTTCTTTTTTTTTTCTTTCATTTCTTCTTTCTTTCTTGCTAACGCAGATAGATAGATAGATAGATAGATAGATATCGGCATACTTAAGAAGACAGAGGACATGATTAATGCTTTATTTTGCTTTAATTGTTTACCTATGCCATTAAAGAATTCGAAAAGAACAAGGACGCGAGTAAACAAATCAGTCATATTACGACCGTGGATTAATAATAATCAATTTACCTGACAAAATGTAAGTCTATAGTCCAAGTTTTGGACGTTGGCAAGCAAAGTAGACCCAGAGTGGACGCCGCAGGTAGCGGCGTCTGATCAGGGTCTTCATAATTTTATTGCAGAAATATCAACTTGTAACTAATATAAGCCCAGAGTCCAAGTTTTGGACGTAGGCAAATAATGTAGACCCAGAGCAGACGTCACAGTTAGCGGCGTCTGATCAAGATCTCCATAATTTGCTTGCAGAAATTTCAATATGTACCTAACCAATATAAGCCCAGAGTCCAAGTTTAGGATGTAATAATGTAGACCCAAAGCGTACTCAACAGTTGGCGGCGTCTGATCAGGTCTGCTTGCAGAAATATCAATTTGTACCTTATCAATATAAACCAATGAGCCAATGTTTGTTTGTTTGTGTTCAGGTTTTACGGCCCAGTCAGCCCTATGAGGTCATGTCGAGCGCGGTTAGTTTACCTAGCCACAATTTTTACTGGGCAGATATTCTCACTTTGTCCCGATTCCTACTTTGCGCAGGAGCAATTCCGGAATCGTCTTGCGCAAAGTAAGAATTCCTTCTTCGCCCGGCAAAGTGAGAATTCCTACTTTGCGCAGGACAATTCCGGTATTGTACCGATTCTTACTTTGCGCAGAACATATATACCATAGAAGGTCGACCTCCAAAAATGGAAAACTAACAATGCCAAAATCCAAACTAGAGCAAGTCGATGGCGCGCCATCGCATATCCCCGCGCCGGCGCCATGGCATATCTCCGCGCATATCAAAATCCCAAATGTGTTCCTCCAGTCCTCATTCATAGGGCTATTACCTGTGACAGTTTCAATTCATTCGGAATAACGGCAGCAAAATTTAAGAAAATGTTTGCGCAGTTTATGAAAACGACAAACTTGTTTTAGAAGCTTAGCAGTTAAATGTTTTTGTATTTTTTTTTTTTTTTTTTTTTTTTTTTTTTCGATTATTAAAGACACTAGTTTGACTAGATGCGCCAACAAAACGAATAGGTTTAAATATATATACCATAGAAGCAATGTTTTCTATCAAAACTTTTTGCAGGACCCTCGTATGATCGATTCTTTTTTTTATTATTTTGCATACCTTTCATTTATGAACGTACTCGTACATTTTTTAATAATGCAGTCAATAGGATTGCTGACGTCCGCCATATTGTGATGACATAACTGTGGCTTTTAATGACGTCATTACGTTCAGTGACGTAAACCTTACGATGGCTTATGTGACGTCCATTACAACCAGTGCACAACAAACATGTGATAATTCTCGATTTTATCTTACCCTGGGTAGAATAAGAATTTCTATCCCAGGGTTAAATCCAAAATTTTCTTATCTGGTGTGCAAGAAAACCAGCTCAACACGGTCGCAACCTCGCCCTTAATTCTGCAGCTTTAAATTACAAACATGTGTTCGGTCTGCATATGATTCTCTACCTCATCAGTGGAACAGCACAGTGAAACAAAAACATAAAGAAAACTAAAGTAAAACAAAGTAGAGGGTCCAATGGCAATCTGAAACCAGAGCAAAATAAAACCACATGATGGACCCGATCAAAAACAGCAATAGTCAGACGGGAACGTTCTGAAACAAATTGGGAAAGGAGCTGTCGTTCTGTTTGAGGCCCGACTCACCGTCGTGCAAATAAAGAGGGAACCAAAATTATCTAACATAAGAGGATTAAGAACCGTGCGAGCATTTTTTGCATTTTGTCGTATAACATTTATGTTATAAACTACCGTTTTGTAACGACTGAAAATCGTTTTTAATTTCTCCGAAAAATCCGTTTTACCAAAAATCTTTCTGGATCTATAGACTAAGCCGCCATGAAATTCCAATTTCGACAGATCTTCCTGCAGAAGTGTTTCCAGACAGCATTTTATATGGACATAAATTCAGACTGATGGTGATAAAACATATATATATATATATATATATATATATATATATATATATATATATATATATATATATATATATATATAAATATATATATATATGAATATATATATATATATATATATGAAGTTGGTGATGAAACAGAAACTCTGGATCAAATGCATTGGGTATATTTGGCTATCTAAAATGAACGTTCGCGATATAGATATCCCTGAAAAGACTGATCAAATGGATACACAAGCTGATCTGGGACTTGATTATTTGCATAGCATTAGTAATTGTATAGTATTATAACGCGATTAACATGTTCTGTTCTATTTCAGCACTGTTCAGATCGATGCGAGACAAGTACAGACATTAGGCAGAAACCCTCTGATGGCTGTAGTCAAATGGTCCGCGCCAAGCGAAAACGAGCACTCGAACATGCGCAAAATGCTCAAATTCAGATTATCCTGCACATGCGCAAAACATGATATAGGCCTTTACCCTCCATTTATACATTTTGTAGTAGCCAATGATTCTGTTTGCCGACAGTGAAGGCCCTGATCAGACTGCGCGCATGCGCAGGCTGATCTCGGCCTTCCCTGTCCGCATATGCCCGAAGACACGTTTTCGCTTGGCGCGGTCAAAATGATCTTGCCTGTCTAAAACTACTTTGGAACAATAAAAGTCAACGATACAAAGGCACAATAAACTAAATAATTTGTGACATACAGTCTGTTGGCCGACATTGTATCGTAATATGTATCGAAATAAAGCATAATTTTAATTTTTGGATTTGTTAGTGAAAATAATAATAGGAAACAAATGCTTATCTAATGGACAATAACGATGAAGTAAGAATATTGTGGGAAGATACCTGGGAAATACCACAATCACGGACTTCCGAGGAACCGGAAGTAGAAGAAATGAGGACCAAACAATGACGAAACAAACGCTGGAAGAGAAGCCACCGGCGTACGAACACAGCAGAACTGCAACAGAGGAGCGGTCAACAGGAAACATTCTGGGAGCTTAAACCATTTTACTCGTGTGAAAACTCGCCCTTAATTCTGAGGCAACTCCAAACTACAAACCTGTTCTTGAATACTGAATCGGCCATAATGTGTTACATGTATAACAAACCTGTTTCTGATCTTGATATTGAAGTTTGCACCATTCCTGATAATGCAAAGGTTCTCAATTCTGTTATCCTGCAGCTGGTCATGTTATTATTGGCAATTTGAAAATTATTCCCGATAGTAGAATTCGATCTATTAAGGACCTAGATATAGGTGTCCTTGCCACATCGACTTAAATAAATGTCGCTTACAAATTGCAGAGTATGCTGAATCTAATGCTTTAAATGAGTGGAATTTATTCCAAAATAATCGATTTACACATTACATTTAACTCTAATAGTCCAAACCTTTTACCGCATAAACCTAAATCTTCTTTTAGACATCTGAAGCAAAGTATCCAAGACTTCCATAGGAAGTATGTTTTGATTCCAGCTGACAAGGCTGCATACGAGTGAGTTTTTGCACTATTTCAATCCTGTAAAAAAGTAACAAAGCAGTACTAAAATATACATGCAGACTTCCAAAGATGAGACGCCTATTATTGACAAGATAGTACTCAGTCTGTCAGGTTTATAGTTAATACTGATATTAAAGAGCTTCCAATGTTGTATTGGTTACCGAAGCTCAATAAAATGGCGATATAAAGCACACTTTATCACAAACACTAAGTATCACGAAAACATACCTATATAATTTTAACCCCCTTAAACCCCACTTTTATATAGTAAAACTGAGGTTTACAGGGGTATGCATTATTTTTCTTTTTTCTGCTCAAAAACATAGATTGTGGGTACTCGTTAGAACCGCCTTGTCGAGGCGGTTCTAAAGGGTATTCAAAATCTATGTTTTGAGCAGCAATATAAAAAATATCAGAATTTTTTTTTCATTTTTGTTGGTAAAATTTTCAGATTATTTAAATAGGCATGTTTTCGTAATGTTGTGCACGACTGACCTCTCAAAATTACTTCTTGTCTTACTATTATTAAAATGCATGCTCAAAACGATGGGAATTACATTAGTTACCTGCTTTGGGAAATATTTGACGAAAACACATCACTGACATGATATTATGGTTAAATGAATACAGTCTGTGCGCGTTTCTGGTATATCTGACATGGAATCTCTTTCTTATTTCCGATTAAAATGCAAAATTTATTGCGTTTCATATTAGTTGTAAAGATATGTCCCCACCCACTCCCCCCTCCCCTCCCCTCCCCTCCCCTCCCCTCCCCCACGACCCAAATGCCCATTCATATATATTGTAAGTATGTCAGGGAAATATCTCCACCAAAAGTCATCTTGGGTCTTGAGGGGAAGCATATTTTCATAACTTTTATGAAACACATTCAACTGTGCAGTTTATCCGGAAATGAGAAAGAGAATTCAAGTCAGATATACCAGACATGCGCACTGACTGTATTCATTAAACCATAAGTTCAAATCAGTATTATGTTCTCGTCATTCTGATGCAAGACATATTTACCAAAGCGAAAGGTAACTAAATGTAACTGCCCATCGTTTTGAGCATGGTATTAATTTAGAAGTTTTGAGGTGGGGTAAACAGGACTGAAATATCTCCGCGTTATAATAAGCCAGAAGCATAAATTTTCTTTTCTGCTATGATTCAGACATCGGGCTACCGGAATATGTAATAAAAATTTGAATATTGTAATTTCTGAAATCTGGTCTTCAATACCTGAACCAATTCGGGAAAAGCTTCGCCTTACTGCAATATCTCCTTAATTATATACAGAAAACAAAAACACCCAGGGTCACCCTCACCAATGAACTCAGAGGTTAAAAGAACATACCTACTGTGTAGCTTTAAGTATTGGTGACGTCAGATGTCATCATTGCAGGGGTCACCGAAGAAATTTACATTCGTACTATTTGCTATTCTTTTATTGTCGATTTTTCTTTCTTTCAGTCGCTTTCTTTTTTCTTTATCTTGCGTATTTTACGATCATTTTTTTTCTATGGCTTTGCCTTTTGGCATAATAATGTGTCGCTGTTTCGAAAGTGACACTGTAAAGAAGAGATTTCTGTATTTTATTTTTTCGATTTTTTACCCCACTATTTTTAAGACTAATCGCGTATTCCTCAGCCGCTTTAAAAATTGATATTAACATAATGCATAATAAAAGTGTCTACATTTACATATACCTACCAAATACCAAATATAGCCAATAATGATGGGATGCTTGAATAGTTGAACTGAGGACCATTTGAAAAGAGTTTAGGCAGTAATTAAGCCAAAATACGCTTTGAATGCAAAAAAAAAAATATATATATATACATATATATATATATATATATATATATATATATATATATATATATATATATATATATATATATATATATATATATATATATATATATATGTCGAAGACATGCTTTCATTGCTCAACTCAAGTGTGTTAAGATTATCATCGCGAAAACATACCTATATAATTTTGACCTTTGACCCCCTTAAACACCACTTTTATACAGTAAAACTGGGGTTTACAGGGGTATACATTATTTTTCTTATTTTTGCTTAAAGACATTATGGGTAATCGTTAGAATTGCCTCGCCGAAGCGGCTCTAACGAGAACTTCCAATCTATGTTTTGAGCAGAAATATGAATAATATCAGATTTTTTTTTATCTGAAAATTATCTTTTTTTGGTGATAAAATTTTCAATATATTTGAATAGGCATGTTGGCGTAATGTAGAATTGTAGAGACACATCTGTTCCGCGGATTGTTGTGGGAATCTATACACGGAGATATATTTCACAAGAAAGGCAATTTAAACACATTATTAATTTTATTAACAATAACAAAGTATAACAAAGTATCTCTAAGCTATGTGATGACCCTGATATCTTAAGGTCCAAAGAAGGCTTACATCAGCATGTGCATTCGCTCAGTCTGACCAGTCAAATGAATACTGTAGAATAAACCGACGAACAAAGACATTCCTGATCATCCTGCGTGGATGCGCATGGTAATATGAACATTTGTTGTTCTTATAGTGGTCCTTTTCTTGTGTTGCACTATCGTATATACTCTAATTATTGTACAGACAGGCCAAACCAAACGTGTACACACATATCAGACGCCGAAAAACTCGGAATCTGATCAAGGTCTACACTGTTTGCTACCCATACATCAGTTTTTATTCAAACCGGCAGATAGTGAATTGTACTGTTCAAATATTAGTGGAAAGGAGTTGAAGTTTCCCACTATTTAGAATAAATACAGTAGTAACATCACTCGGACCAAACATTCAACCGGAACGTATCACATGTGCGAATAGAGAGCAGCTTTGCCAACAAATGCATCCTCGCCATCTAGTCAGAAGCTGCTTTACTTCCTCCTAGAGACCAGTAAAGACTTCGCTATACTTCCACCTGGAGGCCAGTGAGGACTTCGCTATACTTCCTCCTGAAGGTCAGTGACTTCGCTATACTTCCTCCTGGAGGTCAGTGAAGACTTCGCTATACTTCCTTCTGGAGGCCAGTGAAGACTTCGCTGTACTTCCATCTGGAGGCCAGTAAATACTTCGCTATTCCTCCTGGAGGCCAATGAAAACCACGCTATACTTCCTTCTGGACGCCAGTGACTTCGCTATACTTCCTGCTGGAGGTAAGTGACTTCGCTATACTTCCTCCTGGAGGCCAGTGGTGCAAGCACTCGCTGTAACACTCCCACGCGCTTATCTGAACTGACATTGAAATAGTTACACTTTTACACAAATAACTGATGCGCAATAAGGAAAAGGGCCCTTATGCCATATACGGGCAACAAACTCTCAGTCTGATGAGGACTTTCGTAGCCCGCTTACAGAATCCACGGATACTATGGATAATATCGACGAAGAGAGAGGCGTTGATCAGACTGCACCAGGACATATGGAATTAGGGCCATTTTACCACGCCGCGCATTATATTTACCCATGAACAGCCAAAAGCGCGTGCTTATATGTGTATCTGTGTCTACAAAGGTCATATGTGCCGCCGCTTGACAAAAAAGCCCTAAGGGCATATACGAACGGCGAAGCCCCAGACCATTTTTCAAAGGCACGCGTCTATCTTCTACATGGCCCCTATATTGTGCAGGCGAACAGTGAATATCCTGACCAGACTGCGCAGATGCGCAGGCTGGTCTGGATCTTCGCTGTTCGCATGTGTTCTAAGGTCCCTTTTCTCAGCCGTCGGCCCATATATTTTCGTACGAGTAACCATTAGCTGCCATTATGAAACTAAATTCCGATACTTTATGACATAAGAATTTTCAAGTACTCTTGAACTGAATACTATCGTCGACTGTAACAATTATAAAATATTCCTCTCCAATATGATAACTTTCGATCAGTCAAGAACAAACTTCCACCCACATTCCATTCACACCTGAGTCACTTCGTGCCAGGACTGCCCATCTTTATGTTCTCCTTGCGATTGTATTAACTAGCATGTGCAAAATGTACTCGCATCATACAAAAATGGCTCTTTTGGGGTTAATAAACACCCAGTAGGCACAGAACGTTAAAGTCGTTTGAACGCTGATTCAACGTACATGACGTCTGATTTAACGTCTATTGTTTCAACGCCGTGTGCCTGCTGGGTAGATAAACTTGATTTATGATGAAAAGAAAACGCAAGAAAAGCATGCCTAGATCAGCCTGCACAATGAAATGTCCGATCAGGGCGTACTATATTCTCTCGATTGATAGATTCAGGGATATTCACTATGCATCGACTCTTTCAGCGGCCAGGGAAGACACTGAGCTTCTTTACAAGCATATGACATACCATATTTAACTAAGTATTTGGTCAGACAGGACTTAGCAAAGGGTATAGACTCTAATCAGACGCCGTAAGACACAGTGTCTGATCAGGGTCTATACTGTTTGCCACTCACCTAGCATTGTTTTAGAAAAACGATCGTTGCAAAATGTACTTTTTCAATATTTGTAGTAGTAGCATGATAAGGCGTGAAGGTGTCCGAATGCTTTGAGTAACTATGGTAACATTCCGTGTCAATATCATAGGATAAGACGTATCACGTGGTACCAGTCGAAAGGAATGCACCACCGAATCATGAAGACCCTAATGGGACTAAACGAATGTGCAGGCAAATCTGGGCTATGATTATTTGTATATCAGCAACCGTCAAGAAATATCATCTCCTTGCAGTCTCTGTATTGGACGTGCAGATTCAACAGACGAATTATGTATAGTAAAACCTTAACTTCTTACTATATTTGTTCTAAAATTTGAACTTATCCATTTTACTATCTATGAAGTATACAAACTTCTGGATAAGTTGCAAACAGTGTAGACCCTGATCAGACGCCGCGTTCTGCGGCGTCTGATCTGGGTCTACACTGTTTGCTCAGGCCTGCCTGTCCTAATACTTAGCGTTATTACAGTATTCATATGTATGCGTGTTCTTGCTGTCTTTGCATTGGACATACAGTGTAGAATCAACAAAGAGTTATATTATTTTCTTTGTTGGATGGAGATGACTAGCAAAATACAGTACACGCTGCCAGGTAAAACACGCATTGCAACATGCAGGAATAGTTGAACTGGCATATATCTACAGGCTAATATTGCGGAGCATTGCATCAGCTTAAATGCTTTAAAAAACACTTCAATAAAGAGTCATGTCTCTTCACTTCGACAGGTATCTAAATGCTAATCGTTATCATTGTTAACCCCTTCCTTATTGCCAACGCCCACGGGCGTAGACAATCTTAATGTGTGCCATCGCTCCGAAATCACTTCATGAATGGTCATGGTCTGGTCCAATGCTATTTTCCATGGACTGCTCAACGTTATTATAACCAAGTATAAGCTTCCACAAAAAACATTGTTTGCTAAGCGTAGACCAAGCTTTTTGTGAAAGCTAATACTTGTATAAAACATAGCAAGAACACTTCGAAACGTAGAGTTTGTCCATTTACAAACAGGTAGGACAGTCATGCAGATATGATCGCAACGTAACTTGTACCTCCGGACATGTGCACCCAGCGAAGACCTCAAGATCCGCGCAGACTGTGCAGTTTGATCAAATTCATTTATGTCCGCCTGAAGAAGGTTTGGACGTTTGGCTATCTATAGCGCGCCCAGCCGACTCGGGTCAGACTGTGGTTGCACATGCTGCTCTGTGTCTTCACCGGGCGCAGATGTCTGAAGGTTCAATTGATGGCACACAAAATGTCTGTCCAAGACAGCAGGTATTCAAGCACACAATATTTAGTGGTTATACCATTACGAAAACATGCCTATATAATTTTGACCCCCTTATACCCAACTTTTATATAGTAAAACTTGGGTTTACAGGGGTATACATTATTTTTCTTATGTAAGCTCAAAAACATAGATTATGGGTGCCTATTAGAACCGCCTCGGTGAGGCGGTTCTAACGAGTACACACAAACTATGCTTTGAGCAGAAACATGAAAAATATCAGAATGATTATCTGAAAATAGTTTTTGGTAGAAAAAAAAATTCAATATATTTGAAAAGGCGTGTTTTCGTAATGACGAACAGTGACTGACTGCACGATATGTAGCATGAAGAAAACTAATAACTTAAGTTGTCCATACCTGTAATCATACAGGTGATGTGCTGTCTTAAATGGTTTCACAAACGTACAGAGGAACAAACTTCAATTTAAAGCGAACACACAATGTGGTATGTAATTACTGAACGGTCACGTGACCCTCACCATTCGAACCACAACGTGAGAAAATTTACCTCTGACATGTGCGCCGAATGAAGACTCAGTTCAGCCCGCGCATCCAAAAATGCGCCTTGGGAAGATTCTGATCAGACTGTGCGAATGTCTGATCTGAATCTTCGCTAGGCACACAAGTCCGAAGGTACGTTTTCTGACCTTGTGGCACATTTCAACTGAAAACGCCTTTCTTGTCAATCTATGCAGTATTTCTGCACCTTGCAGTCCATGCGATTGTGCAGTTTGACTCGACTGACTAACAGATCGTTGGTTGTGACACTACCAGAATTTGGTACTCAGATATATAGGCAGTGTCACATTTATCCAGCACATGGTCGCTGTGCCTCTCCAAACGTATATCATGTCGATGAGGCAGCTATTTTCTGGCTTTATAACGGCTTTTCCTAATCTGCCGTCACCATGTCGCAAGGACAAATATTTCAAGGACGGAAAATAGAAGACTGGCCATATTGCGAACTTCCCAAGTCTATTTGTCCTAAAGAAGTCACACGAATGCCAACTGTCGCCGGTGTCTGTGAGCAACCTTACACAGAGCCAAGTCTTGCAACTGTAAGTGGGCATCCTCGCATTTTGCTTTAGCAAAAGCGCAGCTGAAAAATAAAATAAACAATTTATGAGATTTATTTTATAAATGTAATAATAATAATAATAATAATTAGAAGAAGAAGAAAAGAGAATGAGAAAAAGAAGAAGAAGAAGAATATCTTATGTGGAATATCCCACTTACGTTGCATTGCTTTGTGGCATTTAAGCACATCTCCAGATCACCTTTATAAACCATTTTATATTTCCAAAATAAGACTATCTATCAATTTTACAGTCCCAAAAAGTTTGTCGACCAATAGTCATTTTTTCAAAGGTTAGTTCTTAATATAAAAAAGTAAAACGAAAAGTCTAAGGAGTGCCACAATCACAAGTCGCAGCCAATCCCTGACACCAAGAGAAAGAGGAAAGAGACACTAACCACCAAGCACAAAACAAACAAACTCATGAAAAGCACACAGACCAGCTAAGCCTATGTTCAGATATCTTGTTTAACCTTTGCCATGCTGAACAAAGCAATATGCCATGCCCACTTCTAATATTCTAGATTATTTGATCCAAGTTGTTGATACGTATTCATTTAATTAGTATTACTTGAGACAAACAGTGTAGATCAAGCCAACGAATCTGTATCTACACTGTTTGCAAAGGCAGGACATACCAGGGTTCAGCAGGACCAGGGTTAAATGTTTATTTTACATGTATACCCTTCAGTTCAAAGTTGGCAAGTACATATCAGTCATTTTCAGGCAGCTAGATAAGTGTACTAAGTACATGCACAATGTTACAGAAAAACAGAAAAAAAGTAACAAGATCATTGCTAGCAAGGTAATGTCATATTTCGTCATAGTTTAGTGGTCTTATATTAAATTTTGCACTTACTCATTTGTATAGAATTTTCCATCCGTTCCACAGACAGGATCCAGTTCATCAGGACAGGTTATACTGGCAGCATTCGAACAGAAGACATTCCTTATAACATCGTCTGTATTGCCTGCTGGCATCTCTGCTGTTGTTGCATCATGTGTTACTGTCTCCTGGGTTGTTGCATTCATAGGTGGAGTTGAAGCACTAGTCAGGTTAACAATAGGTCCAGGAGTACTCAGGTTACATGGACCCGAATTTAAAATAGTCAGTGTTGGATCTTTGCATTTTTTCTGTGCAAAATGGCATCTGAAAAGCAAATATTTGCACTTTATGACATGTTTGTTACCTATAAATCTCTGTCTGTCTGTCTGTCTGTCTGTCTCTCTCTCTCTCTCTCTCTCTGTATGTGCGTGTATGTGTGCGTGTGTCTGTCTCTGTCTGTGTGTGTGTGTGTGTGTTTGTGTGTTTGTGTGAAATGCGTAAGGGCAGTCCCTATCATTTTATATCGCTTAACAATCATTTTGAATTGTTCAGAAAAATCCGGTTTATCAACAGCTCCCTTAAAGTTACACAAAATTACTATATATTTAGAAATTAATTCAGTATTTAGCAAGTATCCAGCGAAGTTTATGATACCGATAGCCTTGTTTCAGAAGTTTAGCAGTTTTCTACTGAGAAGAGATTTATGTATCATTTCTGCTGGGTTGACTATCCTCGAAAAGTGAAGGTAATAGTGCTCTCTCTTTAAAATACATATATATTCATCGTAAGCACCCTTTCAGTCGTGTAACGACTGGATACATTTTCATTACGGCCACATGCCTTTTCAAATATACTGAAAACTTTACAACAAAAAAAATGAAAATTTTCAGATAATAATTCTGATATTTTTCACATTTCTGCTTCATAACATAGATTGTGGTACTCGTTAAAACCGACTCGGACAGGCGGTTCTAATGAGTACCCACAATCTATATTTTTGAGCAGAAATAAGAAAAAAATATATACTCCTGTAAACCCCAGTTTTACTATATAAAAGTGGGGTTTAACGGGGTCAAAATTATATAGGCATGTTTTCGCGATGAAACTGAAAAAAAAAAAAAAAAAAAAAAAAAAAAAAAAAAACTGTCAATATTGTTTTTGCCTCCCTTCTGAACAGAGGTCTATTCCCCTTTTAGAAAGGGTTTAGTTTCCCAGCCCCCTTAATACGAAATCGTTGCAGAACAACCGTTTTATCTTCAAACATAAACTGAAACGTGTCAGTGTGTTTCAAGATAACGAAATAAACAACAGACGACGAAAGCAAAACCTGCATACACTGTATTTCTACAGCGTGACTGGCTGTGTTTGTTCGTCACGGCGTGCGTCAATAAGTACTTACTTATCACACATCTTACGTTTGTCAGTCTTATCTTCAGATTTGATATGAAACAGGTCATTGTATGTATGGCGTACTGGTAGAAAACAGGATATATGCAGACAGTAAATGTTAGCTCAGCCTGTACATCCCTGCAGTCTAAACAGACTTATGTTTGTTTTACATTTGGTATACAGACGGTCAATCCCAGTCAGCATTCTACGTAAATCTATATCGGGCCGTCATCGGCCCGTCAGGGTAGCTGACGGGCCGATGACGGCCCGATGTAGATTTACGTAGAATGCTAGCTGGGATGTCTCTGCAAACAGACAATGTCTGGAGAGTTATAATGTGTGCAAAGATCTCAACATAGCTCAAATATAAATCCAAATCTAAAAATTGATCATTGACGACAACTTAGTGGTAGTAAATTTAGTTTCAGTAAAAACTCATTAAGAGAATGGTAAACAGTGGAGAGCCTGATGAGACGACTAGTAACGAGCCTTTTATCTAAATTTGCACTGTTTGCAAAGGTACCTGTATTGGTCTGCAGGGATGGAAGGCTTAAAAGAGATCAGCATGCGCAGTAACCTCAAAAAGATTAGAGAAAAAAGACTTACAGATTTGGGTAGGCTGTTAGATCGGAACAACAGACTCTCTCGTCCCCTACAGGTGTATAATTGTTGTCGCAGTCTATTTTAGACACTTGATGGCATTGTGTTTCAGCAGCAGCACTACAGCTGAATAAAGCTGAAATATGAATATAAACATAATTGAACCAGCACATCAGAAAAGGGTATTTATTGCATAGGCGACCAGCAAAGGCACATGCGAGTCTGCGCCAAGGCCTTTGCTGTTTGCAGACAGGCCTGAGCCAGCAATGCCGGATAATATAATACGCCGCAAAGAGCGGTGTCTGATCATGGTCCAAATTGTTTGCTTAGTCATCCAGATTTTATTAAACATATCAAAAAGTAAAAATGGACTGGTTTAAATTTTAGGACAAGTATCGTGAGGTGTTATTGTAATGTTTATTATTAAAACTGTTCTTTCGTTGTTAGAAACACACCCACATATTGCAAATAAACGCATAAATAAACATTTCTCTCAAGTACTACTGCTTTTACCGTATAGAGTATTCTAGTGATCAATTGAAAAACAGTGATTCATGTGAGGTTCATATCACCTGGGAACTAGTAGGTATATCAGATGGACGAACAATTTCAAAGTGCTTTGGTAGATAGGAAATCAATTGTATTGATATATGATGATAAATACACGATATGATTTGGACAGCTGTTTAGTTTATCTTTCGATTTGCGTCAATGCATTATCAAAATCAGATCACATCTCTTCATGAACTGATTTCCCGCCGATTAAGGGTGTGAGTACAGGTACCTATGACTGTTTATTGTTTTCCTACTTCGTCTTTTTTGAGGTTTTTGCTTCTATTGTACATGCTTAACAACATTAAATAAGGAATAAATAAACTTTGACGAAACCTAAATTGAGCCACGTCATAATATATACGAAACAGCAAAGGTTCAGGCGTTTGAGTGTGCATTCGCGCAGTCTCGCTCACGTAAGCGGTAGGCCAAAGAACTAGACAATTGACCTTTCTAAGAGGCCGGACATATGCACTGAAAGATTGGGTCGACAGAAAATCCAAAGAGCTTTCTTCCGCGAGGAGGCTCAAATGTCCAGAGGAATTCAAACATCAATTACACTAGTCTGACACACTATATGTAATTATACAACTAAGCCGGACAATAAGAAAATGTGCATTAGATTTCTTGTACAGTCCGTTTATTCTGCTCACGGACACCGAGATCCCTGATTAATTTTCATTGTCCCATATTACCCCCGAAAGCCCGTCCGGTCATGGTCAAGTATAAAGCTGGCCTAGTTTTAAATGTAAACGCGCGAATAAAACTGGTTTAGGCGTCTCCTGGTCAGTTTACACAATTTTCATCGAGCAAATAGTTTTGCATATTTAAAATTGGAAATTTATTTGAAGAGCCCGTATGTTTTCTGTTTTTTTATTTTTATTTTTTTTTTAACGATTTTCGTTTAATTTTCCAAAAATATATAACAGTTACTGCCATCCAATATAGTTGCAAGATCACGGATACACAACAAAGATTTGTAGTTTAAGACTGAATTTGCTTTTCAGGGATTTTAGGTTTAAAACTGAAAATATATGTCATAGGTAAAGGAAAATGAAGTTCTATATTAACCATTTTCCAACTAAATAGTGCCTTCTAAGAAAACACACACTGCCCAGATTTGATACAAAGCGATGTCAAACAAACATACAGTACACAGTCCAGAACATGCAGAAATACAGAATACCGTATTATTGCATAAAAAAGCAGTGTCGCACGTTATAAACAGCCGTGCATTAACCGGCGAAAAACCGTGTATTAACAAGGCCATTCACGCGCTGTTAATGCACGGCTACGCAACTTTCAATATGATCGTAACGGGGCCACAGATTTACTGGCACCACGAGATGTGTACTGCCTGGCCCTAGAACGAGCATAATCCGTGGAAATTGCTTTTGCGGAACATCGGTGAAAAGGCGAAACAAAATAGTGCAAGAAATAACGCGAAATGTAGCAAATGTTTACAGTTTTTATGCATAAGTAGCGATCGAACATGGTTTTTCAATGCATTAACATTCGCCAGGTCCCTTGGGAGGTGTTGAAAACCGCGGCCTCCGGCCTCGGTTTTCAACACCTCCCACGGAACCTGGCGAATGTTAATGCATGCAAAACCATGTTTGATCCCTATATTAACCCTAGATATTGTCGCGCTTTAACTCCCTACCATACTTGTCCTACAATTTGAACAACTAGTTTAGACGGTGTTCAGGAAGAATCCCAGAACATACCGTATTTATCCTAAGTATTGGGACACCTTATCTACATACCATACTTGTCCTACATTTTGAAATAGTCGATTCTACTACCCATTGATGTGTTTGTAATATCACTGTATGTATGGAAAACAGTTAAGACGCTGATCAGACGCCGCGTTCTGCGGCGTCTGATCTGGATCTGCACTGTTTGTAAAGGCCTATCTGTCCCAATACTTCAGTTATTACCGTAGCCTACCAATGACAACAACATGAAGAGTAAATAAACTACCAATTACAGACAGACCACACGTTACAAACCAAGTATAAGCAAAGCCACATTGCCAGGTAGGAGCCACCAAACACAACACTAAGATCAAATAGAACAGAACACGAAAATAGCCCGCATCGTGCAGGGAAACGGCCCAATAATTAACGAACATCAGAATCATGGAAGGCCACGGAAGTTTTATTACCTGCTGGTATGTCTAAAATTTTTGGAAGAGTGGCAAACAGTACAGACCCTTAATCAGGGCTGCGTCTGCTCTGTGGTCTACACTGTTTGTCCTAGCCTGTCTGTCCTAATATTTAGGATTATTAGGCAGATTTGATACAAGGTGAAGACAAACATACAATACACTGATTAGACCATACTGATGTACAGTATGATCTGTATATTTGATGTTTGCATAGTCGTTTGTTTTCATTTTTATTCACATTTCTATCCTTCTGTCCTTCTACATTGGCTGTGACTGTCGCAAATCGTGTGTAATTGCAAAACATTACCTTAAACCTGTTATTCAAAATGTACTGGTTTAATAACCTAAATATGGAAATTATCATCACGAAAACATACCTGTATGATTTTAATACCCTTAAACCCCACTTTTATACAGTAAAACTGGGGTTTACAGGGGTATACATTATTTTTCATATTTTCGCTCAAAAACATAGATTGTGGGAACTCGTTGGAACCGCCTCGTCGAGGCGGTTCTAAAGTATACAAACCCCCACTAACAAATATGGGCAAAGGGGCAGTTCGTTTAGGGGATAACTGTATATAGAAAAATTATTTGGGGAGGTAAATCGTCGGTTTTACATTAGGAAATTTGGTTTTACGCCGATACGTCAGCGAAGCCGTAAAACATAATTTGCGACCGTAAAGCCGACAATTTACCTCCCCAAATGACAATATTTTATGTGCAGCTATCCCCATTATAACGCATTTATTATTCATTTGTTTTGTTAAAAAATGTTTACAATTCGCACAAAGCGGCAAGCGCTGTGAGCTGCTTAAAACTAAATGTACCCAATGAAAAGCGACGTTACGTGACGACGTCGAGTTTATGACAGTATATCTCGGAATATACCGTCTCAAATGTTTGATGTTATCCAATCAGATGTCGCGTTACATAAGTAAATGCATTAGAAATATGATTTTAGTCCCTTTATATTTTATACATATTCCGCTTTTTCATGTTTTCATTGTGAATCGCAACACTGGTATATGTAGTTGATGAAGGGCTCTTACTAATACTGCAACAAAATCTCTCTGTCCGTTATTTCTCCCTACCATTACATTTAGTATGTATAGTCAGTATATATGCCGTAACAACATAGTTTAGGCACTTAGATTTAAAACAGTTGTAAAGTGTTTTACATGCCGAAAACTGCTACAATGAGAGAGTTTTTTTTATTTTATTTATTTATTTTTTTATTTTTTAAATTTTCTATGTAGTACAAACGAAAAATAATGCCAATGCAAGTGAAAACTAAATTGAAAATAGTATGAAATAAACGACAAAATCGTAAGCTTTTGTTTTGGTTAGTCATTGATGCGGATAAAAAAAAAGAAACAAAAATAAGACTGCTTTCGAGGTTTTAGAAAGAAGACGTGTACATAGGATATGTATACGGCTTCTTATCCAATCAGATACTGGAATTTCTTTTGAATTATAATATAGAGGGATTACAAATGTCTTTTCATGCATCCATATTTGTCGGTTCCCGGGAAATTGTTCTGAACACGAGACTGCAGTTTGCGTGTATAAGTATCTTCTAAGGAATTCGGCAAATGTTAATGCAATGAAACAAACATATGCTTGCATTTTGACATGTTTTCATTTAGTCTTATTGAATAGCTCGAACCATATAAAACTAGTTCTATACAATGACGTCATTCTCCGAAATCAAGAATGACGTTGACATCAGCATAAAATTAGACAAAATGCTTATTTCAAGGCAGCAACGTCATGTCATGTAACGTTACGAAACAAATTATGGCAAGATTCGAGGATTGTTAAATAATCCATGGCCAATTAGCACATGACTCTGTCCATTCAACCATGGCTTCAAACAAGTATACGTATGCATATGTTTTTATGCAAGAACAATGCACGGACTATCCATTGCTTTTAATTTATATTTTTGAACACGTTTAGAATCTGTCCGTACTTAATCTTACCCTTTTACTGTCTGTAAAGATTCCAGTTATAGGCAAATAAAATACCCAACTACTCTGACCCTAACCTAACCTAACTTAACCCTAACCCTTACCTAACCCTAACCATCAGTGAACTAGCTCTAACTAATCCCTAACTCTTTATGCAGTCGGTGAATGTGCAGACTCACATGCTGAAGTCAGTGACTAGTGCGGTCAGATTCTTAAGTCTAGCCAATATTTTTATCCTGTTTTAATGTTTCAGTTTGCTATTTGGTACATACAAAAACATTGTTACTGATATATTGCTATGAAAAAACAAAACACGAGAGGGAAAATAGAAAGAATGAACGATTTAATACTATTGTTCTGATAGATGCGAAAACAGACGTTGTTACTTAAGGAGGGGTTTGATACATCCAAGTGACTTCTAATTTGCTTTCCTGTACACCGAGAACCTTATGAAAAGGGGTCTACTCTAAAAGGGAAAAAATGCTCCCAACAAGAGTAAAGATTTTCCCTTTAAAGCAGACCCATTTTCAGAAGGGAGACAAAACCATTTTGCCTGAACTGTCTCCCATTGAAAGGTATCAATTCCCTTACTATACTCATTAATTTAGCAAAATAATTCATTAACAAGGGATAATAAATTGCGCTTACCAGAAATCACAATAAAGCCTAGTAAATACTGCATGTTGATTATTATTGTTGTGACTAGTTAAATATCGGTTAATCTTTCTATCGAAACGGCAAATGATATAAGTGATAAAATCTCCTAACTCGTCTCCTTTAAATACAGGTATAGCGCAGGTCAGTTTATCTTTAGATGACACACTTATATATAGATCCATAGTTCAAGATGAGACACTTGTTCAAACTAAAAGGTATTAATATTTTTCTGATTTCTTATTGAAATCTTATGTTGCGATGCTCAATGCAATCATCTCGTAGAGGCTATTCCAATATGTACCCACAACACATGTTTACGAGGACAAATAAGAAAGCTATGCTGCTGGAAACACCATTATCGGAAGCTATGTAGATCGACTTTCCTGTGAACTTGTGTATTGTCAGGTCAAATTCGTTTTTTGGACGAACCTTTTTATGCTTGCTTTTATTTGCATTGACAACTCGGTGTTTCTATGGATGGTTTGCCCATCCCGATGCCGGTGATCAATACTTGGTGATATGTACAAAGGTCCGTTTAGACTGTACATAGGGCTGCGGGGACACTTTCGACTGATCAGGTTTATTTCTTGTTGTTGATGGGAAGAGTTCAAATAAGGACGTTTATTTCATAACTTCAGAGCACAGCAAAATCTGCAACACGCCACATGCCAACAATGACAACTCTGTATGACCAATATTTGTTAGAAACTCCATGAAACCCATCATAAAAATATGATAAGTTAAAACAGTCAGAAAAATGCAAAAATCTGCTAGGATGTATATCAAAGATCTGTTTGTGTCTTGTCTGTTCTGAATGCGTTGTTATTATGTAGGCGGCTTCGTCGAAGGTTATGAAAATCGAAACTTTGTTACTGAAATAAGGAATATCAGCTTAACCTCTTTCGCACAGATATCAAGTTTGAACAGTAGTGAAAAAAAAAGAAAAAAGAAAAGAACAACAGTAATAAAGTAACGTGACCACTATAACATGACTGTGCATTCTTGCGATCTACTCAGGGTCGTCAGTATTCACACACAGTAATTATCGAATTTACCCTAAGTAATCGGATAAAAAAAAAAACGCGCTAATAGTGTAGATTCAGATCAGTAGTCGGTAAACGTGACTTTCGATCTGGAAGGGCATACATACAGACATATACCGTAATAACCTTAAGAATAGACCTGTGTAATACTACTATAGGTCTGATACCGGTAGCCCATAGACTTTACAGTTTTGGTACAGAATCCCTACCCGCCTTGGCTGGAGGTCCCATACCCGCCTTGGCTAGAGGTCCCATAAAGGACCCCTAGCCACTTCCTTGTCGGATGGAAATTTGGAGAGATGACATGAGACCGTTGCTGATGAAGCGTACAGTCCTTTTCTGGATCCTTCCAATCACTTAAATTCAGAAAATGCAATAATAAGATTGAACAAAGAACCAAAACATCCTATTAAAACTGCCAAAATTGGATGCTGCAGTATATACAATATGCACTGTACACTGAAGAGGGTACTTTAAAAAAGTAATATAGAAGACGTCCAGCGATAGCCACAATCACAGAATATAACCTACCAATGATATCAAGAGAAAGAGCAGACCAAACGGACAGTACACAATCCATGAAGTAAAGAAAAGCAAAACAACTAGCTCCCTCTTCCCCAACAAGGTGACCACAATGCTAGACAGTATTCACTTAACACAACAATAAGACAACCAAACGGACAAAACACGAAAACAGAAAAAAGAACGCATCGAGTAGCTACAAGGCCACATAATAAAAACTACTAGGGGTAAATCCATATTTATTGTACCAAATCTTCAGCCTAGGTTCAAATGTTGTAATAAATGTAATAAATAATGATTATTCGGCTCTCATAGCGAGGCTTCCTAACTCAGTTAGTAAAACATCACAGGAAAAAAAACACGTGTAAATTTAATTAAATCACTTTGATAAAACATTGATGAGGACTCGTTGCAAACACATCAGACACTGGTAGCCAGAGGTAAAGAAAACCACCAGCTGAAAAAAGGTAAAAAAAAAAAAAAAAAAAAAAGCAACGTGCCACAATCACAAAAAAATAATGTAAGAAAAAAGTCCAGGGAGTGCCTCAATCACAAGCCGCAGCCCTTCCCAGACATCAAGAGAAAGAGGAAACCGACAAAACCAAACAAGCGCAAATCGAACAATCGCACGAAAAGTTCTAAGGACTAGGACTAAGATTAGCTTTCTTTTCCCCGGAGGTAATCGCAATACTAAAAGGACTGAAAAAGAAAACACAAGCACAAAATAACACAAGGCAAAACTTAAATCAAATCGCCTCGTTGAATGAACCACAAAGCAACAAAGAGTAAGACCAACACAGGGACCATCGCCTTAGAACGGTCAGTAGAATAAATTACCGGCGGGGTTTAAAGCACTTTTACGGCCAGCCAACTTCACCCTGGGTCGCGATGCTACTCTTAATACAGAAATACATAAAAATTCGGTTCGCTAAAGGCTCCCAACTCAGTCAATGCATCAAACCGAAAACATAAAAAACAAAATTACCATTATGATAAACAAAGACGAGAACTCATGGCTATTATTACTGTATGCAAGAGTAAATGAAAACCTATAGTTGAAAAATTGTATCAGTCTCAGTTTATTCATTGATAAGATATCGGATACTAAAAATGGCCAGTGATACAAATAAAAGTCTAAAAGCTTGCCTTTGGAAAAAAGGTTAGAGAAAGTGTCACAATCACAAGCCACAGCCCATCCCAGACACGAAGAGGAAACGAAGAACACACACAAAAAAAGAAATCGGAGACTCGGTTTTATTAAGTCTCTTCATATGCAGCAATGTAGTTTGTGGGGTTGCATATGCCCCCACTCCCCACCCCTAGCGCCGGCTTAAGCGGTCTTCAAAGTAACCCGAATGGGCTCAATCAGCCAAAAGGAAATAAAAAAATAATTTGCACTATGGAGAATACTGGGAGATGTTTTACGGCCGCTTGCTTTTCGTCTGAATTGGAATACAGAGTAATTCCATACCTAATTTGAAAGAGAACACAGGTAAGCATAGAGAACTAGCCTATGTATTCTACATCATTATAAACTCAAGTAAAATTCTGGGTTAGCAAGTTCAAATGTCCAACCCTTAGAAGATGAAAGCAGATCTGGGGGCCCCACTAGTTGGAAGAAGAAAATCAGATTTAAAATTAGATTATCTATCTGTTTCAAATAAAATCTATAAAGGTTTTACGTGAAAAGGTCAAACACATACAAGATGGAAAATCGGTTTCGTTTATATCCTTTATTGAGACTCTTCATATGAAGTTTGCGGGGCTGCTTACACCTCCTAACACTAGCTTAAGCGGAACTTGATTTACCATGATATCTGGCTTCAATATGGTCACATAATAAAACCGGCACTCAGGTGAAGGCTGGGAAGACTGTACATAAAATTTGTTTATTATCTTATTTTCTTAACCTCTTTCAGTGTGTATAAAGTGTATCATATCTGTTTTAGCAATAATATTAATAATAATAAGAAGAATCCTTGTGAAAAGGTTCCTCATCTCTCATTCCTTTGGTACCTCGGAAGGGCTGTACTTCGTGATTGTAGCATTTCCTGGGTATCTTCACTTATATATAGATTTTATCTGGATGAGGGGGTTTAAAGATAATAAAAAAAAGTCACCTTGTGACAAATATTTCAAAACAAGTCTCTAGAGGTAGAGGATCCATATGCTGACTTAACAATATCAGATAATATTAACAATCTTGCTTAAGATAATTACTTGGCATTTTTCGTCAATTTTGCAACAGTTACTTCCCTGCTTATCAACAAAAAAGATGGTTTTCGTTCAATAGCATGGGAACGAATTAATGAATTTGGACGAAACTTAATATTTTGAAGTATTATTTTTATTTTGCATAAACAGCATTTTGTGGTTTTGGCATAAAAAGCATTACTTTATATTCACATAAACATACCCACTTCACTCCATATTTTGTGCAGTGGCGGGGTTTTTTGCAGTGTCTGTGATGTTTTTATTTTAAAATTAAGTGGAAACTTCAGCATACAGAGCATGTAATCTGATACGTAGGAAATATTCAACTTCTATCAACTAGATAATGTTATACCCCAGTAAATTAGTGCCAACTCATATATCAGAGTACTTATATCGTAGCTAGGACATTCAATGGAAAACGCATAAACAATATAACTAGTAAACCAAATTCAACCCTCTGATTTTTTAAACGGAACCGAAAACACTGTCCAGTGGACAGTAAAAGACAGGCATTGTTCCATTGGTTAGATCAGCTTTAGAATATGGATCGGTAATTTGGGTCCCTATAGACAAGAGAGAAAAAATCGGAAGAATGACATACGTTTTATATTAAATAACTATAAGTCAAGAAATTAAATTAAAGCTGTGTTTACATCTTTGCTAAATGAGTTGAAACGCCCATATCTGCGAATCGACGTCTTGATTCGGGTCTTGGTAAGATGTTAAAATTTTTAAAGGATATGTCAGAAGATATTTTCTCCTAACAGAAAAAGAAGGAAATTATCATGAAAGCATTATCTGACTTTTTTCACGAAAATCAAGCCAATATTATTGAATCATTCAATTCAACGTCTCGATATTTGGATGACTTACTAAATATTGATAATGAATATTTTGAACAAATGGTTGATACAGTAAATCCAAAAGAACTACGATTAAATACTCCAAAAACCTCTGACACCGAAGCACCATTTCTGGATTTAAATTTATCAATATCTTATGACATAATCTCTATCAAAATTTATGACAAGCGGGATGATTTTGTTTTGATATTGTATTGTTTTATTTATTTATTTATTTTTATTTTTTATTTTTTTTTTATTTTTCATTTTTTGGATGGCGATGCCCCTCGCGCTACATCATATGGTATATATATTTCTCAGTTATTTCTGTTTGCTAGAGCATCTAGTCAAGTTCTTTACTTTAATAATCGAAATAAATTTTAACTGCTAAACTTCTTAAGCAAGGGTTATCATAAACTACGTAAAACATTTTTCTAAGTTTTATCATCGTTATTCTGCATTAATGTCCAAATATAAAGCTGGTTTGAAAATACTTCTGCAAGAAGGTCTGTCTGAACCTGAATTTTATTGCGACCTAGTATATAAATTCAGAAAGTTTGTTGGCAAAACTGATTTTTATGTACAATTTAAAAAGATTGTCACTCGCTACAAAAAGGTTACAACGTGGATATTGTCCGGCATACTGCATGCATGCTTGTTAATCCAATTATGTTTGATAATTTTGCTCCCCTCTTTAGTTGGTCCTTTGACTAAATGACGGCCCCCTGACTATCAATGTCTGTGGTCGGGCTGATTGTGATCCTGTTTGAGGTTTCTTCTGTTCTAGCTTCAGATCGCCATTGAGCCCGTTGCTTTGTGGCATCACTTTGTTTTTTGACTGTGATATGTTTCAGAGATGAGGAAGAGGACTTCTACGTGGACCGAACACATATTTGTAATTCAGAGCTGCATCAGAATTAACGGTGAGGTTTCGCGCGAGTAAAACTGGTTAAAGCATTCATCACCCCCCCCCACGACCCCCCCCGCCCCACACACACACACTCCCCTCCCCGTCGCTAGTAGTTTTCCTATTGTCCGTTTCAAGGCGGTACCTCTGTTGCTTTTCTTCTTTGTTTGAACGTCCGTGGTTTTCTATGTGGCGCTCAGAATCAAAATCAGAATCAGAAGTTTTACTGGTGATACGTCCAGTGACGTTCATTCACTATGACCTGTGATATGGGAAATTAGTCCCTGGCTCTCACTAAAGGGTTAAACCTACCCGCACCTTTCTCTGCAACTTCAGCGGAGGAAATAATCGAATATGGAAGGCATTCCAATTCTGATGGTTTGAGGAGAGAATGAACCCTTCTGAATGTCAGTTCATGCAGTTGGGTCTGAAATGTGAATAATGGGTGATAATTTCTACCGCACCGTGTTGTGGGGATAAGGTCATCTGTTGGAATGCTGGCAGCACCCTAAAAAGGTTTGTACAAAAGTATTAGTCTACAGTCTCTCCTCTATTTTCTAGAGATTCCCATCATATTTTTTCAGTATTCCAGTCATATTCCCAGTTTAAAAGCAGTAATTGCTAGTTTATTCTGAACTTTTTCAATTTCTTCTTAAAGAAACACACCCTTAGGATCCTAAACGTAACTACCATATTCCAAAATCAGGCAAACAAGTCCTTTACATCATGAGGCCACTGACAAAGATTTCATCTCAGGAAACCAAGGCCGACTTCGTTTCGGGCTATTGCTTAAGCTACTGCTGCTATAGCCCAAACCGAACACGAGTCACACGACCTCTAGCCACGACTACGCTTTGAGCATGGTCAGAGCTATAGCTCGAAAATACCCGGATATAAGCATTTGACCAATCAGTATTGATGAAACTAAACTCGGGGGAAACGTTAGATAAATTTTGATTGGATGATAATTTTAGTGGAGTAAACTAGTTCGACAGAACAGCAGCTATGGCTTGGCAATAGCCCGAAACGAAGTCGCTCCAAGTTTTCTATTGCCTTAGTACACATGTTGCTAATATTCCATCTCAAAAAAAAAAAAAAAAAAAAAAAAAAAAAAGAAAAGTCGAGGAAGTGTCACAATCACTAACCACAGCTCTTCCCAGATACCAGGAGGAAGAGGAAACCTACAATTCCAAACAAGCACAAATCGAACAAATCAAGTCATGCATGATTGTCATTCTAAGGAATCCACATTTTCGAGGATCGTTCCTTCTAAAGTGTAAGAAGCCTCGATTTTATTTGTTATCTGCTTTAAATTACATTTAATAGGCCGAAATCTCATAACCCATTTTTTTTTGCCCAACATCCTAATCTATCTTTATCGATCTGGTTTTAGTAAGTCCTCTGCATCTCTAATTTCACGATAGGAAACACGGTCATCTGCGAAAAGTCTTATTTCTGAGATCATTAATGTACAAAGAGAACAACAATGGGCCAAGAACGGTCTATAATGGGGCACCAGACAAAACTAGAGCCCATTTCGAAGTTTCACCAATAACAACAACTCGTGGTTATCTGTAACAATGAAAGAAATCTGTCCACCTGAGTGTCTTCGCGCTAATACCATAACCAAATAATTATTATTTGCTGTTAAGTAGTTCATGAGGGTTTAATGCGGGTGCCAGAAACCTTTCGAAATCCAATATAAACGTGCCAACCTGTTCTCCTTTTTCCAACATTTTTACCCAATCATTTATAACAATAGTAAGCTGAGTTTTACAACTGTGCCTTTTCCTAAATGCATGTTGCCTGTCTGACAAAAATTGATATTCATCCAAGCGAGTCATGATATTTGAGTATACTATATGTGCAAGCAAGTTACATGACACGCATATCAGAGACACAGGGCGATAATTACAAAAAAAGGTAAGAGAAAAGTCCAGAGAGTGCCACAATCACAAACCGCAGCCCTTCCCAGACATCAAGTGAAAGCGGAAACCGACATACCAAAACAAGCACAAATCGACCAAACGCACGAAAAGCACCAAGATCAGCTCTCTCTTTCCCAAGCGAGGTAATCGCAATGCTAAAAGGACCGAAAAACACAAGAACAAAATGGCACAAGGCAAGACATATAACAAATCGCCTCGTAGAATAAACCACAAAGCACCAAAGAGTAAGACTAACAACGGGACCACCGCCTTAGAACGGTCAGGGGCGGATTTAAAGCACTTTTACGGCTAGCCAACTTCACCCGATGCCACTCTCAATCTCAACTAGTAAAACAGAAAGCGAAATGGGCAGCTGTTGAAGGTGACCAAAATGCTAGCATCACAACACAACTAGTAAAACAGAAAGCAAAGTGGGCAGCTGTTGAAGACGGTGACCACAATGCTAGCATCAAAACACATACAGAAAAAAACAGTACAAAGAGTAAGAATAAATAATAAGCAATAACTCTATCCCATTTCTTTAAGAAGGGACAGATGTTTGCAAGAAGCCATTCTTCAGGGATTTCACCCGTATCAAGAGATTGCTTAAACAAATGTGCAAATACTGCACTTTTCTTTCTTTCTTCAATTACGTCTTTACCTCAAAGGAGGATACAGACGATGTACATTGTACACTCCGGGTTGCAGGATGATGTATAGAAGGGAAAGTAACGATCAGGAATCGATACAATTATCCCACACTTCCCATCAGAGACATCAAAGGGAAAGAAACACAAACACGAAATAACTAGACCCTAATGGAAACATTACTAACAGAAAGCCAAACGGACAGTTTCTTTCCCACAAAGTGGCCAAATGGCTATCCAAAACAAAAATATGTAAGCGACACACACATTCAACGACGAACTATGACAAAAATAAACCATTACAGAAGAACCGCCTTGGAACGGTCAGTGAAAAGTATTTCACTAGGGGGCTTAAATCGATGTTACCTGGCCACAATCCTCGCCCTTACTTCTGCCAGGTAACCATTTTGAATTACCGTAAGGTTCTTTAACTTGCACAGGGTGTGACTTTCCCTGCATGGGGGGTGGGGGAGGGGAGGGGGGCTCCAGTTAACGTCCCGATCCGAAGGACAGCACACTGTTTTCATGTCATGCCTGCAAATGACACGAAGGGAAGTGTGTTCGGACACCGAAAATTCCCTTGCCTAAGCCTGGGATCGATCCCGGTACCTCTAGCTCTAAAGGCCAGTGCGCTCACCACTGAGCTCCCACTCTACCATTTCATTTGATAGTTCCTTTAGAAGACTATGATGAAGCTCCCTTTGAAGGATCCAAGATTTTAAGTAACTTGATCATTCCCTCCGATGACACAACAATCCTATCCATGAAAGTGGCTGATCTTCCAGTTAACGGAACTGCCTTGTACTCAGTTTCACTGAGCGCATCACACTAACGGAACTGCCAAAATATGTTGCATTTGGCTTAATTTTAGCGTATTTTACAGAACTATGGTCATTAAAAATGACTGGATAATAACTGAAGTTGTAATAAATTGTTTCTAATAGGTTTTGTTGAAAAATGTTAAGTCACAATTAATAAAATTGAAGTTATACCATCATTTTGGGCGATGTTTTTCTGCTAAAAGTGCCGAAAATAGTTAAAATGGGTACATAGGTTTCTTGTTGATGTTTACAAAAAATGTTTTATTTTGCTTTAATATAATGCTACAGTTTTACAGGTAATATATTGAACAATTGCTTGTTTGAAAATAAATCTCAGATATTTGGAAAAATAAATGAAATATGAGCATTTAAACTTCATCATACAAAATTATGAAAACTCATATTTCCAATAAATTCAATACCTGTACCGTAGCTACTAGTCCAGTGTATATTGGGTCCAAGGCATCATTGACTTGACTAAGTAGTTCCTCTGTCCTCTCAGAGTCTGATTATGAAATTCCATTTCCTCCACTTTTTAAGGGGTAGACTACCTTGCATTAACCCATTTGTTTTGCTCTTATTTGTTCCTCATATCTCCTTCATCTGTTGTCTCAGGAGGGCTGTGCGTCGTGATCGTGGTATTTCCTGGGTATTCTATCTACCTATCTTGTCATGATGCCATACACCCGTGAGGACATTCTAGGCATTTGCGCTGCCGAGCAATCCAAGTATGTTACTAGAAAAGATAAAAGCATAAAAACATGTCAATGAGTGACAAAGTATGATAGTGAAGGGAATGAAAGATGGTAGGTTAAAATAGATGAGAACAGCTAAAATCAGGTTATAAACAATCTATACTTGGGATCTTAAGGCTTGACGTGCTGCAACTTGCCAATTTCAACCTTGAATAAGTCAAGGCTTGGCGACCTGACAGCGCTTTCTGGGAGGGCATTCCACTGAACAATTAACTGCCAATGGAAAAAGGGAATATTTATAAAAGTCCTTCCCTGTGTGAATTCGCTGGAATGTCATAGAATGGCCGCGACGGGACGTACGGGGGTTGGGTTTGATGTAATCTGGGAAAGGTACTGCGACCATGTTATTGACAATCTTGTAGAATAAGCAGAGGCGTGAGTCTCTGCTCAAGAGTACGCCAACTCAGTTTAAAGCATGGCCGAAACACTTGCCATTCTGTCAAAGTTACAGGTGGTCCAGCGAGCAGCCCGCCATTGGACTTTCTCAATTTGTTCAGTTTTCACTTTAGGGGGTCCCAAATGGCCGCAGCATATTCGAGTATTTTCACTTATATTTTTTAATGTACTGATGCTGTTAAGGAGTATTCCATTAATAATTCTGAACCGTATCCCCCTTCCCCCCCCCCCCCCCACCCTCCACCCCCACCACCACCACACACACACCATCACCCGCACCCCTGTGACTACTTTATCAGAAGTGGGAATCGTACAGATACAGATATGTTCTTCCTCTTATTATTATTATTCTATTCTAATCTGTAGATCTCCAGTCGTTCGGACGAATCGGGAGCGGTAAATCAAGTGCGCTATGTCAAGTGTGTAATCGAGCGGTTCCATTCAGTACTTCCGGAACTCACCGGCGAACGTGTACTGCTCAATTTTAGAGAAATGTTCACCCATTTCATTTTATTTTCATTATTTTCTTACAATTATTTAACATCTGTCGCTGCAGATGGTGTATTAGGATGTGGTGGGTTTGTAAAATCTGATGTTGAGATTAATTTCTCTCTAGTAGAGGTAATTTACAGTTCTGACACATTTGTTGGGTGGGGTGTTTTTCTTGGCGATTCTTGATATGGATTCGTCGAGTAATATTTACTTGGTCGGCTCATAAATATAGTATTTTAACAGAAGCTCTCAGGAGCTTCCTACTAACATGATTTAAAAAAAATATCACAGTGAATCTATACAAAGTTGTAACAAGTGCAAGACAATCAAAATGAGGAACTGGAATAAACATGCAAAAGAAACTTTTATTTATGTAACAATGTCACAGAGGGGACTCTATCACAGTCAGCCTAGACGAGGCTGGAGGAGTGACCTGGAGGTGACCATGCCTACTGATCTAGCACCTAGCCACAGAGCTGCTCTTTACCACCTCTACAGCTTTAGATTGAAAGCCCTTGCCTGTCAAGGACGCCCAGTACCATGTGCCACCACAGGTACTTGAAGCAAAACGAAATCGAACCAAAGGCAGGGTGTGCAGATGGAAAATCTTGAGATAGGGCATTTTAAAGCAAAGTAAATAAGAAGTGTAAAATAAATCAAGGAACAGTAACTATGTACCTTTACCAGCAGGGGTCATCCTAGAGGGCGATTAGGGAGAAAAAGTCTCCCTAAGCTGGCTGACCTCCCTATCAAGAGCTGAGGGAGAAATGAAAATGTATAGAATATGTAGGGAAATCCAAAATTTGGATCAGAACTTCTCCCTGAAATCCTGAAATTGTCGCAAAACTCCTCCCTCTCTGAAAGCTCTAGGATGACCCCTGTTTACCAGTGGTCAAGAGCATAGTGTAAGGGTATTAACTTCACATTGTGCACTTACACTTGACAAAAACCCTAAATGAGTTGGTCGGTGATTTCCCTGGCATCATTGAAGGGCCTTTCAGTGTTGATGCAATGGAGAGAGAATGATCTTAGTGCCAGTAAGACATGGCTCTTCTGAAGCAGTCAACTGTCTCTGCATGCACACCACTGTTGTCCAGCTGGTTCCAGTCTATAATTGTTTATGAGAAGCAGGGTTCTCGGGGACGCAGAATCCTGCGTCCCAGGACGCATAAATCAGGGTCCGGACTCCTAAAAATTCCCAAAGCGGAGTCCGCCGGACGCATGTTTTTTTCCCGTGGGACGACTACTAATTATGATCAGATTATTTGAATGAAGTCTAAAGTCCGCCACGTGTTATTCGTACCGTCGGTAGCATCTTAAAAGATCAGTAGTAATCCGCCGCATGCTTTTCACACCTGCGACAGTACCGTTATTTGCTAAGCAAGCGGCAGTTAAACAGGTGTTGGCAGTTCACACTTCAGCGATTGAGCAATTAAAGCATGCGACTGACATCGATATGTGACCCTTTCCCTCATTGTGTATTGGCTGCACTTACCGACTGATTCATCGAAAATGCACACGCAGGTGAAATGCTTTCATCCCTTTAGGCTGGCATTTTTTTGTTTTTTTTTTTGTTGTTGTTGTTATTTCCTGATCATTTTTTCTATTTCAAATATTTTCGGACACTGGATTTTCGGCACTAACATAAAAAAACGCCAGAATACTTATTTTCTGTTAAAAGACGACAAGCGACCACAAGAAAAATAGTACCTTGTCCCTTTGCGAGATATCAGTCTGCGCCGAGGTCTGCGCATCAAAACGCTTATTCCTGCTTGTCATAAATAAATAAATAAATAATTCCAAGTCCCATCGAATCTATCCCGTACCCTGTGAAGTCTAATGGGACTGCTCAGATGCACCCCGGACGACGGTATACAGTTTTGGACTGTTCTAGTATAAGTTACATTTTCCATTGCTCCCAAATGAAGAAAGCGCGTGCTCCTAACGGTAGCGCGTGCTCGTAACGGTGACGTCATTTGACAGCGTGGCGGGAAACCGTTTTGGGAGAAAAACGAACTATTACCATGTTGCATTGTTGAGCATTTTCTTCGCAGAAATGCATATGAAACAGACACATATTAGAAATAGAACTAAATTATCAAGGCTTTTTCGGCAAATCAAATCAGTAGATCGAATTTTCAGCCAGTAAGGAAGTCCCGGACATTTTTTCGTAGCGTGTATTGATCGCAGCACGGTGCAAATGTAAACATTGAAATGACGTTTTGCGGGAAGCTCAATAGAGGTGTTCATGATCAGAAGGTGCTGATATATTGCATATATAAGTTTGCGATAGCATATAACGGAGCTTCACTTGGTTCTGATTAAAATATGTTTCACTTATAATATCCATAACGCTCAAGATCACTCATGCAGACAGCAACGATCCGAACTTTTTTGGGTTGGGATGGGGTATTGAATTGAACGAAAAGCAATGAAAGAGGGATGCCAGTGGGAGGATTAATTCATATTTCTTCAGAAATAACCTCGAATCTTTTGCTACATTAACCATAAAATAATAATAATCTCTGCTTTACTTGCAGCACATGATGGAAGAGTCTAAAATAAAAAGCTAAAAACACTGACTGCATTACTTTATTAAATATTAAAAAAAAGTGCGACTATCGTTACCATGGAAGTATTGTCATGTCTCCCTAAACTGCAAAAATGTCTCTTTTTTCCCTTGAGAGAGACGACGTCATCCTAAGTTCTGGGCCAGCTCCATTGAATTAATTAACAACATCAGGATGTGTGATAATGACTACCAGTTGGTTACAGGCATTGCTCGGACTAACACATGAAGCAGATACCAAAATCAGTTGAAAACACACACACACACACACACACAAAAGTATGTGAAAATAAGGAAACTGATTCTCCATCGGGTATTTACAGAATGAAGTTACTGGGGACATGCTCACTATTAAAGGAGACTCCTGAAAAAAAAATGGGACTCCTATTTTTTGGGAGTGGGACTCCTACTTTTTGGCTGGGACTCCTACTTTTTATAAAAAGGGAGTCCCGGACTCCTACTTTTAAAATCCTAGTGAGAACCCTGGGAAGTATGAGTTTTTAAAGTTCTGAGTTACACTACACTGGTTTAAAACATTTACTGTGGTTTGTGGACTGTCTATAAGTAATGTGGCTAGTTACACATCTTTGTATTGTTTGGTTTAAATGTGTTTTTCACAGACTGGAGTCAAAAATTCATGCAGTTGCAGAGCTGGTACCAGCTTCTCAACCACCTTGAAGAATAAAAAAAGTTGGCTGGTCTTCCTTCTGTCCTGTAGGCAATAGTAACTCAGTAAACTGTGATAATATCAGTATCTGTGTGACACATCCTTGATCCTTTTGAAATATAATCCCCTGAGATAAATCTGCTTTGCAGGAATATCTGCTCAATTTACATTGTAGCTTATTTGGTAGATACAGCACCATACACTTGTTTGTCAGATACAACAATATGTACCAAGTTTCCCATATCACAGGTCCTGATGAATGAGCATCATATGACATAAAATTTCTGATTCTGAATATACTAGAAACTTTTTTGTTGTTGTTGTTTTCAAAAAAAAAGAAGAAAAAACAACAAACAACATACCGATAAACAAATTAATAAAACAACTGGAGTCAGTTTGTTTGTTTGTTTTTTTTTTTTTTTGTTTTTTTGTTTTTTTTTTTGTTTTTTTGTTTTTTTTTATTTTCTTTAATTTTAGAAAAATCAGAAAAAAAAAAATCTTCATAACATCTGATTTAAGGACACAAAAACAAGTTCAGCAATTTCTGTGAAAAGCTGAGTCATGGAGACAGTCAAAGTACAACAGAATACTGGTACTGTGCTGAAATATTATGGTACATACCGCAGCAACAAAAACCAGGCTGTACTGGTTAAATTGCACTCATGTTGTAGGTAGAGCATATACATTGTAAATTCCAAGCAGGGTCATCAGTTTGAGTCCTCCAGGGGCCACATTTTTAATCATCCAGGGATATTTCTGGGATGGGACCAACCTACTTTGTGAGAGAACTGTCTGTCTGTCAGTAACCAATTTTGCGAATTGACTCAATTGACCCAAAGCATTGGGACACCTTGTCCCCTTGCCATACTTGTCCTATAATTTAGCATGTCCATTTTACTCCTTATTGTAAATTCATGATTGCAGCCTGTTGGATGAGTGGCAAACACTGTGATCAGATGCTGTAAGCTAAGGCATCTGATCTAAGTAAACCGTGTTTACTCAGACCGGTCTGTCTCAATACAGTACTTAGAATAAATTTTTTTTTTTCCAAAAAAATTCACGTTTCTTTTTTAACTTAAAATTGTACTGTTTAAATTTGATTTAACTTAACCCATGCCTTGTTGAATGAATTAAAATGCCACGCCCACTTCTAATTTCCAGCCAATCAGATTACTTGATCCAGGTTTTTGATAGAAATTCACATATTTAATGACAAACAGTGCAGATCCAGATAAGTTGGCTTCTTCAGAAGCCAACTGATCTGGATCTACACTGTTTGCTAAGACAGGGCATGTCATGTTCAGCAAGAGAAGGGTTAAAATAACCATGACAGTCAGTCTTATATTATCTTGTTTCCAGGTGAAGTTGTATACTCCACATGGCAGTATAAAATACCAGACAGATTGTGCGCCCAATACGGGTTACTACCTTATACCCCTCTATGACAAGGGAGATTTTATACTGAAAGTTGAACCGCCAGTGGGATGGACATTTGGTAGTTAAAGCTTTACTGCTCTCTGGACAAATTCAGCAGATGACGAATTGACTTGTGTTTCTGTTTGTTTGTTGTTGTTTTTTTTTCAAAAAGAAAACAAAATAGGATTTAACATTTCATGATTATTGTCTCCATTGGAGACACTTTGGATGACATGTCAAATCCTTTTTTCTAGAAAAAAAAATATTTGAACATGTTGTCAATGTCTGCTGAATTTTGTTTTCCAACATGCTAAGCATTTATTCATATCAGAGCTCTAGAATGTGGGCTTATTTTCCATCAACACAAATAAAAGTTTATATTAGTTCTAGTATTGTGCCGATTAATTGAAATAATCGAAAACTAAGCGGATGAGCCCACTATCGGCAACTATCAATTTTTTTTTTCACTATCAATTATTTGAAATTCTTTTTTTAGAAATGTGGGCCAAAGGTCACATAATGAGACCTACAAATTAAGAGCATAATGAAAGACTCATTGACGAGAAACTTAGAAATCTTAAATTACCCTAGTTATGCTGTTATATGCCGTTGCTTTTTAAGTCATATAGAAACATAAAGCACCTATGCTATAATGATTTATTATTTGACGCCAGTTATGTGATATCCGTAATCAATCGGTTTTACTTTCCCGATAATCGATTGTGATTTTCCTCTCTGATTCCCAACACTAATTAGTTCTTATTTTTTTTAATGTGTACCACAATGTATGTTTTTGTGGAGAAATAAGAAAAAAAATGTTTATCTCTATGAATGAATTCATTCAGTCTTTGCTCTCCTACAGAAAACAGCCTACTTACCTAAATAGTTAGACATGGGCTGTCATTGATATTCACATTTTTATACAACTGTTTTGAATAAAAAAAACCCCAAAAAACCAGAATATTATGTTATGGCGTTGTCCGGCTGTCCGCCCGTCCCGTGTAAACTTTTCTTGTGCGCGCCATGTCTAAGTAACCGTATGGAATATTTTGACCAAACTTTGAAGTACATGTAATGTGTATGAGGTGAAGATGGGGTGTTTTGTACAAAAATAATTGCTCTCCCTTTCTTGGTTTCTGAAATACTTCCCTTTGATTTTTTTTTTTTTTTTTTTTTTCTGACTACTCTTGTGTGCGCCATAACTCGGTAACCATATGGAATATCTGATTGAAACTTCATAGCAATGTCTATGAGGTGAAGATGGCATGTCATGTGCAAAAATGATTTCTCTCCCTCTCATACTTTCTTAGTTACTTCCTTTTGATTGTCCGGCGTAAACTTTTCTTGTGCGCATCATAACCAAGTAACCATATTTTGACCAAACTTTAAAGTACACTTGTTAGATGGTAATGGGTGTATATTGCCCTGCTTTGCGGTGCTCTTGTTGATATATTGTTAAGAAATATTCAGCCATCAGTCATAGCTTGTAAGAAGAGTATCAGAGGAATTGTTGAGGGGGAGTATTTGGTGATAATTATGGGATAATTTTCTCCAGTTCTCAGTGTTAGAAATTAACCTTTTTCGCAAGTAGCAAGTAGTTGCTACCTGGTCTGAAAGTAGGTAGCAAAATGCATCTACATGGCAGCAAAAGGTGTAACAATGCCCCCGTGCCATGGGTTAACCCTTTAAAAACACAAGAAAACCTGCATCTTAAAATGTCGTCTGTTTATGTCATCTGCTGAATATTCTTGCACACTTTTCTACCCTATATTTGCATCAGGCAAACAGTGTGGACCAAGATCAGAGTGCTCCTAAAGGAGCAGTCTGATCTGGGTCCACACTGTTTGCTGAAATGACTTTTAAAATCACAAGCAGATGCCAAAGCAGACGACAATTGTTGTGATAAGTAGTTTAAGGGTTAAAATCTTCAAGCACTAAGCATATTTAGCAGACAGCATTTTCAAAGTTTTTTTTTTCTTATATCAGCAAAAAACGAGGCTTGACATTACATGTGAATTGTCTGCTTTGCAGATGATTCATATGAAATGTAAAGTCTAATTTGCACTGAAGACATTCACAACACAAAGTTGATAGTGTTCGGGGCACTATACCAGGTAGCACCTTTTTGCTACCAACGGTTTGACCAGGTAGCAAACTGAATTTTCAGGTAGCAAATTTGCTACTTGCTACTGCTAATTTCAAACCCTGAGTTCTCCATAAAAACATATGTTGTGGTACTCATTAGAAGCACCTCAACGTGGCACTTCTAATGAGTACCCACAACATATGTTTTTATGGAGAAATACAAAAAAATTATCCCAGAATTATCACCAAATACTCCTCCTTAATTCTTCTAAGTATCAAGAAAGTTATTTTTGCACAAAAACCTATGGGAAGAGTACTTAATAGATGTGCCTCTGTGAGACTCTTATCAATGCTTTTCTAATGAATATCCAGAAATGTGTTTTCATGGAGGAATAAGAAAAAAATATCCTTTCTTCATGGTTGAAAAAGTCTTTCATGTGGAAGTTGTGGTCATGGTACCCAAGCCATCAAACTCATAAATCCATAAACGAATGACAAATCAGAATGTTCAGACCAACAGACATGGACCCCAGAATAAAGGGTGTAATCAGGCGATCTATGATCACTCAGTTATTGATGCAGTATTTAAGATAACAAATGCATACATTTCAAAAGGGGAGAACCAAAAAAAATTTTTGTCTGTATTAAAACATAATGAATTTATATACAAGCTATTCCAATGTTTTTAGATCATCTGAGTTGTCTAATTTTGTCAGTCATCCACCCGCCAGCTCTTTAGAGAACATCTTTGAAGGCACTGTGCAAATTTTTATCAAAGCTCACATGGAGCCCCAGTGGGTCAGGGGAATTGAAGTTTGTTCAAATGGTCACTGTCTGTTGATCAGATTGGCCACTAAATTTGTCCAAATGATGATCCAAGGTTGACTTTGACCTTTTTAATGACAATGTCAGACTTACTTCCTATACATTTTTATAAGGAAAATGTTGAAAAGTCAGTTTCACAAGAAGTATTAAACACTAATGGTTGAAACTTACAATGTTTGATCAAATTAGCAAAACCTTTTTGTTACAATTTTATTCCCCAGGTCCTGTCTACCTTTCTCCCAGGACTATATACATAGATCATATAATCTTTAAACAACTCTGCCAGTTTTTACCAAACTTCATGTATAGCTTTCTGTTGAAGTAGGATTGAGAGAGTGGTCAAATCGTCATGATCTGTTAATTAACATGGCTTCCTTCTCAAGAACCGAGAAAGCTTTGAAACTGTATCTTGTTTTATTATTATTTTTTTTTTTTTTAAAGAAACATTGGGGATATTGTAACTGTCTCCAGCTATCCCTCTGCACCTCACAAGGCACTTCTTATGAGCACCCATAATGCATGATTTTGAAGAGAAAAAATTGTACTTTTTAGTTCAGAACCCCCCTCCACCCCCCCCCCCCCCCCCCTCCCCCCCCCCCCCCCCAGCACACACACATTATCTGGAGCTATGAAGTGAATTCGGTCAAGATCAGTATCATACATGTATTTCCTTCATACACAATCAGAGCTGCCTTCGAGGTTATAACACTTTTTTCGTGCTCAACTCATTTGAGCATAAAATTTTTCATGCTAATAAATCTCAAATTACTAACAGTTGCAATTTCTATCTTGCTAACCAAAGGTGAGCATGAAAAATTACTTTGCTGATGAATATGAAAATGCCAACTGTTGTTGTTGGTATTTTCATATTTATCAGCACAGAAAATTTCATGCACATGATACACATAAAATTGACTTGTAAACATTGGTACATTATGTAATTTATTAAAGTTTGGTCTGATTTTCATAAAATTTAAAGCAAAATGTAGGGTTCTATGTCTGGAGTTGTCTGTTGAAATAAGGCAGAAGGCAGCTTAAGAAGGACAGGCAGCAGGAGGTGGCAAGAGGGACGACCTGTCCCTCTGTATAGGGCTAGCTGGAGCCCTGTAAGTTGAGCAAGAAAAATTTTTATAACCTCTGGACATGGGCTTTTTTCTGTCCATTGATATACTCTACAATTTCCAACAATTCAGTAAATAGACAATCGCTCATGAAGACCCAGTTCTGATCACATGACTTGTATCATTTTGCATGTATTTTCATTTCAGATACCAAGAGATCTTTATCTATTTTTCTTTTCCTACAGAACCTGAGAGTATTGAGATACAAGTGGATGGAGAGAAGGACAAATGTAGTCTTGGTGAAGATATTAATTTTGTGTTCACAGGGTTCTCACTTGAGGGAAAGGTAAACACATACACTTTTATACATTTTATCCCTAGCTCCATGCATAATGACTTCTCCACTGTAACCCCTGGGCAATTACAATGAGTACTTGCAAGATATGTTTGGTGCAAAACAATAAATATTTTGTTCTGAAATCTCTCGTTATTTGGAGCTATGATTTTATATATGCTACATGATTTTTTTGGTGGGATCCATAATTTGTGGTGGGGTAAATTCTTTGTAGAGGGACATAATTTGTAGTGAGGTACATGCTTTGTAATGTGGTATAATTATATTTTCATATTAGATATCAGCTTGTCTGCCAGTTCATCAGGACATAGACTTGTCCAGACATATTTCATTTCGGTTCAGTGACTTCTGTTCTGTTTCTGGGACTCCATTGAAATTTATTTTGAAGCTCTCATGTGGGATTGTTAATAGGTAAAATTCAGTTACAGTTTAGAGTTATGGCCTATTACATGTACAAAGGAAAAGAAAAAAGAGAAAGATTTCCATGGCATAACTTTAGTGATTTTAGTTCAGTTCAAACAAAGTTCATATGGTGGCATATTGATGAGTAAAAACGGGTTCAGTACAATATCTGCATATATATCTTCTTACATGAGCTACATGTATGGCCCCTGCTGTACATTGAAAAATTGGATTTCTTCTCATATCGAAGTCTCAGTTACAGTCAGCATTCAAGTGGCTGTGCATTGCTGTTATAAGTTTATACATTTGTACCAACTTGTTCTGGCTATTTTTGTTTGCTCTCTTTGAAGAAGTCAAATAGTAAAATGCTTATAAAGGACTTACATGACCTTAAACTGAATGCATCTCTTCAGATGAGAGGGTATCCTATTTATTTTTCTCAATAATCCACAAAAAAACATATGTTGTGGATACTCTCTAGATTTGTCTTGGAGAGGCTGTCCAATAAGTACCAGCAATGTCATAAGGACTTCTCAGTTGAAAAATAACAGCCTAATCTGGAGCTGTCTGGATGGTGTTATATTAAACCCTTGTCATGCTGAATGAATTAAGATGCCATGCCCACTTCTTATTCCAGCCAATCAAATTACTTGATCTGGGTTTTTGATAGAAATTCACATATTTAATGACAAACAGTGCAGATCCAGATCAGTTGGCTTCTTCAGAAGCCAACTGATCTGGATCTTCACTGTTTGCTAAGACAGGACATGTTGTGTTCAGCAAGAGAAGGGTTAAAAGTTTATTGCTACCCTGTGAAATGTTGTTACCATAAAATTGCTTGGCAATAATAATAGCTGCAAACAAGGCATTCTTTTTTTATCTGCATCGAAAAGTGCTGAAATTTTTCTTACCAAGGTGAGGCGCTTCAATGAGTACCCACAACATACGATTTTGTGGAGAGATAAGAAAAATATTTTGCGGATACCCCCTCTTGTCTAGCGCTATAAATAATAAGTTGAGAAATAGTTTGTTATATGTGAAATGTGTGAAATGGAGACTTTGACTACTGACATTTATGCTATCATAATGGGAATATCTCTGTGTTGTTCATAGTTGAATACTTTGTGCATTTATTTTTATATGATTAAAGATAGAAAAGATATGCAGGAAGCACCACAGTCGCAGAACGTAGCCTGCCAATATATTGTCATTAGTTTTCGTGACAGGTGATATTATATTTTCACTTTGGAAATTGGCTCATTGATGACGTCATCGTCATCAGCTGGACCGATTCAGATTTCAGAATTTCTAGAGCCCTGGGACAAAACATATAAAAAGGCCTGCACCAGGCTAAGGATTAATACCTTGTGTGTTTATGTGATTCATGGTTCTTTGTTTTATTTGTTTCAATAGGTTGTGAGTAAAGGCCAAATTAATGGACCTGCCAATATACCAGTGGCCCTGTCCAAGGCAGGTTCTTCTGATGTCCTACAAACAGTTGTCACTAATAATGAGGGAAGGTAATTTGAATTTTACTATTGACACAGGAGCCTCAGCATGATAATGCAGCTATCTACACTCCCTGCTGCAAGTCCTCCCCCTCTTCCCCATACCCCTCTCACAATAAGACTGCATTTTGAATGGCTCATTAAATGTTCATTAGGATAGAATATCACATTATTCCACAATTTTTTTATTGTTGTCTTATCAGAAAAAAATGGATATGAGAACAAGAAAATTGTGGAATAACATTTTTAATGTCCAAATAAACAAACAAAATTAATATGAAAAGTACATGTATGTATTATCTAGAGTATTGGATCAAGCAGGTAAAAACTTGAAAACCTGGGCCCATTTGTTCAAAGCTAACGATGTCATTAGTTAACGATTCGTTAAAATTTACATCGAGTGATACACAAATGTGCTGAAATTTTTTGCTGAAAAAAAATGTGAGTAACTTTTGCAGTGCAAAAGCTACTCACATTTTTTCAGCAAAAAATATCAGAATACTTTTATATTGAATCCGCTAAAACAGTTAACGAAATGACCCTTAATGAGCTCATTAAGCTAACGACGCTTTGAACAGCTGGGCCATGGAGTAGCTCAAATATATTATGCATTTTCTGTAAAAATATAAGTGAAGGTACATTGTACCCAGAGACTCATTGGATAAATCATTCTGTGGTAAAGTCAGACAGGCAGTGTGACCAAAGTGGTGCATCCATATTTTTTTTTTTTTCTTTTTCATGTGTTTGCTGAATTCTAAATTGTAGCCACTCACCCAGCTGAGGTATGATTAGAAATTGATCAACTTGTATCAAGAGATGGGTTAACAGTGTGGATCCAGATCAAATGCTGCAAAAGGTGGTATCTGGCCAGGGCCTACATTATTACTCGTGATCCAACAGGTTTTAGACATGAAATGGTATCCCAAATGAACTTCTAGGGATTTTTTTTATTACAACTATATATTGTAAGGTGTTCAAATATTTATTATACCCCCTGCATACTTCGTCGTATGCTGAAGGGGTATATAGTTTTCGTCCGTTCCGTTAGTCCATTCGTCCATCCGTTCATCTGTCCATCCTTCCGTCTGTCTGTCCGGGTGTGATTCCATCCGTTAACCATTTCTATAACCAAGTTTTACTTCGAAGTTTTTTGATTACTTATAACTCTGCAGCCACTAATCAAGAACTTTTCATATTTGGTATGGGAGTACCTGGGAGGGTTCTCTTCCATTCTACATCTATGGAGCCCTGGGTCATGCCCCAGGGCAGAGCTAGAGGTCAAAATCTAGGACACACCAATAAAATAGTATATTGCAGTTTGTTAATACAAACAACCTCTTATTAAAGAAGGATGGGCATCAGACATGTTTATCACAGCATCATTCAGTGTAATAAGGTCAAGGTCATTGTGACCTTATTTTCATGCTTCCATGATTTTGACTTATATTTTGAAGCCTATTTCATGGATTAGTGCCTCAGTAAAGTCATTGCTTTCCTGCCTATCAATCACCTTCTGAAAAGGGATCTACATCCTGACTGCTTTCTTGCCCATCGATCCCCTTTTGACTGCTTTCCTGTACACTAATCTCCTTCTGAAAAGAGATCTACATCCTTATTGCTTTCCTGCCCATCAATCTTCTTCTGAAAAGGGATTTACATTACATCCCTACTGCTTTCCTGGTCATCAGTCCCCTTCTGAAAAGGGATCTACATCCTGACTGCTTTCCTGCCCATTCAATCTCCTTCTGAAAAGGGATCTACATCCTCATTGCTTTCTTGCCGATCAGTCCCCTTCTGAAAATGGATCTACATCCTGACTGCTTTCTTGACAATCAATCCCCTTCTGAAAAGGGATCTACATCCTGACTGCTTTCCTCCCCATCAGTCTCCTTCTGAAAAGGGATCTACATCCTGGCTGCTTTCCTGGTCATCAGTCCCCTTCTGAAAAGGGATCTGCATCTTGACTGCTTTCCTGCCCATCAATCTCCTTCTGGAAAGGGATCTACATCCTCATTATTTTCTCACCCATCAATCCCCTTCTGAAAAGGGATCTACATCCTGACTGCTTTCCTGCCCACCAATCTCCTTCTGAAAAGGGATCTACATCTTCATTGCTTTCTTGCCCATCTATCCCCTTCTGAAAAGGGATCTACATCCTGACTGCTTTCTTGCCCATCTATCCTTTTTATCCCACCTGCTTGTAGCAGGGTGCGATATAGGCGTCTGATTTTCTGTCCGTCCGTCAGTCCGTCCGTCTGTCAACATTTATGTCGACATTCGACATTTATGTCAAAGTTAGTATTCTAATCAACTACAAGACTAAACAACCATCAAACCTTGCATGAAACATCTCCCTGACCTCCTGACTTTGCAACATAGGCATCCGCTTTTCCGTATGTCTGTCCATTCGTCTGTCCGTCTGTCAACATTTATGTCGAAGTTCGACATTTATGTCAAAGTTAGTATTTTAATCAACTACAAGACTAAACAACCATCAAACCTTGCATGAAACATCTACCTGACCTCCAGACTTTGCGACACAGGTGCCCACTTTTCCATTCGTCTGTCTGTTCGTCTGTCCGTCTCTTAACAGTTCTGTTATGTCCAAGTTCGACATTTATGTCCAAGTTAGTAGTCTAATCAACTACAAGACTAAATAACCATCAAACCTTGTATGAAATATCTCCTTGACCTCCTGACTTTGCGACATAGGTGCCCGCTTTTCCATTCGTCTGTCCGTTTGTCTGTCCGTCTGTCTGTTAACAGTTCTGTTATGTCGAAGTTCGACATTTACGTCAAAAGTTAGTATTCTAATCTAATACAATTCTACAACAACCATCATTCCTTGCATGACACATCTCCCTGACCTCCTGACTTGGCAGATATGTTGACCCAGTGACCTTGACCTATATTTTGCGCTCCATTGACTTTGACACAATTTACGTTGACATTACAGATCTTCTCAACTATAAGGCATACAACTACCAAACCTTGCATAGTGCTTCTTCTAGATGTACAGACTTGGCAGGTACCTTGACCCGGTGACCTTGACCTATATTTTGCGCTCCAGTGACTTTGACATATTTTGCGTCGACGTTCGATATCTCCTCAACTATAAGGCCTACAACCATCAAACCTTGCAAAGTGCTTCTCCTCAATGTACTGACTTAGTAGATACCTTGACCTGGTGACCTTGACCTATATTTTGGCTGCAGTGACTGACATAATTTACATCAATGTTCCAGATCTCCTAAAGTGTAAGACCTCTAGCCACCAAACCTTGCATAGTGCTTCTCCTATATGTACTGACTTAGCAGGTATCTTGACCCGGTGACCTTGACCTATATTTTGAGCTCCAGTGCCTTTTACACATTTTACGTCAACGTTCAATATCTCCTCAACTATAAGGCCTACAACCATCAAACCTTGCATAGTGCTTCTCCTCAATGTACGGACTCTGCAGGTACCTTGACTGGGTGACCTTGACCTATATTTCTCGCTCCATTGACTTTTACACCTTTTAGTTCACCCTTCCATATGTCCTCAACTGTAAGGCTTTCAACCACCAAACCTTATATAGCACTTCTTCTCGGTGTACTGACTCGACAGGTATCCTGACCTGGTGACCTTGACCTATATTGTGCACTCCAGTGACTTTGACACATTTTATATTGATGTTCGGTATCTCCTCAAATATAAGACCTACAACCACTAAACCTTGCATAGTGCTTCACCTCATTGCCCTGGCTTGGCAGGTACCTTGACCCAGTGACCTTGACCTATATTTGACACATTTTACGTTGATGTTTGATAACTCCTCAAATATAAGGCCTACAACCACCATACCTTGCATTGTGCTTCTCCTTGATGTACTGAATTAGCAGGTACCTTGACCCATGACCTTGACCTATATTTCATGCTCAAGTGACTTTTACACATTTTACGTCAACGTTCCATTATCATTGGGCTGTATGATACGAAAAGTCAGTGTTGAAGATATAGCCATTAGAGGCAATGGGACTGGCCTGGAATATATGTGCCCCACTAGGCACTTTGTCTACATTTTTTTCAACCCAGTTTTCCAAGTAAGCACTGCTAAAAATGAAATAAACTTATTTAATAACCACATTCTGATTGAGGCTCCTGTGACTTTTGCGCCAGCAGGTGCGATGACGCCTTCCCCGGAATTCTTGTCTGAAAAGGGATGTACATCCTGACTGCTTTCATGTACATCAATCTCCTTCTGAAAAGAGATCTACATCCTGACTGCTCTCTTGCCCATCAATCCCCTTCTGAAAAGGGATCTACATCCTGACTGCTTTCCTCCACATCAGTCTCCTTCTGAAAAGGGATCTACATCCTGACTGCTTACTTGCCCATCAATCTCCTTCAGAAAAGGGATCTACATCTGATTGCTTTCCTCCACATCAGTCCCCTTCTGAAAAGGGATCTACATTCCTATTGCTTCCCTGCACATCAGTCCCCTTCTGGAAGGGATCTACATCCTTATTGCTTTCCTCCACATCAGTCCCCTTCTGAAAAGGGATCTACATCCTGATTGCTTTCCTCCACATCAGTCCCCTTCTGAAAAGGGATCTACATCCTGATTGCTTTCCTCCACATCAGTCCCCTTCTGAAAAGGGATCTACATCCTGATTGCTTTCCTCCACATCAATCCCCTTCTGAAAAGGGATCTACATCCTGATTGCTTTCCTCCACATCAGCCCCCTTCTGAAAAGGTATCTACATCCTGATTGCTTTCCTCCACATCAGTCCCCTTCTGAAACGGGATCTACATCCTGATTGCTTTCCTCCACATCAATCCCCTTCTGAAAAGGGATCTGCATCCTGATTGCTTTCCTCCACATCAATCCCCTTCTGAAAAGGGATCTACATCCTGATTGCTTTCCTCCACATCAATCCCCTTCTGAAAAGGGATCTTCATCCTGATTGCTTTCCTCCACATCAGTCCCCTTCTGAAAAGGGATCAACATCCTGATTGCTTTCCTCCACATCAGTCCCCTTCTGAAAAGGGATCTACATCCTGATTGCTTTCCTCCACATCAATCCCCTTCTGAAAAGGGATCTACATCCTGATTGCTTTCCTCCACATCAATCCCCTTCTGAAAAGGGATCTACATCCTGATTGCTTTCCTCCACATCAGTCCCTTTCTGAAAAGGGATCTACATCCTGATTGCTTTCCTCCACATCAGTCCCCTTCTGAAAAGGGATCTACATCCTGATTGCTTTTCCTCCACATCGACCCCCTTCTGAAAAGAGATCTACATCCTGATTGCTTTCCTCCACATCAATCCCCTTCTGAAAAAGGATCTACATCCTGATTGCTTTCCTCCACATCAGTCCCCTTCTGAAAAGGGATCTACATCCTGATTGCTTTCCTCCACATCAGCCCCCTTCTGAAAAGGGATCTACATCCTGATTGCTTTCCTCCACATCAGTCCCCTTCTGAAAAGGGATCTACATCCTGATTGCTTTCCTCCACATCAATCCCCTTCTGAAAAGAGATCTACATCCTGATTGCTTTCCTCCACATCAATCCCCTTCTGAAAAGGGATCTACATCCTGATTGCTTTCCTCCACATCAGTCCCCTTCTGAAAAGGGATCTACATCCTGATTGCTTTCCTCCACATCAGTCCCCTTCTGAAAAGGGATCTACATCCTGATTGCTTTCCTCCACATCAGTCCCCTTCTGAAAAGAGATCTACATCCTGATTGCTTTCCTCCACATCAATCCCCTTCTGAAAAGGGATCTACATCCTGATTGCTTTCCTCCACATCAGTCCCCTTCTGAAAGGGGATCTACCAAGTAGATACCTTTTCAGAAGGGGATTGATGTGCAAGAAATAATTTTGTGTAGATCCCTTTATAGAAGGGGATTGCTGTGTAGTAAAGCAATCAGGATGCTGCTAAAATTGTCTCCCTTGTCAAAACTTGCATTAAATCTACCAAGTTAAACCAGTCCCCTCAACAATGCATATAGTTCTAGTACATCAGGGCCCAGTTGTTCAAAGCTAACGATGTCGTTAGTTAACGATTCGTTAAAATTTACATCGAGTGATATACAAATATGCTGAAATTTTTTGCTGAAAAAATGTGAGTAGCTTTTGCAGTGCAAAAGCTACTCACATTTTTTCAGCAAAAAATATCAGAATATTGTATATTGAATTCGCTAAAACAGTTAACGAAATGACCCTTAACGAGCTCGTTAAGCTAACGACGCTTTGAACAACTGGGCCCAGATTTTTATTAACTACATCATGACCGCCTTTGTCAAGTAATTGAAGAGCAGGCCCCCGTAGCCTAGTGTAAAGGACAGTTGACTCTTAATCCATTAGGTTTCTCACCGCTGTGGTTCGAGCCTTGCTCGAGTCACATGTGGGAAAGCCGTTCTGCTTACGGATGGTCAGGTGGTTTTTCCCTAGGTTCTACTGTTTTCACCCACCTTTTATGAACGATCAGCTCCTTGAAAGGGCTGTAAAACCAAATCAAAAAAAAAAAAAAAAAAAAATCAAGTATTTGAAGACAAATTATATAACATTATTTTCAGTTACCGGTTTAGCCGAGTTCTTCCAGGGGAATATACAGTGAGAGCCAAACAAGCTGACCTTAGGTTTTCACAGGTAAGATATGGCTTCATTTTATATTGTAAGTCAAGTTAACAGGTTTTCTTTTCCCCTTAATAATACTGCAGATTGTCCTCATAGAAAATGTGACATGTCTGATAGGAGATTATGATACCCCTAATCAGTCTACACAAGGCATTTACTGTTTGAACATTAACTCTGCAGATTCTGTCAGCTGACAGGAAAATGATGTTGTCTGTGCTGCTAATGAGTTCTGCAACCTTTGTTTCCAGAAGAAATAAGAAGAAAAAAAGACAATAAGAGCTAGAAGCTGGATAGAAAGTGGTTAATCTCCTTCTGATCTAGAATGTTGACTTTTATTATGCCTCCAACTTAGAAAATGTTGAGGTGGCTTATTGCTTTTATTTCATTTTATTGTTCCTTCTTCACACTTTTTGGTAGGTCTTGTAACTCTGTCAGAGTCTTGAAATATCATACTTGGGTTCCTTATAAAAATATCAGATGGCCTTTATTTTTTTTCTGATCTGGCCAGCCTGTATTGTAGGAGTTAGGCCTCTTTTTAAAACAATGAAACACAACATTGTGTACAATATATCTCAGAAAGTGTTTGAGCTAAAGCTTTGAAATTTGGCAGACTTATTTAAGCTGAAGAGTGGGTCACCTTGATTGACTTTTGAAAAAAAAAAAAATGGATTAATTTTATGAGATTCCCCTTCAAACTGTATATTTGTGTAGGGATAAGCATATACCCTGGACACACTTCATACATTTTCTTCCATTTTTTACAAGGGAGACAATTTTTGTTACTTCCTGTTTACTTTCCTGCACACCAAGCCCCTTCTGGTAAGGGATCAAGTGTTCCTCTTTAGATTTGGACTTCTGTATAGTAAGAAATCTGGGCCCAGTTGTTCAAAGCTAACAACATTGTTAGTTAACAATTTGTTAAAATTTACATCGAGTGATACGCAAATATTCTGAAATTATTTGCTGAAAAAATGTGAGTAGCTTTTGCAGTGCAAAAGCTACTCACATCATTCAGCAAAAATATCAGAATAGTGTACATTGAGTCCACTAAAACAGTTAACAAAATGACCCTTAACGAGCTTGTTAAGCTAACGACGCTTTGAACAACTGGGCCCTGACTATTTAAAACAAAAAAGTAGCTACTGGTTCCTAGTTGTATTGCTTCAAATAAATAATTGTAAGTAGAAGTGTCATTTGATACTATTTTGTGTGTGTGCGCATGTGTGCAAAGAGGGGTTGTTTTTGTCTCAATAAATTTTAATTTTTGACTGCTGTTGTTCTCAAACACTTTGTTTTTTCATCAATCTACAGACTGAGGCCAAGGTGACGGTAACCAATGACAATGGTAATGCTGGAAGTAGCCTAGTCATAGCAGGATACAGTGTGTCTGTAAGTATGTGAAAATGTTACAGTCAAGGCTCTTATACTTTACAGCTACTGTATTCGACCCAGTTACCACACTGTGCACTTAGATTTTTCAAAAATCACTAGGTAAACTTGTAGTAAAATATCCCACTAATAGGGGTACACTTTAAAGAAAGATCAGCAGAGAACATGAGGGATGTATTTAATGATGCTTATATTTATTAACCTGATTTTCTTTATACAAGCACATGTTGTTGGTACTCATTTGAATTGCCTCTACCAAATCTTCATCGATTATCGATCACAATGGCAGGACTGATAATCAATTATCTTTTGAGCTCTGATTAGCCAGCCCTACTGTTCATTATAAGACAGTTTAGAGAAGGACCGCAAAAGTGTTATATCTAAACAAAAATATATACATTGCATAGAAAAATGACATTTTATGTTTCAAACAAAACCATATAGATTGTATTAAAAGAATGGACTATTTATGGTCATTTTCTATACAATTTATAAATGTTTGTTTGCTTTATAGTGTTATAAAGTGGTTATGGTGGTTACCATAAATGAGCCACAATGTGAGATTAAATGTACCTTATGATATGGAAACTGTGAAAACTCGGATCATCCTGGACTTCTGTGCAACCTGATCTGTGTTATGTCTGCAGGAAGAAATCTTGGATCCCTGTTTGTCCTAAGTGTACCCAGAGAAGTGTCTGTTACTGCATAGATGTACAGGCCAATCTGATTCTTTACTTGGCATCTCCATAGGTACTGTATTTACCTCAGTATTCAAAAGTTGTAGTCACTAGTAAAGCTGGCTAATCAGAGCTGAAAAGATAATCGATTACCAGTCCTGCCATTGTGATCGATAATCGATTAGCAATCACTGAAGATTTGGTTATAATTTTATCTGTCTGAGCATGACTCTTACGATATGTTATAGTTTATTGCATGTATTTGGTCAGACAGGCCTGAGCAAACAGTGTATACCCAGATGAGATGCCGCAAATGTGGCATCTCATCAGGGTCTACACTGTTTGCCACTCATCCAGCTATTTTAGACACACCAGTGGGTAGTAATTTGTTCAAATTTTAGATAAAGTATTGTAAGGAGTTGAGGTGTCTGAATACTAAGGGTAATTACAGTAAAGTTAGACACAGAAATCAAATGATCGATTATTAGCAAATCTGTAATGATAATCATTTTTGTGAGATTTATCATTCAGAATTGATTATTCGATTAATTGTGCCAGCCTTAGTCTCTAGAAGGTAAGCCTTGCAGGTCAATCTCAGATACTTGTGCCAAAGTGTAGATCCAGATAATCATGAGCCATCTCATCAGGATCTACACTGTTTGCCATTCCGTTTTTGATTTTACCCTTAAACTCCTATTCGTGGCAGTGGTCATCTCCAAATTCTAAAATAGAATAGTCCATTTAAGAAACTCAAGGTTGAAAGTGTGATTTCAGTACCATTTTCTTAAATGTTTTTCAGGGTCAGGTGTTCAGTGATGGAGAGCCAATTAAAGGAGTCTACTTTCTTTTGTATTCATCCACAGTGAAACAAGAAGTAAGTAGCAGGACATTTTTTACTCTTCACAATCAGAAAATACAAAATATATACATTTTTTACTCTTCACAATCAGAAGATACACAATATATACCTTTTTTACTCTTCACAATCAGAAATTACAAAATATATAAACATATATAAACAACTGGTGATTTAAAATTAAAAATACATGCAAGCTTTATTTGTGATTTATTTTTTGCCCTGAATGATTCATGGATGAGTTGAAGACCTCCATGGGGACTGAACAAAAGTACATTTTTTAACACAATGGAAGCTGAGATCAAGGTTTGGGATTTCATTAAGCTGGCTTATATCAGGAATGAATGCATAAAAACAAATTTTTGTCAAAAATAATATGTCATAAAGTGTTCGAAATTTTCGAAAGGATGGGTAGTTTTCTCCTGTCATTACATACTGTATTTAGGCTAAGTATGTGGGTTTACAGGCCTGAGCAAACAGTGTAGATCCAGATCAGAGGCTGCAGCATCTGATAATCTTATTCAACAGACTTATAGATACAGCTGGTAATAACATAGGCTTAATCTCATTTTGTGTCCAAATATTTTGAGTCTGTATGGTACTAAAAATGTTTTGTCATGTTTGCAGGATGTGTATGATTGTGATAAGTCTCAAGTACCAGGGGTCAGTACATCAGAGAATAATAACCTACTGTGTCATGTGATATCAGACTCAGCAGGCAAGTTTATGTTCCCTTGCCTAGCTACTGGAGAATACACCTTGGTAAATATGTTTACATATAGCTTTCAACATCATCATCATCATAATCGGATTTATGATTAACGTGCAGGTACAGGGGCAGCATCCACACCAGTGGCCCCCCCCCCCCCTTCCAGATAGCTGGCTTGCTGCATGCATGGCAGATCTCACACCAGATCTCCAGGTATGTCTATCATGAGGGTTGATGGCCGAGAGCTTCCACTCTCTGTAATCCCTCTCTGTCAGCTGTTTCCATGTCATCTTGGGCTTCCCAGGCCCATGCTTTCCATCAACCTGTACGTCAAAGGCTGTCTTGACTGCACCATTGGAGCATTCCACATGTCCATACCATCAGAGTCTTCTCTCCTTCAGAATGAGGTCCAGATCCTCAATGCCAAGCTGCACAAGTAGCTCATTGGACCTGGTGGTAACAATGTCTTGCGGTCTGGCATTGCAGATCTGTCTGATCATTGCCCTGTCATTTTGCTGCAGATGCTGGCGGTTTGGCTTTGTCAATGGCCAAGTCTCGCTGGCATGGAGCATAAGAACTGTACACACGGCCACGTGTTTTGAAAGAGAGGTGGCGTGAAGAGAGAACTGGTAGCAGATCCTTGAACTTCTTCCAGGCGGTTTTCACACGTGTTGTGGTTGAAAGTTCACAGCCACCTGCTGCTGAGAGCATGTCTCCTAAGTAGTAGCAAAAGGAAGCTACCACCTCAAGCTTGTCAAGTCCGCTCTGGACTTCCTTCTGTGGTCTGCCATCCAAGGGGCATGCAGTTCCCTGGCACCGTGTACATCTGTAGTCAGGGTCTTTTTTCAAGCGCTTGAGTCCACTGCATTTCTTGTGCACCCAGTGCTTGCAACCCTTGCAGAAGATGCTGTTGCTGCCCACTCCAGTGCGACAGACGGCGCATGGAAACTCGCCTGAACTCTGCAGGAGGTCCAGTCCCGTACCACAGATCATAATCTTTGTCTTTCCTGCATTTATTCTCAGTCCTTTCTTCTCCATTGCTTCTTTCCATGTCAAGAGCCTCCTGACACATTCCTCAAGCGATTCAGCGATGATAACAAGGTCATCAGTATATAGGTCTTTCAACACACCAGTAAAATATTTACTTGTAGCTGTCAACACAACAGTGGAATATTTACATGTGGGTGTCAACAAACAGTGAAATATTTACATATAGTTGTCAACACAACAGTAGAATATGTACATGTCAGCTATATGTATATAATCTACTGTTGTGTTAACAGCAGATTATATACATATAGCTGTCAACACAACAGTAGATTATTTACAAGTAGCTGTCAACACAACAGTGTGGCGGCCTCGGTGGCTCAGGCTAGAGACCAGGAGGTCGCGGGTTTGACCCCCCGCCGAGGATGGCAACATGAAATATTTTCTATGTTCATTCTCTTTCTTCCGCTGATTCAAGAAGGGCAGTTGTCAGTTTCTGGCGAAAGAATGTGCACAACACTGGTTAACCATTTAGAGGACAAAACCTGCCCAGTAAACGTGTAGTTAGGTAAACTGATCGCACTCTACATGACCCCATTGGGTTGACTGGGTCATAAAACCTCAACACAGACAAACAAACAACACACAATGGAATATTTACATGTAGGTGTCAACACAACAGTGGAATATTTACATTTAGCTGTCAATACAACAGTAGAATATTTACATATAGCTGTCATTATAACAGTAGAATATTTATATGTAGCTGTCAACATAATAGTAGAATATTTACATTATAGCTGTCAACACAATAGTATAATATTTACCTTTTTTGCTTTCAGCATAATAGTAGAACTTACATTTAGTTGTCAACACAGAAGTAGAATATTTACTTTTTGCTGTCAACATAACAATAGAATACTTATGTGTAGCTGTCAACACAACAGTAGGATATTTACTTGTAGCTGCCAATGCAACTATAGACTATTTAAATGTAGTTGTCAACACAACAGTAGAATATTTACTTGTGGCTGTCAGTAGAATGTTAAAAAAAAAATGGAGGATTTATGTTCCAGATAAGACATTTTCTTCAGCCATAATGTATTGATATTATTCTTTACACCAACTACCCTTGGGAACACAAACAGGCCATGCCAAGGGAAAGGTGTCTTTGAATATGAACATAACGAACGGATTCAGATTCATCTCATGCACGCACAAAATCTCATATGGGCCAGTGCATCCGGGTATTTACTCTCCATTGCTACATTCTGTAGTGTCCTGTTAGGAGACAGCAAAGGCCCTGATCAGACTGCGCAGATACCCGAAGACACGTTTTCCGCATGTCACGGCCAATAAATGTGTCTTTTATAGCTGTTATAGAAAGGTTCAATATATAGAAAACATGCCTATTCAAATATATAGAAAATTTCACCTCCAAAAAACTGAAAACTTTCAGATAAAAAACTCTGATATTTTTCATATTTCTCCTCAAAACATAGATTGTGGGTACTCGTTAGAACTGCCTCAGCAAGGCAGTTCTAAGGAGTACCCACAATCTATGTTTTAGAGCAGAAATAAGAAAAATAATGTATACCCATGTAAACTCCAGTTTTACTATATGGAAGGTGGGGTTTAAGGGTCAGTATTATATAGGCATGTTTTCGTGATGGCACTTTGGTGACCGTTACTTTACAACCCTGTACATATACTTTACAACCAGTTCATTATTTCTACAGGAACCATTCTACAAGGGAGAATTGATAACCTTTGATGTTGTACCAGAGAAACTGCCATTCCAAGTGGCTCATAGTTCCCTCAAACTGTCGACAAATTTCCAGGTGGCAGGCTTCTCTGTCAGTGGACAGGTCCTCGACTCGGTGAAGGTAAAACAAAAATTTACACTCGCAGTGTTAAGATGGCCCTTAAGAGACAGCATGAATGTACAGGAAGATCCGGTACTTAACAGATCACTAGTAATGCCTCAAAAGACATTTTCTCATATTTAGTGCATATCACATATGTAAAAAGCTTTTTCATGGGTCATAACTGCATCATGTGCAGGTCTCAGTTTATAGGTAGAAGCACAAGTGGGCACTATCACGATATGGATGGGTCCATAAAATATGATAGTGCCCGCTCTGAAAACTTGTGAGAAATTTTTTAAATGCAACACCATGTTCAACAGCAAAAAAACAAACAAAAAAAACAAACAAAACAAACAGATAAGACTTTGCTAATGCCCAGATAAAACTCTGCATTATTATCAGTGTCTTTATTGTCACTGCTGATATGATTAGCATGATAACTCATTACGTGACCAGTTTCATGCCCCTTTTTACTGACCACACGACTACCTTTTCTCATGTATTTTACTCAATTTTAATTATCTCCATGTAATCTCATGAAAACTATCTAAAATAGTTACTGTACATGCCAAAGAACGTTCTAAACACAATTTTTTTTTCAAAACTATTTCATGAAGATGGAAAATTGGCCTTACCCCACATTTTTCACTTTTTGTCCACAAAAGGGTGAGAAACATGGGACTAGGAATGTATGACTATATTATGTAATGTGTTGATAGTTGTATTTAATGGCTGCATATTGCGAACTAATAGGGCATATAAATGCGAATTCCCTGGAGACAAGTTTTAACATCTCAGCCAATGTGCAAACCTTAACTGCTTACCATACGTGTCCGAAAAGTTTAATGTGTCTAAAATTTGGACACTTAATTGCTTGCTATATTTTTTAGAAAAGTTTAAGAAGTCAGTTAGCTGACCTCTTTGGCTTAGTTGGATGCACGTTCAACTGGTAGTCAAGAGATCACGTGTTCGATGCCCACCAGGTCAGGCAACATTCTTTTGTGGAGATTGATTATGAAGTATTTTTTTATGGTCATTCTGTCCCTTCTGCTGATTCAAGAAGGGTCAGTTTTGCTATCTATTGATATGTCTAAAATTTGGACACTTATCTGCTTACTATATCTTTCAGAAAAGTTTAAGGTCAGTATTGCTATTTTTTGTTGTATCTAAAGACTGCTGGATGAGTGGTAAACAGTGCAGACTATGATCAGATGTAACATTCTGCAGTATCCAGTCTGGTCTGCATTCTTTACTCAGCTCTGTTATGTCAGAATGCTTAGGTTAAATATGATTTGAGCCAGCCCATAACAGAACCTAAAATAAGACTTGTGGGACATGCAAAGACTCAGATCAGCCTGCGCATCCATACTGTCTGATCAGGGTATTTACTGATCTGAGGTGCATTCTACAGTCTCCAGGATAAATAAAAATCCTTGCTCCATGCCATACTGGGTGGATGTGCAGGCTGATCTGAGTCTTTGCTGGCCACACAGGTCTTATTGTAGGTTTCGTCTTGCACTGGCTCATTTTTAGCTCACCTGAGCTGAAAGCTCAAGGTGAGCTTTTGTGATCACTCACTGTCCGTCGTCGTCGTCGTCCGTATGTCCGTGCGTGCGTCCGTCCGTCCGTCCACAATCTTTAAACAACATCTCCTCCTAAACCACTGATTGGATTTTGACCAAACTTCACAGGAATGATCCTTGGTTGGTCCTCTTTCAAAGTTGTTCAAATGGTTCCGGTCCGTTGCATATCTAGGTCACTGGAGCTAAAAATAGATTTTTTAACTAAAAACTTAAAAAATCTTCTTGTCAGAAACCACTGGACCGATTTCAATATAATTTTGCTGAAATGTTCCTTTGGTGATCCTCTACCAAGATTGTTCAAGCCATTCGGATTCGTCAAAAAACATGGCCGCCAGGGGGCGGGGCTTATTTTCCCTATATATCTATATAGAAAACTTTAAAAATCTTCTTGTCAAAAACCACTGGACAGATTTCAATATAATTTTGCAGAAATGTTCCTTTGGTGGTCCTCTACCAAGATTGTTCAAGCCATTTGGATTCGTCAAAAAACATGGCCGCCAGGGGGCGGGGCTTATTTTCCCCATATATCTATATAGAAAACTTTAAAAATCTTCTTGTCAGAAACCATTGGACCAATTTCAATATAATTTTTCAGAAATGTTCCTTTGGTGATCCACTACCAAGATTGTTCAAGCCATTCGGATTCGTCAAAAAACATGGCCGCCAGGGGGCAGGGCTTATTTTCCCTATATATCTATATTGAAAACTTTAAAAATCTTCTTGTCAAAAACCACTGGACAGATTTCAATATAATTTTGCAGAAATGTTCCTTTGGTGGTCCTCTACCAAGATTGTTCAAGCCATTTGGATTCGTCAAAAAACATGGCCGCCAGGGGGCGGGGCTTATTTTCCCCATATATCTATATAGAAAACTTTAAAAATCTTCTTGTCCGAAACCACTGGACCGATTTCAATATAATTCTGCAGAAATGTTCCTTTGGTGATCCTCTACCAAGATTGTTCAAGCCATTTGGATTCGTCAAAAAACATGGCCGCCAGGGGGCGGGGCTTATTTTCCCTATGTATCTATATAGAAAACTTTAAAAATCTTCTTGTCCGAAACTACTGGACCGATTTCAATATAATTTTGCAGAAATGTTCCTTTGGTGATCCTGTTGCAAGATTGTTCAAGACATTTGGATTCGTCAAAAAACATGGCCACTAGGGGGCGGGGCTTATTTTCCCTATATAATCTATATAGAAAACTTTTAAAAATCATCTTGTCCAAAACCACTGAACCGATTTGAATATAATTTTGCAAAAATGTTCCTTTGGTGATCCTCTACCAAGATTGTTCAAGCCATTTGGATTCGTCAAAAAACATGGCCACCAGGAGGGCGGGGCTTATTTTCCCTATATATCTATATAGAAAACTTTAAAAATCTTCTTGTCCGAAACCATTGGACCGATTTCCATATAATTTTGCAGAAATGTTCCTTTGGTGATCCTGTACCAAGATTGTTCAAGCCATTTGGATTTGTCAAAAAACATGGCCGCCAGGGGGCGGGGCTTATTTTCACTGTATATCTGTATAGAAAACTTTAAAAATCTTCTTGTCAGAAACCACTGGACCGATTTCCATATGATTTAGCAGAAATGTTCCTTTGGTGATCCTGTTGCAAGATTGTTCAAGCCATTTGGATTTGTCAAAAAACATGGCCGCTAGGGGGGCGGGTCTTATTTTCCTTATATATCTTTATGGAAAACTTTAAAAATCTTCTTGTCAGAAACCACTGGACCGATTTCCATATGATTTTGCAGAAATGTTCCTTTGGTGATCCTGTTGCAAGATTGTTCAAGCCGCCATGATTCGTTAAAAATCTTGGCCGCTAGAGGGTGGGGTTAATTTTCCCTATATATCTATATAGAAAACTTTAAAAATCTTCTTGTCATAAACGACTGGACCGATTTCAGTGTAACTTGGCAGAAATGTTTCCTTAGTGACCCTCTATCAAGATTGTTCAAGCCGACATGATTTGTCAAAAAACATGGCCGCTAGGGGGTGCGGGGCTTATTTTCGATATAATTCTATATAGAAAACTTGAAAAAATCTTGTCGTCAGAAACCACAGGACTGATTTCAATATAACTTCGCAGAAATGTTTCCTTGGTGACCCTTTACCAAGATTGTTCAAGCCGTTATGATTTGTCAAAAAACATGGCCGCTAGGGGGCGGGGCTTATTTTCCTTATATATCTATATAGAAAACTTTAAAACTCTTCTTGTTAGAAACCACTGAACCGATTTCATTATAACTGCAGAAATTTTTCCTTGGTGACCCTCTACTAAGATTGTTCAAGTAATCATGATTCGTCAAAAAACATGGCTGCCTGGGGCAGGGCTTATTTTCCCTATATATCTATATATAAAACTTTAAAAATCTTCTTTTCAGAAACCAGTGGACCGATTTCAATACAACTTGGCAGGAATGTTTCTTTGGTGACCCTCTACAAAGATTGTTCAGGCCGTCATGATTCATCAAAAATCATGGCCGCTAGGGGGCGGGGCTTATTTTCCCTATATATCTATATGGAAAACTTTAAAAATCTTCTTGTAAGAAACAGTTGGACCGAGTTCAATGTAACTTGGCAGGAATGTTGCTTTGGTGACCTTCTACCAAGATTGTTCAAGCCTTCATGATACGTCAAAAACCATGGCCCACAGGGGGGTGGGGCTTATTTTTCATATACATCTGCATAGAAAATTTTAAAATTCTTCTTGTCACATACCCCATGACTGATTTCAATATTACTTGGCTGGAATGTTGCTTTGGTGAACCTCTATCAAGATTGTACAAGCAATCATGATTCGTCGAAAAACATGGCTGCCATGGGGTGGGGCTTGTTTTCCCTATATATCTAAATAGAAAGCTTTAAAAATCTTCTTGTCAGAAACCACTGAACAGATTTCAATATAACTTGGTAGGAATGTTCCTTTGGTGACCCTCTACCAAGTTTGTTCAAGCTGTCATGATTCGTCAAAAAACATGGCCGTTAGGGCGTAGGGCTTTATAGCTATATAAAACTTTTTAAACCACTGGACCAATTTCAATATAACTTGGCAGAAATGTTCCTTTGGTGACCCTCTTTTAAGATTTAGTTCAGGTCATCAAGATTTGTAAAAAAACATGGCCAGGGGTGTGGTGGAGGGGGGTGGGGGTGGTTAGTGCTATAAAGTTTATACAAAAATCCTAGAGCAGTGAACTTGGCTGAAACTTCAACAGTAAATATGCAAATCTGTTTGGTCAGGTGAGTGATATAGGACCATCATGGTCCTCTTGTTTATTTTGTGCTGGTGTATTTACTGTAAGTATTCAAAAGCCTTACCATACTTGTCCTAAAAATCTAGCAAGTTCTTATTACTTCCACCTGGCCCCAGGGTAATAAAACTTTTGCCATGCTCAACTCAGCTTACTATGAATTTTGTCTTGCTAGTAAATTTCAAATTACTAACAATTTCAAATTCTATCTTGCTAAACGTAGCTGAGCATGAAAATTTCTCTGCAAATAAATATGGAAATGCCAACTATTGTTGGTATTTCCATATTTATTAGTAGAGAAAATTTTAACTATTGTTGGCATTTTCATATTTATTAGTAGAGAAAATTTTATGTTCAGCTGAGTTTAGCAGGAAAAAAGTTTTATAACCTCGGGATCCATGTTTATCTAAAAGACTGCTTGGTGAGTGGAAAATACTGTGGACCCTATCCTGATCAGATGCCAGGTTATGCATGGCTTCTGATCTAGATCTATGCTTTGCTCAGGTCTGTCTGTCTGAATACTTAAAGTAAACAGGGTGCTTGTAATTTGCAGGGTTCGGCTGTGGCAGGAGTGGAGATTCTACTCAATGGTAACCCAACAACTAAAACCGGACCGGATGGAATCTACCACTTAGAGAATATGAAAACAGGGCTGTACAAGATTGAAGCCAAGGCTGAGCACATCTTATTTGATCTACTTGAAGTTAAGATAACACCTAACACTCCTTCTCTGCCAGAAATAATTGCATCAAGGTAATTAATTAGAGACATGCAGTTCTTACATAGACTTCTGTTGGTTTGGAGTTTAACCCATTGTAGTCGGGAGACGCCTAAAAGGGTAATTGGCAAACAGTGCAGACCCAGATCAGATGCTGTATTGTGCGGCATCTGATCAAGGTCTTCACTTTTTGCAAATAGTTTAACCATTTTTCTCTAGGAATATCTAAATCTCATAGCCTCACCTACCTAAAATTGAAATTGGACTCTTCCATTATATAGTGAGGATGTATTCATTCAGTCTACAATTGGTTAAGAGCCCAGCCAACTCTTTTTAGGACATGTTGATCCGGTCAGTTTGCCTTACCACACTATTCCTGGGCAGGCTTTTTCCTCTAAACTGTTAACCAGTACTTGGACACATTTTTTGCCCGAAACTGACAACTGCCTTTCTTGAATCAGCAGAAGGGAGACAGAAACTGTAGATAATATTTCATGATCAATCTGTATTGAAGAAAGTTGCGAGACCTGGCAGGGGTAGAAACTGCAACCTTCTGATCACCAGTCTTACATGAAACCAACTGATCCACCTAGGCCAGCTCACCTAATACTCCTTCTCTGCCAAGAGCTATTGCATCAAGTTGTTTCTTGGAGACATAAGATGCAGTTCTTACATAGAGTACTGAGGGTATACACATAGAGTACTGAGGGTATACACTTAGAGTACTGAGGGTATACACATAGAGTACTGAGGGTATACACATAGAGTACTGAGGGTATACACATAGAGTACTGAGGGTATACACATAGAGTACTGAGGGTATACAATTGATACGGCAGAGACTGTTTTTTCATATGGTATCCGACTGTAGTGTACCATATGATGGTGTAGCATCCACATACAATGTAGCAAATTGTTAGCGCTTCTATTTGCAGATTGCAAGGTGCCAGGATTGAATAATACTAGGGACAGAATTCAACTTATGACTGTATGACACTTCACTGCCTTTCATTATTACCTTTCCGTCATCTCGATATGACTTCAATTTCATACTGTTGAAAGATAAAACATCATATGGGCCACACCTGACAAAAACTTGTCTTTGGGCATATGCTAACAGTGAAGACACAGATCAGCCTGCCCATCTGTGCAGTCAGATCAGAGCCTTCACTGTCCACAAGCAGAATCACTGGAGAGCCCAAATAAAACTTTGTGCATGTGCATGATGATTTGAAGTTGCACATTTTGTACATGCTAAAAGGCACTTTTTCCCGTGATGCAGCCTACATAATCATGATATCTATTCCTCTTGTTTGTTAAGTCATAGGATATGTGGTCGTAAATTTAAGCAAAAGTTTGGACAAATAGTCATTCTTTGCTAGTGATCTGGGCCTCAGCATGTCACATATGTTGCAAAGACTCCAGTGATATATAACCTGTGAAAAAAGAAGTTTTCCAGTGTAAGCAAATCACACATGGAATAAGATCAGTTTTTGTATCTGTACATGTTTAGGTTGGTCATAAATCTTTGCATTTTGCTATTACAGCTTGTAAAGCTGCAAGGAACTATATACAGTCAAACTTCTGTGGCTCCAACATTTGTGGGACCATGGACATTTGTTCTAGACATGATTACCGGTATTTAGAGCCATTTAGGGTTAATCCTAGCCCCAGGTCAGGAGACAGATAGGGATACACCTCAACCTCTTTATAACACTATTGCTCGGGTCCATAGCATAAACCGTGTTAGTTAAACAACCGTGTTATATCTAAACAAAAATGTATAGATTATATACAATTTTGGGATCCATCTTTGAACCGTGTTTTATCCAAAACCGTGTTATAATGAACTATGTTATAAAGAGGTTTATATGTATTTGTTTTCTTGAGAATTTCCTAGGGACTCAAAAATAAGTTTGAATAAGCCACTCTAGATGGGCCAAAGCTAATTGAGTCTTTGAAGTTTTACTATGCAAAGTAACGGATCTTGGTTCTGACTGGTGATCAGGAGGTTGTGGGCTCGACCCCGGCCGGGTCGGCAACATTCTTTCATGGAGATTTGATCATGAAATATTTTCTATGGTCATTTGCTCCCTTCCACTGATTCAAGAAGGGCAGTTGTCAGTTTCTGGCGAAGGAATGTGCACATTACTGGTTAACCACTTAGAGGACTGCCTGCCCAGCAAAAGTGTAGTAAGGTTATACTGACCATGAGCTACATGACCTCGTTGGGTTGACTGGACTGTAAAACATCAACACAAACAAACAAAGAAAACAAACAAAGGAAGGCAGATTTATGGTTACATATTTGCATACCGGTAGTTGGACAGACATTACAAAATGAACAGTGTTTACCCATCTTATCTGCTTGGTATTTGTAACATGTACTTACACATATGTTTTCATGGTAAATTAAAAAACAAAAAAAATTGATACTTTTTAATTACTCAAAGTACTGAGAGTACTGATGGGGGCGATTGCCTGAAATTCTATTGGCCTCTAGAACTGGTTGGTATTTTATGCTGAAATTAAAAAAAAACAAACAAAAAAAACAGCCACACAAAAACATCCTTTTTTTTTTTTACATTTTTTTACCCCACACTATAGAGTTCACACATTTTAATGGAGTATTTTTAAACTTCTGTCGATATTTTACTCAGAATGATTAAAATCTTGTCTCTCAAAAGTTTGAAGTTCTCTTTCATTTTGCTTATTTATTTACTACTAATAAGCATCAGCACGTATAAAGCTAATATGTTTGAATGCAGAATTTAGTGTTATCAATGTTAGCATGGGACTATTTGTTAGGTAATTATTAGGTTGGTAGTAAAAGGAAAACTGATTGTGGAAATGGGATATTAAATCTGGTGGTGGTTTGGCAACCACCCCCACAAAGAGGGGATGTTTGGTTTGTGCAAAGGGGATGTGTATCTGAAGTCATTGAGGCGTCCAGCTGATACTGGCTTACAGTTCGTGAAGGCCTGCAATTCTTGTAGGTAAGGGTGAAGGGGGAATGTTTTTATTTCTTCTGTTTCTTCACTTTCATTCCTGTTCCTCTTTCTTCCCTGTCCCTCTCCTTCATCTCTTCTTCTCTCTCATCTATCTCTTTTCTTCCTTTCTCTTGGAGATGACACAAAGTCACCCACAAAAGTTGATGTGTCGTTAAACCTCAACACAATCAATTACCCCCAGAAAGCACCTTATCTGCAGCTATAGATATAATAATATTTCTTGTCTTTACAGCTTCAGTTTATGTGGCAAAGTGAGTATTGACAAACTTCCAGAAGGCCTGTCTCAGGTCTCACCTAAACGTAAACTTATCATCTTTCCTGAAGGCAAGGGCTCTGAGGCTGTTTCCAGGGAAACCAACAAGGATGGAAGTTTCTGTACCACAGTTAAACCAGGGAAACATGTTGTCAGGGTAAGTAAAAATGCTGCTCTAGTATGAGATACAGAAAACTACATGCAGGTATTGTAACTGGGCTGCGCCAAGCGAAAAGTGCTTTTAACCCTTCTCTTGCTAAACACGTCATGCCCTGTCTTAGCAAACAGTGTAGATCCAGATCAGATGGCTTCTGAAGAAGCCAACTGATCTGGATCTGCACTGTTTGTCATTGAATATGTGAATTTCTATCAAAAATGCAGATAAAGTAATCTGATTGGCTGGAAATTAGAAGTGGGCGTGGCATCTTAATTTATTCAGCACGAGAAGGCTTAAACGTGTTATGCACATATTCAGATCATCTTGTGCATGCACAATGTATCTTCAGGACCTTTGTTCTGCATACATTCTTTAGTATACAATGATTCTGTTAGCGGACAGTGAAGGCACTAATCAGACTGCACAGATGCACAGGCTGAGCTGGGCATTTGCTGCCCATGTAGGCCCAAAGACATGTTTTCATATGGTGTGGCTCATATGATTCACAGAAAACATTTTTAATTGAGGCATATAAACCTCTTGCTGGTTTAGTTGAGCTACAAGAAAATTTTTTTGATAGTATATGATAAAGGATACATCTTGTTGGTATGGTATAAGATACGTGAACCACATTTTTATGTATGGTATTCTGGTAAAGTTTGATTCATGTATTACAGTGGTTAGTGCTTTTTTGAAATCTATATCCAAAGATTTCTGATTATATTCAAAGAAGCATTTCTGATTAGATAAGCAGGAAATCCCTTATTGTTATTGCTGGAGACATTAGAGGAAATACCTCACTAATATAGTACGTGGTTCACATATCTTATACCACCTCTGAATTTGGACAAATCCATTATTGCAAACAGGGGTTTGAGTCAAAACACAGTGATAGAATGGTGAACAGTGCAACCATTGTTTCAAATATTGGTCTTAGTCAACAATCAAATCAAAATGGCAAACAGTGTAGATCCTAACCCCTAGTCCCCCAGCCCCAATGCCCTAGTCCCCAAGCCCAAATGTCCTAGTCCCCTAGCCTCATTGTCCTAGACCCCCAGCTCCAAACCCCTAGTCCCCCAGCCCCTACCCCCAAGCCCTAACCCCCTAGTCCCCAGCCCCAACCAACAAGCCCTAACCCCTAGTCCCCCAGCCACTATTCCCAAGCCTCAAGCCCTAGTCCTCCAGCCCCACCCCAAAGCCCCTACCCCGTAGTCCAGAGCCCCACCCACGCCCCAACACCTTAGTCCCCCAGCCCCAACCCCGTAGTCCCCCAGCCCCACCCCCCCTAGTCTTCCAGCCCCAAACCCCTAGTCTACAAAGTTGAAAGGGTAAAACTGGACTTTATCCTGTTTTTGGACAAGTATGATAAAAAGTTAAGAAGTCCCAGTTTTTAGGGTAAAAACAATATTTTCTTTCAGGTACATATCAGTGATACGGAGAGTAAAGCAGGGTTGCAGATATCACCTTCTGAGAGGGTTGTCACAGTAACCAACAGACCCGTGTTAGATGTTCTGTTCTCACAATTCAGAGCTAAAGTCAGTGGCATAATTACTTGTATAGGTATGTAAGGATTTAAATAAACATAGCCTAGACAGGGTTCATACATGTCAGGAAAATATCAAGGAAATTTAATTTTCTTCAAATCAGGGAATGTCAGGTAATTCTCTGATGTGTCAGGGAAAAATGAAATTTTGCAAAAATGTCAGGGAATTACATTTCTGCCTGATGAAGCTAGGATGTTTGGTCTCGGTGTATTTTTCCTGCTAAATTCATAAAATTTCTGGTTCAGATATTGTCAGGGAAATTAGAATTTACAAGAAATATCAGGAAAATGTCAGGGGAATTTTGGTCAATCCTAAAGTATGAAACCTGCTAGATAATGAACTTTTTCAGCCAAACAATACAGGTATTTTTCTCATATCTCCACATAATATATATTGTGGGTAATCACCCTGCTGATGGGTATCTGCAACATATAATTTGGTGGAGAAATAAGAAAAACATTGGTCAATACATCCCTTTAATCTGGAGCTATGGATGAAAAAGATATTTGAACCATTACTTTTATTGATTTTGCACAAAAAATTTAATACAGGAGCTGCTTATTCCCTGTCTTTATGTAAAATGTTAGCATGTGGCCTGACCCATCTGCCCTCTGTGACAACCCACCAGCCGGCCTCGGTGGCTCAGTTGGATGCGCCGTCCAACTGGAGACCAGGAGGTCGCGGGAACAACCCCCGCCGAGGTCGGCAACATTCTTTCGTAGATATTGATCATGAAATATTTTACAGATCATTCTCTCCCTTCCGCTGATTCAAGAAGGGCAGTTGTCAGTTTCTGGTGAAAGAATGTGCACAATACTGGTTAACCGATTAGAGGACTAAGCCTGCCCAGTAAACGTGTGGTTAGGTAAACTGATCACGCTCGATATGACCCCATTGGGTTGACTGGGCCATAAAACCTCAACACAAACAAACAAGACAACCCACCATGGCTCCAGATAAGGCACTTTTTTCAGCCGAAAAGTACTGATATTCTTCTTACATCATCATGTAAACATATATTGTAGGTTCTCATTAGAAGCACATTCTGAGGTGCTTCTAATGAGTACCCACAACATATGTTTTCATGGAGAAGGAAGAAAAATGTTATGTGGATACCTCCTCTTATCTGGAGCAATGAACCCACCCTGACTTATGGCTGTGTCCATAGCTCTAGAGAGGTTATCAGTACTATTTTTCTTATTTCTCCACAAAAAACATAGTGTGGACACTCATTTGAAGCACCTCAGTGAGGCTCTTATAATGGGTACCCACAAAAATATGATTTCATAGAGAAATAAGAAAAATATCAATACATTTAGTTGAAAAAAAAAAGGGCCTGATCTGGTTCTGTGCTGTGTTGATTGTTGGTTATGTTGTTCTATGACTATCATCGTCACTTGCATTTTTCATTGTTTAGTTTGGCATAGATATCTTCTTGTCTCCAATTTCAAGATTTTCAGTTAAGGATAAATACAGGAAAGAATCATGTTGTCTGAATGTTTAAGGTGGCTCTAGATTAGATTCTTTTTTTCTTCCACAATGTATGGATACCTTTTTAGCTCGCCTGTACAAAGTACAAGGAGAGCTGTTGTAGTCACCCTGGTCAGCACGTTTGATTTACCTTCCCATTCCCGTCACACTGTTAAAGTTTTCATATGCTTATATCTCAAACAGATATAAGACAAAGCTCCCCGACTCAGTGTCACCTTAACAGTGTAGACCATAAACTCAAAATCAGTCAATCATGTTTTATTTCAGAGAAATGTGGAATGACAGAAGTTTCTATAGAATCTATAAGTAGAGGGGACAAACAGATTGTTTCTACCAAGGATACAGAGAAAGGAACTACTTTCAGTTTTGAAAATATCATGCCTGGAAAATATAAAGGTATATACAGCGTGTCTATGTCTGTTTCTATTGGTAACTTGTATTTACATACACGTCTGTTTCTTTAAGGGAACTTGATACACCACAACCTCTTTATAACACTATTGTTGGGGTCCATAGCATAAACCATGTTAGTTAAATAACCGTGTTTTATCCAAACAAAAATGTATAGATTATATTGAAAAATGACCATTTATGGTCATTTTTCAATATAATCTATACATTTTTGGGATCCATCTTTGAACCGTGTTATATCCAAAATCCTGTTATAACAAACCAAGTTATAAAGAGGTTGTAGAGTACAAGTGGTTGATTTTCTGCTTTTTTAGTCAAAAGCGACATTTTATGACTTCTCGTTTGCCTTGTGCACATCAGATTCCTTCTGAAAGAGGTCTACTTTTAGAATAGACCCCTGACACCAAGTTCCTTGTGAAAGAGGTCTACTCTAAAAATAAACAAAACTTACCATCAAGGGGAGCGCAATCTTGACATGATTCTATATATTGACCTTGCATCCGTATTATTCCAGTAGATCATCATTGATATATAATACAGTTTTCAGACTCTACTGGTATTTTGTCTCAAGGTCAACTAGAAAAACTGAGTGAAGCACACCTACCCATCACTCATGACTCATATGTTACAAATTTTTCTACAGCTTCTTTTTTATTAATTGGTTCATTGTTGTGGGAAGTGCATATTTGTATGAATGAATCAGATATTATACAGTACTCCAGATGTACCTGTAAATTTTTGGCTCAAAAAATAAACAAGCTTTTGTTTTTTGCAAAAAAATGTTGATTCATTATGTCAAATACTGGGCAAAAGGGGTTCGTATAATCCACGCTGGAAGGTTTGATAAGTCATTGCAGCCCTGTCTTGAATGCTTCTCTTTCTAAACATGTCATACCCTGTCTTAGCAAACAGTGTAGATCCAGATAAGTTGGCTTCTGAAGAAGCCAACTGATCTGGATCTGCACTGTCATTAAATATGTGAATTTCTATCAAAAACCTGGATCAAGTACAATGTAATCTGATTGGCTGGAAATTAGAACTGGACGTGACATCTTAATTTATTCAGCATGAGAAGGATTAACTTTGCTTTGATATCAACAGGTTTGTACCTTGTGTCCTTAAAGCTTCTTGTTATTGTATGTATGTCTAACAGGGTTAATACCTTGTCTGTTTCAGTCACTGTTCTGCGAGATAATCTGTGCTGGAAAGAGAAGACTTTGGATATTGAAGTGCTTAATAGTAACATTGATAGCCTCAGTTTTATACAGACAGGATACATCTTGAAGTGTACCATCTCGCATGCTATTTCACTGGTAAGACATCTTAACGTTTATACAGATAGGATATCATCTCACATGCTTTATCACTGGTAAGATTTCTCAAATCTTTATACAGATAGGATACGTCTTGAAGTGTAACATCTCACATGCTTTATCACTGGTAAGACATCATTCTCTCATACTATATCTCTGGTAAGACTTCTCATTGTTTTATACAGACAGGTTGCATCTTGAAGTGAACGGTCTCTCATTCTATATCACTGGTAAGACATTCTAAGGTTTATACAGACAGGATATCTTGCTGTATCACTGGCAAGACTTCTCAAAGTTTTATGCAGGCAGCATACATCTTGAAGTGAATGGTCTCTCATTCTATATCACTGGTAAGACATCGTAAGGATTATACAGACAGGATATCTTGCTGTATCACTGGCAAGACTTCTCAAAAAGTTATATAGACAGAATACATCTTGAAGAGTACCATCTTTCATGCTATATCTGATAAGACTTCTCAAAGCTTTATACAGATAGGATACATCTTGAAGTGTACCATCTCACATGCTATATCAGTGGTAAGACTTCTTAATGATTTATATAGACCCTCCTTATGCTATACTACCATTAAGACTTCATTCAGCTTTATACTGACATTTTGAAGTATACCTTTTATTCCTGCTATATTTCATTCTGTATATTAATAGGACTTATACCACAGGTAAGGCTTCTTTAGTTCAACGACACAACGACACATCTGCAACTGGTAAAAGGCAGTTCTTCAAGTTTCAGGATGGGTATAGTAAGGTATATAGTATGGATAGCTGAGGCTCTGATCAGACTGCACCAATGAGCAGGCTTATCTAAGCCTATGCTGGATCCCAGCTGGGGCCAGCAGCATTCTTTCATGCATATTGATCATGAAATATTTTCTACAGTCATTCTCTCCCTTCCTCTGATTCAAGAAGACTAAGCCAGCCCAGGAAAAAGTGGTAAGGTAAACTGACCACACTCATTGTGACCCTAATAGGTTGATTGGGCCATAGACCTCAATACAAACAAACATACAAAATGTTGGCCTTTGCTTTCCCATTGTGTGCCTCATTTTTTGATCATAGCGTATTTACCCTAAATATTGAGACACCATAACTCCTTACTTTTATGTCGTCTTAGATTTGAACAGCTCCATTTAACAATCTGTCAATGTGTCAAAAAATAGCTGGATGGGTAACAAATAGTGTAGATTGGGTCGACTGGGCCATAAAACCTCAACACAAACAAACAAACAAACAAATAATGTAGACCCTGATCAGATACTGTGTTCTGTGATGTCTGATAAGGGTCTACAATATTTGCTCAGGTCTGTCTGTCCAAATATTTATGGTTGTCGCAGTAGCTCAAGATAAGGGGAGTGTTCAGGTATATCATTACAAAAACATGCCTATTCAAATATACTGAAAATTTTACCGCGAAAAAATGAAAATTTTCAGATAAAAAATTTGGATATTTTTCATATTTATGCTCAAAACATAGATTCTGGGTACTCATTAGAACCGCCTCGTGAGGCAGTTCTAATGAGTACCCACAGTCTATGTTTTTGAGCAGAAATAACAAGAATAATGTATACCCCTGTAAACCCCAGTTTTACTATATAAAAGTGGGGTTTAATCAGGTCAAAATTATATAGGCATGTTTTCGTGATGTATTTTCTTATTTCTCCACGAAAAGGTTTGTTTTGTGTACTCATTAAAAGTCATCATCTAGTACCAACAACATATGTTTTATAGAGAACAAAGTGCCATAGTTGGAGCTGTGTATAAGAAAACATTCTTTCAATCTATTGTAGCATTTTGCTCACGAGAAGCAAGAGGGAACAGTGGGATCATTTGAACTGAACAAAGGCAAGAATCGTTTCTGTCTTGCTCAACCTGGTGTATATAAACTGAGCCCAGACTCTTGTCACAAGTTTGAGAAGGATGTGTACACCTATGATACGTAAGTGATGTTTATAACATTGACATTTATTGTATTCCAAGTATGGTATGGGTATTTTCTGTATATGTCTGTATTTTTTTTTTTCTTTTTTTATCGTCTAACATTTCTCCGGAACTACTACAACTAGGATCTTGAAATTTGGTACAAGTGTTGGGTATGATTGGTTGTGTTGTGGGAAAGAGAACTGACCTACTCCTGCATATTCTACTCCTGTATATTCTTTCATTTATTTATCTATTTTTCTTTCTCTCCAAGCAAAATGTCATAGGATTGGGGGTATATGTGACTCTCTGGTCACTTTGCCTACAGACTGTGAGGCCCTACATAAAAATAGGATAGATAAGGGAATAACAAAATAAGTCCAAGTTTGATGCAAATGACCCACATAGGTTGATGCATTGTTAAACCTGAACTCATCATGACAAAGTCAGTCTGAGTATATATGTGGTCTGAGTATATTTGGACACAGTACTGGGACTGATGCAGCCAGTAAATAAATACACTGATTCTGTCTGTGGCCTCTTGTTTATTATATTTTTACCTCCCTTTATAGAGAGTCAACTTAATGACCAGGAGGTTGTGGGTTCAGTCCCTGGGTGAGTCATTCAAAGACTTTAAAAATGGTACCTAGCTGTTCTTTCACTTGGTGCGCAGCATTAAGAAAGTAGGGCTAGGAATCAACTGGTCAGCCTGGTGTCAGTACAATGTGACTACATTGTACATCTGTAAGGGGACAAAAGTCCATGAATTATTCTATTTTTGTGATTGCTAGTAGTATTCATTGCAGTGTTGGGAATCAGACAGAATTTCTCTTTTGATTATCGGAGAGCCGCAAATGACTGATTATGGATAGTACTATCGGAAACTACAATATTTTGTTGTACATACAAACACAGACTTTTCTATTTACTTTTTTATTCCAGTCACTGAGTGAGCATATAATGTTGGGATTGATTTAAAAAAATCATTATTTGTTTTAAAAAGATTGAATCGTAGTACAGATTTTTACAGCATTTGTGGGTGGGTGCAGTATTAAGTGGGTGGGCAAACTTTACCTTTATTTGCATAACCTTTTCTGCAAAGTATGCAGATGGTGCTTGACATATCCAGATTATTATCTGTTATTTTTTTGAATCAGAAAAACTCCCACTCCTGAGATTTTGTTTTCCCGGGATATGGAAAAAATCAACCAGGTTTTCTGCCTTCTCCATTTTGTCGGCCATTTGTAATTTTTGACAGAATGCAAATTACATCCCTTTGAAGGCACCAAACAACTGCTAATGAACCTAATGTATACTGCATTCATGTTATTTTGGTACATTTGGTTCATTAGGTCCATTAAGATATCTCAGTAGAAAACGGCTTTGACAATCAATAGTGAAGAAATTTAATAGATTGATCCAGATTTTCGGCTCTGGCGACAAGTTTTAGTAGGTTGGCAACTATCGCATCAGCAGTAATCCCAGCTAGCATTATTCATAAATCTACAGCGGGCCATTATCGGCTACCCTGACGGGTCGATAACGGCCCGCTATAGATTTATGTAGATTGCTTACTAGGATCCAAAGCTCCAGAAAAGAGGAGTATCCAAATAGATATTTTTTTTTTATTCTCCAGGGCCCAATTGTTCAAAGCTAACGATGTCGTTAGTTAACGATTCGTTAAAATTTACATTGAATGATATGCAAATATGCTGAAATTTTTTACATTGAATGATATGCAAATATGCTGAAATTTTTTGCTGAAAAATGTGAGTAGCAAAAGCTACTAACATTTTTTCAGCAAAAAATATCAGAATATTGTATATTGAATCCACTAAAACAGTTAACGAAATGACCCTTAACAAGCTCGTTAAGCTAATGACGCTTTGAACAACTGGGCCCTGGTTCAAGAAATCATGTGTCTTGGGGGTTCTCATTATATGCTCCTCAGTAGTGTGCCTCCAATGAGTATACACAACATAAATTTATGGGGGATTTGTTCCTTTTAGTTTCAGCAGTGTGCCTCTAATGAGTACAAACAACATGGGGGATTTGTTTGTGATGAGATTTTACGGCCCTGTCGACCCACTTGAGTCATGTCGAGCTTGGTCAACTTACCTAACCACACTTTTACTGGGCAGGCTTAGTCCTCTAAGCGGTTAACCAGTATTGTGCACATTCTTTCACTAGAAACTGTCAACTGCCCTTCTTGAATCAGTAGAAGGGAGAGAATGACTGTAGAAAATATTTCATGATCAATCTCCACGAAAGAAAGTAGCCGATCTGGCAAGGGTCGAACCTGCAACCTCCTGATCACCAGTCGGATGCGCATCCAACTGAGCCACCAGAGCCAGCGATGGTGGAATAAGAAAAAAACAATAAGAGTACTTGTCAGTTTAAAAAGTTGTCTTATCTGAAGCTATGGGTACTGTAATAGTTTGGGCTGAGCCATGTGAAGTGTCTTTGGGCATATGCAGATACTGAAGGCCCAGATCAGCCTGCGCATCTGCACAGTCTGATCAGGGCCTTTGCCATCCAATAACAGGACTAAGCCTGCCCAGTAAACGTGTGGTTAGGTAAACTGACCGCGCTCGACATGTCCCCATTGGCTTGACTGGGCCGTAAAACCTCAACACAAACAAACAAACAGAATCATTTGACACTATAGAATGTATCAATGGAGAGCAAATGGCCGGATAAGACTTTGCACATAGGTGGTATGGATCTGAATCTATGCATTTTGTACATGTTCCAAGACACATTTTTGCTTGACGTAGCCCATTTAGTCATTGTTGTTATTGTTACATGTATATGTGTATTACAGATCTGTTCCTGAGACATTGACCCTGACAGCGATCAGTCATCTAGTGTATGGAGTTGTAAGGGTAGAGGAACCAGTCAGTGATATAATTGTTACGATCAGGTATGGAATAGGTGGGGAGGTTATTAAATCTTCCAAAAACATGAATTTCTTTTCACATGTGATGCAACATGAGAAACTCAGTCATAGGTGATGCTTAACTCATTTGCATGTGATGCAGTGAGAAACTTATTCACACATGATGCAGTGAGAAACTCATTCACATATGATGCAGTGAAAAACTCATTCAATGTGTTGCAACATGAGAAATTCAATCACATGTGATGCTAAACTGGTTTGCATGTGATGCAGTAAGAAACTCATTTGCATGTGATGCAGTGAGAAACTCATTCTGTGTGATGCAGTGAGAAAGTCAGTGTGATGCAGTTAGAAACTCATTCAGTGTAATGCATTGAGAAACTCTTTTGCATGTGATGCAGTAAGAAACTCATAGCATGTGGCAGTAAGAAACTCATTTGCATGTGTTGCAGTGAGAAACTCATTCTGTGTGATGCAGTGAGAAAGCCAGTGTGATGCAGTTAGAAACTCATTCAGTGTGATGCAGTGAGAACTTCATTTGCATGTGATGCAGTAAGAAACTCATTTGCATGTGATGCAGTGAGAAACTCATTCTCTGTGATGCAGTGAGAAAGTCAGTGTGATGCAGTTAGAAACTCATTCAGTGTGATGCAGTGAGAAACTCATCCAGTGAAATGTAGTGAGAAACTCATTTAGTGTGATGTAGTTAGAAACTCATTCAGTGTGATGTAGTGAGAAACTCCTTCAGTGTGATGCAGTGAGAAACTCATTCAGTGTGATGTAGTGAGAAACTCAGTGTGATGTAGTGAGAAACTCATTCAGAGTGATGTATTGAGAAACTCATTCTGTGTGATGCAGTGAGAAACTCATTCACATGTGATGTAGTGAGAAACTTGTTCACACATGATGCAGTGAGAAACTCATACATTGTGATGCAATGAGAAACTCATTCAGTGTGATGTAGTGAGAGCTTCATTCAGTGTGATGCAGCATGAGAAAAGAGCCTTTATGCCATATGCAGAGAGCAAAGATCCAGCTTGGCCCACACATCCATGCATTCTAATCACAGCCTTCTTTGTTGATACAGCATGTATTATAGAGTATCAAACACCTTTGTAGGCAGTCAATAGATACCCTTATAATACTGCATGAATAAGTGTATTTTTAGTCCATTTTCACTCAACATGTTTTCTGTTCTGTAAGTGAACATGGCATTTTTGACAGAATACTGGGGAACCTCTGTGAATAGCCGCTCCTCAACAAAACCCGTCTTTCTATAACAGCTACTGTTATGGTTTCCCAAAGTAATCTTTAACCTGTACAGTAATAACCCTAAGTATTGGGTCAAGCAGGCCTGAGCAAACGCAACATCTGATCAGGGTCTACACTGATTTTTGTCACTCATTCAGAGGTTTTTACACACATCAATAGATAGCAAAGTAGATTTCTTCAAATTTTAGGACAAGTATGACAATGAGGTGTCCCAATATACTTAGGATAAATAAGGTATATTTTACCTCTCCACTACAGCCACCTCCTTACAACAGCCAGATGTGTGAGTTGCCAAGGGTGGCTGTTGTAGGGAGGTTGCACTGTAGTAGTTCTTCTGATTTAAGTAGGGCAGTTATTTGTTACTGGCAAAAACATGCACACAATGTACTGGTTAACTAACCACTTAAAGGACTACGACTAGCTAGGAAAGTGTGAGGCTAAATGACAGGCTCAACATGACCATAGCATTGTTGACAGGGCTGTAAAACTCCAAATTAAATAAAATCAACCACTGAACCGTCTTGCTTTAGCATGTCATAATAGAGGAGTTGTATGTTAAAGATTTAGTGTTTATTTCAGATCATCTCTGGAGAAGGAACCTGTGACCTTGGAGCCATTAACAGCTGACTCCAGGGCAGCTGGGAACACAAGTGAATCCCTAAAAGGACCCCAAGTCTATAGATTCCAGCACTGGTCAAAGTAGGTAAACCTATTGAATTAATTGCCATTACCTTAGATCCAGATAAGGTGTATTTTTTTTTCAACAAAAAAGTTTTGATATTTTTCTTCTTTCTCCAGTAGGTAAACCTATAGAATTAATTGCCATTACCTTAGATCCAGATAAGGTGTATTTTTTTTTCAACAAAAAAGTTTTGATATTTTTCTTCTTTCTCCATGAAAACATACATTGTGTACTTATTAGAAGGGCCGTAGTGAGACACTTTTTAATGAGTATCACAAAATATGTTTCTTAAACATGAACATACAATGTGGGTGTGGCGCTTATAATGAGTACCCACAATGTAAATTACTTATCTGGTTACCCCTCTTATCTGGAAGTCTGTGATGTTGATTGTAGTGAGTGTATATACAGAGTTGTAGATCAAACATTCTTTTTTTTATCAAGCAAAATGTATTGCTATTTTTCTTATTTCTCAAAAATAAACCAGAAGTTGTCAGTGCTCATTTAACACACCTTGGTGCGATGCTAATGAATAGCCCTCATCGACATATATATAAAATGGCTATAAATAGATTAATAACATACAATAGTAGGACAAACAAACCTTAACACTACAGCAATCACATGATTGCTTGTGAATGAATTACTCACGTGTAACAGTAATAGTCAATGAAAAAGCATGAAAAAGAAAGATTTAATAGTGACCATATATTGAAAACGTTTTGTTTGTCCTACTTTGTGATGTAAGTGCTGATTAGTGCTATATGAGAACATGTTTTCATGGTGAAATAAGTAACTTATTTATCTGGCTACCCCATTTATCTGGCTACCCCATTTATCTGGCTGCCCCATTTATCTGGAGCTGTGGGGCTGTTGATGGTATAAGTGTCTATATTCAGAGTCCTAGATGAAAACATTTTTGTCTGATCAAAATATATTGCTTTTTTTCTCGTTTCTCTGCAGAAACATGCTGTGGCACTCACAAAGGCACTTCTAATGAGTACCCACAATATATGTTTTCATGGAGAAATAAGGAAAATATTTAGCTGGATAGTCGTCTTATTAGGAGGTGTATGCTATTGATTGCACTAACATTTATCCATGATGATTTGGATAATCAAGAACTTTAACTGATGTCTGTTTTTTCTGCTTGTTCAAGTTATCAGAATTCCTCTCTAGTTTACATCAGTATTAATGCAAACATTTGATCAGTTTGTCTGTCATTACTGTCATTACTGACAATGACCACTCCTAATCAACTGTGTGATGTGTTATTATTTGTGTGTTCTAAAATGGCTGATGAGACCAATCTTCGCTCTAAACTGCCTGTTGCAGATAGAACAAGAGAGGTCTGAGGAAGAAACTTCTGTTGGTGATGCCTTAGCTCTGGCTTTCCGCTGTGCATGTTTCTGCTCGGCTTTGCTGATTCTTTTTGCTTCGTATTCACCAGCTCCCCTTTTTATGAGGCCTCGCTACTTTGTACAATCCTGTGCAATCTGTTCCCATGACTCTGTTGGTATGTTGAAGTCTTTAAGGGAGGCTTTGATCAGTACTATTGCATATGTAGCTAAAGTTGGCTTGACTTTAGTTTAGTTTATATTTTTTGGTTCTTTAACTCTTTCCCCGCTAGAGGCGACTTTTGTCGTCTGCTGATAATCTTTGCAAACAGTTTGGACCCTGATCAGGCCCGACAAAACGTAGGGCCTGATGTGGGTCCAAACTGTCTTACACTTTGACAGTATTCCTGAAAGATTTTTGGAGTTTTAAAAAAAAATCCAAAGCCGACAAAAAGAGTGCAAAATTACCCAGCATGCAAAGAGCTAATATGAAGCTGAGCTCGTTTGGATAGAATATGCACAGGATAATATGAATATGTGCATTTTGCACATGTTCGAAGGCTTTGTTTTTGCTTGACGTGGCCTAGTTGATTTATATTTGCTTCCAAAATCCCTATTTGAATTGTTTTTGCTTTCAAAGGATCTTCTCATCAATATTTCCCTCCTTTCAGAATACTTAATTGTCTTTACTGCCTGGTGTTAAGTGCTGTGTGGTAGCTGAAAAACTTTTCCCCAATACCTCCCTCTTTTCAGAATATATTTACATATTTTTGTTCTCCTTACAGAAGAATAAAATAAGGTGTACAATTGTTTTTCTAGGTCTGGTGAACGACTGGAGGCTCGGGTGAAATCATCTGAAATGTTGTATACTCCTACTGTAGTAGATGTCACTGTCTCTGGAGGTATATATGACTTTTTTGTTATATATCTGCATCTCATAAAAAAGGTCTGAACAAATGAGGCCAGGCTCTGTTGCCCAGTCAGTAGCATAGCTGATTGTAGATCCAGTGTTCACGAGTTCGAACCCCAGCTGGACCGCATAACCTTTGTGGAGATTGGTAATGAAATTATTTCTGCAGTCATTCCACCTCTTCCACTGATTCAAGAGACACTTGTCAGTTACAGTCAGCCTTGGCGGCTCAGTTGGATGCACGTCCGACTGGAGACCAAGTGGTTGCGGGTTCGACCCCCGCCGAGGTCGGCAACATTCTTTCGTGGACATTGATCATGAAATATTTTCTACGATCATTCTCTCCCATCCGCTGATTCGAGAAGGGCAGTTGCCAGTTCTGGCAAAAGAATGTGCTCAATACTGGTTAACCGCTTAGAGGACCAATCTTGCCCAGTAAATGTGTAGTTAAGTAAACTGACTGCGCTTGACATGACCCCATTGGGTTAACTGGGCCATAAAGTCTCAACACAAACAAACAAATTTGTCAGTTACTGGCAAAAGTATGTGCATAAGTACTGGTTAACTGCTTAGAGAACTAAGTCTGCCTAGATTAAGTGCAAGTAGGTTAACTGACTGCCTCAACATGACCTTAATGGTGTTGACTGGGCCATTAAATCCCCAACTAAACAGACAAAAAAGCTACCAGTGACTGCCCAGCTCAGCTTTCACATCTGAACAGTGATCAGGGCCTCATGTATTGTCAGACAATGAGGTAGCTGATCAGGCCCTGAGGTTATAAAACTTTTTTCATGCTCACTAAGCTGAGCATGAAATTTGTCCTGCTAATAAATAACAATTGCTAATTCTTTCTTGCGAAACATTGCTGAGCATGAAATTTTCTCTGTTAATAAATATGAAAATGCCAACTATTGTTATAGCTGAGTTGAGCATGAAAAAGTTTTAAAACCTCGGGGCCAGATGTCGCATTCTTTGGGATGTGAACTGGGTCTATTCTATTAGCTCGGGTTTGTCTCAAAAAATTGTTGTTTACTTATATTTTTTTATGCCCTTGCATCGGATGATGCCGGGGGCATACAGTTTTTCGGTTTTCCATACGTGCCTATGTGGGTACGTGCGTATGAATGTATGTCCCTCTGTACGAATGTGTGTATGTACTTATGTGATCCTGTTAGACTCAGGTTAAGGCATTTGTACCAGGTAGAATTTTGCAGTTTTATAGTCAGGTACCCCACAGGGGGGGCATCCGTGTACTGTGGACACATTTCTAGTTCCTGTTTGCTTTCATCTAAAACAAGTCCTCTCTGACAGAGGTGTCTGTTCTGAAAAGAAAGAATGGGGAGCAAATTCTTTTGTTTTAGAGTAGACCCCTTAAGAAGGGATGCAAAAAAAATTTGAAAGATTTACCCCCTGAAAGTCTATCAGTTAACCTTAAACAAACAGTGAAATCTTGATCAGACCAAGCATTTGAGCAGGCTGATCTGAGCCTTCTGTCATGTCTCATGGTGTACAGGCCATTTCTGAGTGCCACACCACAAATACTTGTTTTCATATGAGCAATTAAATGACAACACCAAGTCCTTGACTTATCTATTTAGTACTTTGAAGCTCTAGCAGATTCTATCTTGACTTGCACATATCATGAGCTCTGTGATGTGAGAATGAAATATCCCAGTAAATTCCATATTGGTCACTTAAACCTTAACAATTAAAATCAAAATTCTTGGAAAGATATGATTGGCAACATGAGAAAACTGACCTTCTGACAATGTTAAGCCTGTTTAGTCTTCATTGTCTGCATGATGAAACTCTGCATACTTGGCCATTCAAAATATGCCCAGTGGAGAATTTGATCAGACTGCACGGATATGACTGATCTGAATCTTTACTGGTCGCACATGTCCAGAGGTACATTTTGTGATGTTGCGACTCATGTTTATATCTGAGCCAGCCCACAACAAAAACTACAATAAGATTTGTGTGACCAGCAAAGACTCAGATCAGTCTGTACATCCATTCAGTATGGCAAGGGTGCTCATTCATCCCTCTTTGGATAGCCTAGAGGCTGTAGAAGGCACATGCGATCCGTCAAGACTCTGATAAGACTGTGCAGATGCGCAGACTGATCTGAGTCTTCGCAGGTTGCACAAGTCTCCTGGTAGGTTTTGTCATGCGCTGGCTCATCTGTATCTTATCTAGTGACCCCAGAGATTGCCGATGCACTGCTAGCAGTGACCCCAGAGATTGCCGATGCACTGCTAGCAGTGACCCCAGAGATTGCCGATGCACTTCTAGCAGTTCTGTCGAAGGAACTGTATACACAGCGGAAATTTTCCAGGACCCAGTTTTTCAAAGCATTGTTAGCTGAATGAGCTCGTTAGTGATCAAAATATTAACTGTTCTGTTAAGTACAATACCAGATTCACAGGGTTTTTTTGCTGAAAAAATGTGAGTAGCTTTTGCAAATGCAAAAGCTACACACATTTTTTCAGCAAAAATATTAGTGTATATGCTATATTTAATGATCAAAGTTTTAACGATACATTAACTAAAGACATTGTTAGTTTTTGAACAACTGGGCCCTGATTGTTTCCAAGGAGACAATTGGACTTCCTGTTTACTTTCCTGCACACCAACCCCCTTCTGAAAAGGTGTTTACTCTAAAAGGAAAGAATTTAGAAAAGGGGCCTACCCAAGGGGAGCAAATTCTTTTCCTTCAGAGTAGATCATTTTTCTGAAGGTGTATTCCCATTAAATATTTGTTGAACAGACTCCTGTCCCGGGGAACTGCTGTCATTCACAGGCCAGAGGGGATTATTTGTGGAAGGGTTGATTAAACCACCACTGGCTGGGGTCAAGGTCACAGTGGTAGAAGCTGGTGGCAAGATGGAACCTGTTACCATGGAAACAGGAGAGTCTGGAACATTCAGGTAATTATCATGTTATGCTGGGGACTGATCATTATCTCACAACCTGTAGGCTGCATTTCTGTATCAGCAGATAGGCTTATAGTGCCAATCACAACTGCAGCAGTTGACATTTTGAAATATTTATATTTATACCCTGCCACACAATAGTGGCGGGGTATTATGGTTTTACGTTGGTTGTCCGTCCGTCCATCGTCCGTGCGTCCGTCCGTTTTTCGTTTCCGGATGATAACTTGAGTAAACATCATTGAATTTTCACCAGACTTGGTATGTGCATTGATATTGTGGAGATCTGGTTTGGGATTGCTAATGGGCAAATTTCATCAATTTTTGACGGAGTTATCTTCCCGAGACACGCCCATATTTTCGTTTCCGCACTATAACTTGAGTAAATAACAAGGGATTTTCACCAAAATTGCTACATGCATTGACATTAACGAGGTCTGGTTTGGGATTGCTAATGGGCAAATTTCGTCGAATTTTTACGGAGTTCTCTGCCCAAGACACGCCCATATTTTCTTTTCCGGATGATAACTTTAGTAAATAACAAGGGATTTTAACCAAACTTGCTATATATATTGATAGTAAGGAGATCAGGTTTGGAATTGCTAAGGGCAAATTTCATCAAATTTTTACGGAGTTATCTGCCCGAGACACGTCCATATTTTCATTTCTGGATGATAACTTAGTTAATAACAAGGCCTTTTAACCAAACTTGCTATATGCATTGATATTATCAAGATCTGCTTTAGGATTGTTATCTGTCCATTGATACTATCAAGATCTGGTTTAGGATTGTTATCTGTCCCTCCGTCATTTTCTTTCCCGACATTTTCGCAACCATAACTTTAATACATAAACAAATAATTGCTATGGTGGGGTATTATGCTTGCGGTGCTTTTATTTATTTTTTGTGAGGAAAGAAAGCTTGATAGTTCATGTGAACTGCCTGTTTAGACGGCATTACTATAAGACTGACAGACTACACCATAATCCGCAGAATTCACATACTTGTAGTTCCATGAAAATCATATTTTTTCTCCAACGTATGAAGGGGAATGAGTACATTTTCAGGGGAGGCAACTCTGTAAAAATTGATTTTGCTTCCCTTCTGAAAATGGGTGCACTCTAAAAGGAAAGACTTTGCAAATGAGTAGTTTCTTTTTCAGCAGGGGATTGATATGCACAAAAGCAAACTGGGCCCAGCTGTTCAAAGCATTGTTAGCTTTACAAGCTTTTAAGCCGTCAAAATGTTAACTGTTCTAGTAAGTACAATATCGAATTCACAGGTATTTTTGCTGAAAAAATGTGAGTAGCTTAGCTACTCACATTTTTTCAGCAAAAATATAAGCATATATGCCATATTTAATGATCCAAATTTTAATGATACATTAACCAACGACATCGTTAGTTTTGAACAACTGGGCCTAGGATGTAACAACAGTGGTCTCCCTGGTGAAAAATGGCAGATAATCTACAAAGTGTGTCTAATCCCCTTAAATAAGACAGAGCTGATATTGTTTGTAAGGATCAATATTTGAGCCAGGACATGAGAAAAGGGTATTACAGGTAATCAGGAAAGGCTCAGGCAGGTCTGAGTGTAAGCACAGTCTCATCAGATCCTTTGCTGGTTGCAGACATATAGTAGAGACCTTGCGAATGCTTCAGGCAAAAAAAATGCATATCTGTAGCCCAAATAGGGGCCTGAGCAGGCTCCTTTGAAGATCCACAAGCCGGAAAATTGTAAGAGCCCTTTTTCATGTGCCGGCTCATTTCTTGTTTCAGGATTGGACCTCTGCACAAAGATCTGCAATATGATGTGATGGCTGATAAAGAGGGCTATGTCTTGGCTAAGGAAGATGGAGAACAGGGTGTCTTCAGGGCTTTTCAGCTTGGCAAAGTTGTGGTTAAGGTAAAACATGCCTTTCTTTAAAGGAAAACAAGATTGGCAAAAATGCATTTGAAATAAGATCATGACAAATCAGGATTTGATGCAAATTTGATCAAAATGGAGTAAAAAAAGTCATCAAGTTAATCACCATTAAAGATATGAAACTTTTTGAGTTTTCTGTGGAGAAGTACTTCATGTATGATTTTTTATGATAGCCCAGAAAGGAGGAATAGATAGAAAACTTTTTTTCTTATTTCTCCACAAAAAAACATATGTTGTGGGTACTGATTAGAAGTGTCTCACCGAGACACTTCTAATGAGTACCCACAACATATGTTTTCATGGAGAAATAAGAAAAATATCCACACTTTTTTCACTAAAAAAATTGTCTTATCTGAAGGTATGTTTTTTTGATAATTTTCAGATATCGGATGAGACAGGAAAGGCTCTCTCTGATGTTCTCCTGTCACTGAGTGGAGGAAAACAATACAGAAGTAACAATGTCACTAAAGATGATGGCTCTATGGTCTTTGTTGATTTGGTATGTTGATGCAGGATTTCATATTTGTGATTTTTATGGACATCTTTTTATATGTGTAGGATCTGACACATGATAAATCTTGTTAGCATAAGGGGCTAAGTAAACTGAATTTCTTGTTCAGTCGGTATAATAGCAGCCAGGCTAATGTTAAATAATATTATGTATTTGAAAACTGACATGAAATAAATATTCTCATATCTAGCTCAAAGAGTTGTAATGTTAAGTGTTTTTGTCTGATAGTCCGAAACATTTTGGTGTGTATATCCATTTTAAGTATATTGATTTTTAAGTATGTCATGAAATACTGTGCATATAGCTTATAAAATACATTCAGTTCTATAGAGGGATGTGTACATGTATGACACATTTACCCTAAGTATTGGAACAGCTGGGCATGAGCAAACTCTGAAGACCTAGATAAGTCTCCTGAAAATACACTGTCTACTTTGTTTGCCACTCGTCCAAAAGTTTTAGACATAACACCAGAAAGTAAAAAAGATGTGTTCAAAATTTAGGATCAGTATTTTAAGGAGGTAAGGTCTCACAATATTAACCCATTTATGCAGAATGGACTCTTCTACCTCAACTCTTTGGACAGATTCATTTCCTATATAGTGGGTGTCTGGTTAGTTATTATTATTACCATGCTTTGTAGGAATTTCTGAACTTAATGCAAACAGTGTAGACTCTGATCAGATGCTGTGGTCTTTGGCATCTGATCTGGGTCTACACTGTTTGCCAAAGTCCCAGTTATGGGATGCTGGGCATAAATGGGTTAAGGGTAAATACAGTGAATGAAGATATATCTGGGCACTTACAAACAGTATCATCGTTTTGCCTTTTGTGCAAACCACACAGATCAATGTACTTTGCATACATGTAAATCGCTGGAATTTTAGAAATTAAATGTGGTAAATGGTGAAAGTCAATCAGACTATCATGTGAGACAAGACACGTTTTTTTCTGCCAAAAAGTATTGACAGTTTATTTTGTTTTCTCCATGAAAACATATGTTGTGTGTACTCATTAGAAGTGCCCACAAGTATCCACGTTTTTGTGGAGAAATATGAAAAAATAATTACCTGATACTCTGTCTAATCTCGAGGTTTGATCCTTTTCTTATTTAAATTGTACATAATACGATACCATTCTTTATTTAAACTGTACATGATACGATAAAAGTGTTCTTTTAAGTCGTATATTTTCTTTCTTGTGCAGTTCAGCTAAGCATAGCTCCAGGGAAGAAGGGTTCTCCTTTCTTGCAATAGTTTTCTCATTTCACAATGAAAACATGTTATGGGTACAGGCACTTCTAATGGTTATCCATAACATACATTTTTGAGGAGGAATAAGAAAAATATCAGTACTTTTATAGGAAAAAAATGCATATCTAGAGCTGTGGCTAGATTTATAGTGTAATCATTTGGTCACATTGATGATGTGATGTCTGACATTGCATCTGTCCTGTTTCAGAGTCCTGGTCAGTATTTCCTGCGACCTATGATGAAAGAGTACAAGTTTGATCCAGCTTCTCAGATGATAGATGTGTTAGAGGGAACTACGGTAGACATCAGCATAACTGGGGTCAGAACAGCTTACAGGTACACTTCTAGAACTACAATAGACATCAGCATAACTGGAGTCAGGCAGGCCGTGGTGACTCAGTTGGATGTGCTTCCGACTGGTGATCAGAAGGTTGCAGGTTGGACATTAGCTAGATCGGCAACATTGTTTCTTGTAGATTGATCATGAAATATTTTCTGCAGTCATTCTCCACTGATTCAAGAAGGGCAGTTGTTGTCCTGGTGATAGAATGTGCGCAGTACTGTTTAACTGCTAAGAGGACTAAGCCTGCCCAGTAAAAGTATTGTTAGGTAAAGTGACGGTGCTCAACATGACCCAATTAGGTTGACTTGGACGTAAAACCTCACCATAAACAAACAAACAGGTACAGTTATAGACTACAGTAGACATCAGAATAACTGGAGTCAGAACAGCTTACAGGTACAGTTCTAGAACTAAAAGAGACATCAGAATAACTGGAGTCAGAACATCTTACAGGCACAGTTCTAGATGTACAATAGACATCAGCATAACTGAAGTCAGAACATCTTAAAGGTACAGATCTAGAACTACAATAGACATCAGCATAACTGAAGTCAGAACACCTTAAAGGTACAGATCTAGAACTACAGTAGACAGCATATAGGAGACAGAAAACCTTATGGGTACAGTTCTAGAACTTAGTAGACATTAGCATAACTGGAGTTAGAACATCTTACATATACAGTTCTAGATCACAATAGACAACAGCATAACTTGAGTCAGAACACCTCACAGCCTCACAAATACAGTTCTAGAACTACAGTAGACATCAGCATAACTGGAGTCAGAACACCTTACAGTTACAATTCTAGAAGTACAGTAGACATCATCATTACTAGAATAAGAACATCTTACATATACAATTCTAGATCTACAATAGACATTAGCATAACTAGAGTCAGAACACCTTACAGATATGGCCTCGGTGGCTACGGGTTCAACCACCACCTCGGTCGGCAACATTTTTTCCTGGAGATTGATCATGAAATATTTTCTACGGTCATTCTTTCCCTTCAGCTGATTCAAGAAGGGCAGTTGTCAGTTTCTGGTGAAAGAATGTGCACAATACTGGTTAACCGCTTAGAGGACTAAGCCTGCCCAGTAAACATGTGGTTAGGTAAACTGACCGCGCTCGACTTGACCCCATTTGGTTGACTGGGCCATAAAACCTCAACACAAACAAACAAACTTTACAAATACAGTTCAAGAACTGCAGTAGACATCAGCATAACTTAAGTCAGAACACCTTAAAGGTACAATTCTTGAACTAAGTAGACATCATCATGACTGGAGTCAAAGCAGCTTACAGGCACAGTTCTAGATGTACAATAGACATCAGCATAACTGAAGTCAGAACACTTTACAGGTACAGATCTAGAACTACAGTAGACAGCATCACTGGAGTCAGAACACCTTAAGGTACAGTACTAGTACTACAGAAGACATCAGCCTAACTGGAATCAGAACAGCTTACATGTACAGTTATAGAACTACAGTAGACATCAGCGTAACTGGACTCGGAACAGCTTACAGGTACAGTTCTAGAACTACAGTAGACATCAGCATAATGGGTTAGGAGTCAGAACAGCTCCCATTTACAGTTCTAGATCAACAAAAGGCATCAGCATAACTGGAGTCAGAACAGGCACAATTCTAGAACTACAATAGATATTCGCATAATTGGAGTCAGAGCACCTTACAGATACAGTTTTAGAACTACAATAGACATCAGCATAACTGGAGTTTGAACAGGTTACAGGTACAGTTCTAATACTAGGTAGACATCGGCATAAATGACATCAGTACAGGTACAGTCATAGATCTACAATAGACATCAGCATAACTGAACAGCCTATAGGTACAGTTCTAGAAATACAATAGTCATAAGCATAACTCCAGTAAGTACAGAGTACACGTACACTAGTAGAAGTAGACATCATCATCACTGGAGTCAGAACACCTTATAGATACGGTTCTAGATCTACAATAGATATCAGCAGAACTGGAGTCTGAACAGCTTACAGGTACAGTTCTAGAATAACAACACACATCAGTATAACTTGGGCTAGGAGTCAGAACAGCTTACATGTACAGTCGTGAAATACAGTAGACATCAGCATTACTGGGGTCAGAACAGCTTACAGGCACAATTCTAGAACTACAATAGACATTATCATAACTGGAGCCATAACAGCTTACAAGAACAGTTCTATAACTATAGTAGACGTAAACATAACTCTAGTCAGAACAGCTTACAAGTACAGTTCTATAACTATAGTAGACGTAAACATAACTCTAGTCAGAACACCTTACAACTACAGTTCTAGAATTTAGTAGACATAATCATAAATGGAGTCAGAATAGCTTACAGGTATAGTTCTTGAACTACAATAGACATCAGCATAACTGGAGTTGGAACAGCTAACAGATATAGTTTTTGAACTACAGTAGACACCAGCATAACTGAAGTTGTAACAGCTTACAGGTTCAGTTCTAAATCTACAATAGACATCAGCATAACAGGAATCAAAACAGCTTACAAGTATAGTTCTTGAACTACAATAAACATCAGCATAACTTGAGTCAGAACAGCTTATAGGTACAGTTTTAGAATGACAGTTGGCATCATGATAACAGGAGTCAAAACACTTTTCAGATACAGCTCAAGTAGACATCAGCAAAACTGGTCAGAACACTTTACAGATACAATTCTAGATCTACAATAGACATTAGCATAACTTGAGTCAGAACACCTCACAGATTTAGTTCTAGAACTACAGTAGACATCAGCATAACTGGAGTCAGAACACCTTAAAGGTACAGATCTAGAACTACAATAGGCATCAGCATAACTGAAGTCAGAATGCCTAAAAGATACAGATCTAGAACTACAGTAGACAGCATATAGGAGACAGAAAACCTTATGGGTACAGTTCTAGAACTTGGTAGATATTAGCATAACTTGAGTCAGAACACCTCACAGCCTCACAGATACAGTTCTAGAACTACAGTAGACATCAGCATAACTGGAGTCAGAACACCTTACAGTTACAATTGTAGGTCCCACTGTTTTATCAGAAACTCTATCTCAACATGATAGAAAGCTTGTTGATTGACATTAAACCTGAATTCAAACAAAATACATACAATGTATTATCAGTTAAAATGCCCAAAATATTGGATAATATGACTCCATTCTTATCTGAAGTTCTTTACAAGTCTGTTCCATTACCTGGAGATATGACCTTGATCAAACTGCTTCTTTGAACTGGTTCTGCACTGTTTGCTCAGGTTTACTATCCAAATATTTTGGATAAATAAGGCATTTAGTCTGTTAGTAGTTATCTAATATTTTAACATTTAGCATGCTTTCCCAGAAAATAGACTTTGACATTTCATGCAAATTGTCTTCTTTTCATGGGGACAATTTGCATAAAATGAAACAAAAATTTAACAGGTTATTTTCTGGAAAAAATAAAGTTGTTGTATCGCCTGCTGAATATGCCCAGAGAGTGGTAAATGTTAATGAAGTATTTATTTCTTGGCCCAGAAGTTCAAAACTAACAAGGTCATTAGTTAACATATCATTAAAACTTTGATCATTAAATATGGCATACATGCTAATATCATTGCTGAAAAAAAAAATGTGAGTAGCTTTTGCATTTGCAAATTACAAAAGCTACTCATATTTATTTAGCAAAAAAGACCTGTGAATTAGATATTATACTTACTAGTACAGTCAAAATTTTGACTATTAACAAGCTTGTTAAGCTAACTATGTTTTGAACAATTGGGCCCTGGTATTTATTGAAAACTAAAAAGAAAGCCACAAGCTCAATTTGAGTTGCATTGGTGTTTTCAGTTGTTATGGACAGATCACATCACTGAATGGGGAACCAGAACCAGGAGTTGTTGTGGAGGCAGTGGGTAAAGACAGTTGTTCCATGTATCAAGAAGAAAGTAAAACAGAACAGAATGGTCATTACAGAATTAGAGGCCTACAGGTATATATACAATAGAATTATTTCTCTCCACTTCAGGGCATAGTTTCCATGTGCCTTGGATACCTAGATACATTAAAAATCCAATTCAAGTTAGTTCCTCATTTCAGGGCGAGGAGATGTATTGTTTCTGTCATGGTAATCTGTCGTCAGAAAATCATGTCTGCTTTTAAAGATAAAAGCCTTGAAAACATTTTCAAGAAACTTTATATAAATATAAAACATCATGAAACAATACACAGAATAGAGTACAAGAACCATAACTCGATTTTCATTTTTTGATGGAGTTACACACCTTGTGGATTTTTCATATGCAGATGGCAAAGGGGATGAGTATCTGCCCCACGAGTTAAAGACCGTTATTGCTATTATCAGGAAACCTCATACAAATATATAAAGCATCATCAGACAATGTGCAGTGAATGAACTGAAATGCTGATTTCATTGCTGGTCGAGTTGCATGTCTGTAGATTCTTCATATGATATTTGTGTCCGCTCTGTAAGTTAAAACTGATATAATATCTGTTTGTAGAGCATCGTCATACAATGAGTGCAAGAACCACAACTATTTTCATCAAAGGAGTTATGCCCCTTTGCCGATTATTGACACAGAACAAATGTCCACTTAATAAACTTTTGATGGTATTTCACAAACTTAAAAAAAATAAAACGAATCATCATCAGAAGTGCAGAGAACAAGAACTGCATTTCTACTTACATTTTTGTTGCAATTTCATTCATCTTGTACAAAACAGTATGACTGAAATAATGCGAGAAAAAAACTCACTTCCTGCCTTATTAAAAAAATCCATCCATACTGCTGTTAGGCATTTTTCTTGTTTGGGGAAAAATAAGAAAATATTTTAAAATGTCACCTCATTACGAAAACACACCTATTCAAATATATTGAAAATTTTACAACCAGAAAAAGGAAAATTTTCAAATATAAAATCTGATATTTTTCATATTTCTGCTCAAAACATAGATTGTGGGTACTCGTTAGAACCGCCTCCCACAATCTATGTTTTTGAGCAGAAATAAGAAAAATAATGTATACCCCTGTAAACCCCAGTTTGACTATATAAAAGTGGGGTTGAAGGGGGTCAAAATTATATAGGCGTGTTTTCGTAATGTTCTGTCCTTAATATTAAAGGTAAATATGTTACAAGACTTAAAAGACTATGTTACATTTCAGCCAAATTGTGCCTATGAAGTTCGACTGAAGATTGGAGAAATGAACCGACATATAGAGAGAGCAGCACCCAAGTCTAGATCTGTTATGGTGAGTAGTTTTTGTCCTCCACCAGTGTGTAGCCAGAGTAGACTTCTGTTTTACCACTGCCTGTAAATATGGGTTCTATGATGTTTAACCCTTGTCATGCTGAATAAATTAAGATGCCACACCCACTTCTTATTTTCAGTCAATCAGATTACTTGATCCAGGTTGTTGATACAAATTCACATACTTTATGACAAACAGTGCAGGTCCAGATCAGTGGGCTTCTTCAGAAGCCTACTGATCTGGATCAGTTCTGTTTGCTAAAGCAGGGTAAATCTCGGTTCAGCAGGACTTGGGTTAAAATGCACTGATTGGGAACTTCTTGATGTACATGTATCAACAGAGGCTAGTAGAATAAGCATACACACTATTAAGATATTTTAATTGGATCGGTAAAACATTCTGTTCTGTGCATACATGTAGCTTGAGATGACTCCATTAATTCACTCAAAGAATATTGATATTTTTCATATTTCTCCACAAAAGCATACATGCATGTTCTGGGTAATCATTAGAAGTCCATTACCAAGGGACTTTTCTAATTAGTACCCACAATACTCATGTATGTATGTATGTCAAGCCATGTTTTCTGGGGTATAAGAAATATTATCATTTACTGTTAGTCGAATCACCTAGAACATCCTTACTCTAGATGAGAGGGATCTCCAGACAATATATTTCTCCACATCACGAAAACATGCCTATATAATTTTGACCCCCATAAACCCCACTTTTATATAGGAAAACTGGGGTTTACTGGGGTATACATTATTTTTCTTATTTCTACTCCAACACATAGATTGTGGGTACTCGTTAGAACTGCCTTGTCAAGGCGGTTCTAACAAGTACCCACAATCTATGTTTTGAGCAGAAATAAGAAAAATATCAGTTTTTTTTATCTGAAAATTTTCAGTTTTTGAAGGTGAAATTTTCTGTATATTTTAATAGGCGTGTTTTCGTAATGATGAAAACCTATGCTGTTGGTATTCATTAATCCATGAGTATCCACAACATAGTTTTTGGATGGAGAAATCAGAAATAGAGTCAATTCTTTGTTGTCTTAAAAATAATACAGTTGACTCGTTATCTAAAATTCCAAGGGACCAGAGCAGCATTCTTCTTTGAGATAACGGTAGTTTGAGATGAACTGAAGTATAATGTAGATTAAAAGCAAACTAACTCTATAATGTGTTTTATTTAGCAGTAATCTAAACCATAAAAATATTGATAAAAGCCAATTCTCATTATCTCAAACACTGATAACTCAAACTACTGCAGTAGTTTGAGTTATCAGTGTTTGAGATAATGTGAGTTGGCAGGTTATCAATATTTTTATGGTCTAGCTTGAAAAAATAAAAGAATTTGCCTAACTCTAAGAATAATAAAGGTCGTTGTTTTTGAGCAGGTGAAAGATGCTGATTTTGTTGATGTGAATATGATAGCGTTCAGGCGTATGAACCAGATGGACATTAGCGGAAATGTTGTCACACTTCCCGAATTTCTCCCAACATTAAAAGTGAGTACAGAGTTTTTTTTATTTTTTTTTTATGCATATTGCTTTCAGGTTGTTTTTCCCCGTTTGTCATGCTTTTCTTATGAGCAAGATATCCTGATAACTATTTCAGCAAGGGACTTGAAACTTGGTAAGCTTACTGGGGCTAGGGAGTAGATTATCTGGTTTGCAAAAGAAAAATCAAAATCAGATTGTGAGATTTATTGTGAGATTTACGAGGGATGTTCGAAATGAATTGCTTATTTCTATCTGGAGACTTCAAATTTCAAGTTAGCCCAAAAGTACTCATTTCATGACCTCAGGTACTCCCCATGGCTAGAAATGCAAAGTTTCAGCCGATGTATCCACTTCTTGAAGGCGTCACGGTACCCTGATTTGGGCACAGTAATAAGGTACTGATGAATGGCAGATCCAAGTGCCTGTCGGGACTGGTATTTCCGCCCAGCATGGAATGCTTTCAATTTCGGAAACAAAAAGAAATCACATGGGGCAAGGTCTGGGGAATACGGGGGGTGAGGCAAAACAGTTACTTTTTCTTTCTTCAAAAACGCCGTAACTATTGCGGAGGTATGAGCTGGGGCATTGTCATGTAGAAGACGGACATGTTTAAAACCAGTGGCAGGGCGTCGTTTCTGATAATACTTTTTCAGTTTCTTCAGTACTACGTCTTTGTAGTACTTTCCGGTGATGCTTTTGCCCTTTTTCACTGGCACTTTTATTGCGACTCCTTCACCAGAGAAGAAGTTGCATACAAAACCTTCTTTGTACTCAAAGAAAAAGTTTGGCAATTATTGGGCGTTTGCTGTGTTTAGTGGCCCAGATCTTATTGCTAACCTTTCTGATGGGCTCAAAATAATGGACCCGGGTTTCATCACCTGTGATGACACTGGCAAACTGCTTTTTGTCTTATTTTGGAAACATTTGAAGCAGCTTTTTGGCCACTTTAACCCGTTGCCTCTTTTGCTCGTCAGTCAACAGATGTGGCACCCATCTAGCAGAAATCTTTCTGATTTTCAAATGCTTCTTCAAAATAAGGTGAACCTTTGACAGTGATACGCCTACCTTTCGTGCAATATCAGGAACTGTAAATCTGGCATCTCCTTCAATGATTTCCTTTATTTTGGAAACAATTTCTTTACGAGATGCAGATTTTGGCCTACCTGATTTTGGTGCATTTTTGATGGACTCTACACCAGACTCAAATTTCTTTTTCCACCGCCGAACTGTGTCATAAGACACACAAGAAAGTCCAAAAGCAGTAGAAATTTCAGTCATCAGCTTCTTCAAAGAACAACCAAGTTTTGAGCGAGCTTTGATGTAAGCCCGTATTTCATCATTTTTGTCGACGCTTCTACCAACCATTTTTACTGCAGTGGTCAATGACTGCATGTATTCAAATGGCAAATTTTATGTCTTACACTTAGTCTAACATGTACATTTATACACCATTGTGTAGATATTGAATAACCCTATACAGGTATGTATTGGTTTTTATCGTGCCCCACGTGGATATCTAGCTAGAGGACAATAAGCAATTCATTTCGAACATCCCTCGTAAGTCCTTTTTAACTTTTTCATTTTGTAGAGACAAGTGTATAGTTCAAGGCAAAGAGCTTTACAAACTTAGATTTCCAGTTCTTACATTGGCATATAAACCGATGGAAAGTAAACTTCTGAATTTAATTGAAAGAATGTTTATTACAGAAAATTTCTTTACCTTGCTTGTAATGAAAAATTTGCTTTTTTCACTTCTGAGGATCATAAACATTATACCTTTATGGTCCTTCATAAAGTTTGTAAAAGCTCTTTCCTTTCTTCTTGAAAATACCTTTATTTTGTTTGGTACTAAATTATACAAACAAATACCGATGGGTATTAATTGTGCCCCACTTATTGCAGATTTTTTATGTGGTTTGTTACAAATAGACTTTATGGTTGTCTCTTTCTCATGAAAATCGAGATGATGCTATTGAAGCATTCATTTTAATTGCTCGATATTCAGATGGCTTTCTACATATTAATAATGATTATTTTGACAAAATGGTAGATAAAATTTATCCAGAAGAGCTGAACAAAACGTATACCACTGATACAGAGGACCGGTTTCAGGATTTAAATTTGCTTATGATATAATCTCTAACAACATTTATGACAAGGGGGATGACTTTGATTTTGACTGGATTGTAAGGTCCCAGGTTTGAATACTGCTAAAGACAGAACTCGGTTTGTGATTGTATAATGCTTCTTCTGGAATCAGACAGAATATCATAGCATTTGTTCATTTTCTTTGTACAGTTTTGAGAATTCCTAAGTATGTAGCCCATAGTATAGGCTATAGTCTGATACAATGTCATAATCTACATGAACTACAGGTGCTGTATCTACATATGAAAAAAAAATGTTTTCTGTACAGAACTTCTTTTATGTACTGCTGTAGTTATTCTATCCAAGTAATAGCAGAATGTCACTTTCCAAATATGACCATCAGTGTTAGGCTTACATTATCTTTTTACTGTTTAAAATAGTGAAATGGGAAGTTTGCACGAATTCTAAATAAATGAAGCATTTCTTTGTATGCTTGCTAATAAAATCACAGATATAGCTTTAGAAACCATTTTGTTTATTAACCCATTGACGACTGGAGACCCCTAAATGGGTAACAGGCAAACAGTGCAGATCCAGATCAGATGCCACAGAATGTGGCGTCTGATCAGGGTCTCCACTGTTTGCAAATAGTTAGACCATTTTTCTTTAAAAATATCTGTATCATATAGCGTGACATACCTAAAATGGAAAATGGACTCTTCCAATATATAGTGTGGGAGAGTTTATTCAAGTCTTTAATGGGTTAAACTGCCCACTGAAAAGGAGTCATGCTTAACTTCGAGAGGTTCCAAAGTTGAAAGGTTAAACTTTAACCTGCTGGCTATATATATAAAAGCAGACAGCATTTAAAAAATATTTTTCTTATTCTTCCCAGAAAACAACTTACCATTTCACAAACAATTTGAATGAAATGACAACTTTTATTTTCTGTGGAAAAAAAACACATTAATTTTCATCTGATTATTTAGCTTAGAGAGACCTTAAACTTAAAATGTACACAAGACAAAAGTTTATAATGAAGACTCTGTCTGCAGTGCCTCGTCTCCTGAATATTGTGAATAAAAATATTTACCAAATTACAATTCAAAATGGAAAAAAAAAAAAAAAACAACAAAACAATTTTTTTTATTATTAAACTTTAGCCCGTCCATAATTACTGAGCCTGAAGAAACAGTGTAGACCGAGATTGGATGCTGCATTCTGGTCTGATCAGGGTAAACACTGTTCGCCACTTAGCCAGCAGTTTTCTGCCACACAGCAGGTGGCTTAAACGGACGTTGAAATATTAGGTTGAATATGGGTGGAAGTTAAGTGCATGGTATAACAAGAGAAAGGACTTTGTTTAAGGTTCATTCGGAGAAGTCAGATCTTCCGTGAAGTCCTCCTTTATAGAACAAATCATACATTTTTTTTTTCAAACTATTTACAGGTTCGTTTGTACCATGATGAGAATCCTGGTGTACCCATACATACTGTGTCTCTTGGTGTGGTCAGCTTTTTCTACCTGCCTTCACTTCAAATGGACGATAAGGTAAGATATCATGTCTACTCTAATCTCGTAAAATATCATGTAATCTCTGATCTAGTAAGATGTCATGTCTTCTCTGATCTCATAAAACATCACGTCTACTCTGATCTAGTAACATGTCATGTCTACTCTGATCTCATAAAACATCACGTCTACTCTGATCTAGTCAGATGTCATGTCTAATCTGATCTCATATCACGTCTATGCTGATCCGGTAAGATGTCATGTCTACTCTGATCTCATTAAACATCATGTCTACTCTGATCTCATATGATGTCATGTCTAATCTCCAAAGATTTCATGTCTACTCACATCTAAAATGTCATCTCTACTCAATCACTTCTTCTCTGATCTTCTAAGATATCATGTCTACTCTGATATTGTAAGACGTCATGTCTACTCTGATCTCGTAAAACATCATGTCTTCTCTGATCTAGTAACATGTCATGTCTACTCTGATCTCATAAAACATCATGCCAACTCTGATCTTGTAAGATGTCATATCTTCTCTGATCTCATAAAACATCATGTCCACTCTGATCTCATAAGATGTCATGTCTAATCTCCAAAGATGACATGTCTACTCTGATCTAGTAAAACATCATGTCTTCTCTGATCTAGTAACATGTCATGTCTACTCTGATCTCGTAAAACATCATATCCTCTGATCTTGTAAGATGTCATATCTACTCTGATCTCGTAAAACATCACGTCTACTCTGATCTAGTAAGATGTCATGTCTACTCTAATCTCATACAACATCACGTCTACTCTGATCTAGTAACATGTCATGTCTAATCTGATCTAAAACATCATGTCAACTCTGATTTAGTAAGATGTCATGTCTACTCTGATCTCATAAAACATCATGTCAACTCTGCTCTAGTAAGATGTCATGTCTACTTTGATCTCATACAACATCACGTCTACTCTGATCTCATACATCACGTCTACTCTGATCTAGTAAGATGTCATGTCTAATCTGATCTCACAAAACATCATGTCCACTGATCTCATGTCATGTCTACTCTCAGCTTGTAAAATGTCATGTCTTCTCTGATCTAAGATGTCAATTCTACTCTGATCTTCTAAGATATCGTGTCTACTCTGATATTGTAAGACGTCATGTCTACTCAGATCTTCAAAGGTATCATATCTAGAACTCTAATTCACTCTGATCTCGTAGGATTTTATGTCCACTTTGATCTCTTAAGACGTCATGCCTACGTTTTTTTTTCTCTGATCTAGTAAGATGTCATGTCTAATCTGATCTCATAAAACATCATGTCCACTCTGATCTCATGTCATGTCTAATCTCCAAAGACAACATGTCTACTCTCAGCTTGTAAAATGTCATGTCTTCTCTGATCTAAGATGTCAATTCTACTCTGATCTTCTAAGATATCATGTCTACTCTGATATTGTAAGACGTCATGTCTACTCAGATCTTCAAAGGTATCATATCTAGAACTCTAATTCACTCTGATCTCGTAGGATTTTATGTCCACTTTGATCTCTTAAGACGTCATGCCTACATGTTTTTTTTTTCTCAGATCTAGTAAGATGTCATGTCTAATCTGATCTCATAAAACATCATGTCCACTCTGATCTCATGTCATGTCTAATCTCCAAAGACGCCATGTCTACTCTCAGCTTGTAAAATGTCATGTCTTCTATGATCTAAGATGTCAATTCTACTCTGATCTTCTAAGATATCATGTCTACTCTGATATTGTAAGACGTCATGTCTACTCAGATCTTCAAAGGTATCATATCTAGAACTCTAATTCACTCTGATCTCGTAGAATTTTATGTCCACTTTGATCTCTTAAGATGTCATGCCTACTTAGATCTCATAGTCATGAAGACTCTGTTTGGAGTAGCTTGATTCCCATCACGGGTAGCCAAATCTGCTTTAAACAAGGAACACACAGTTTTTTTTGTTTTCTATTAACTCATACCAAAGTAACCCTAAATATTGATACACCTCAACGCTTTGTCCTAACATCTTAGCATCTGCTGATGTGTTCAGAAAACTGATGGATTGGTGGCAAAAAATGGAAACCCTGATCAGTGGCTACATTTTATGACCTCAATCAGAGTCTACACTGTTTGCGCAGGCTTGTCTGTCCTAATACTTAGAGTATATACAATAGATTGTGATATGACTGGAATTAGCTGTTTTCTTAGAGAAGAAAAAGATACTGCATGTACCAAAAGTGTTTGGACAGACAGGCCTGAGCAAAAGGCTTGTACCCAGATCAGATGCCACAGAATCTAGTGTCTGATATGGGTCTTTATTGTTTACCATTCATCCAGCGATTTTTAGATATGAGAAAAGGGGGATGAAATGGACTTATTCAACTGCATGTTTATAAAGATAGCTACAGTTAGGAGTTAAGGGAAAATACATTAAGAATAAATCAAGCAAAAGAAATGTCAAAATATAACAGCTCCATGTAATTTTTTCCAGGTGTATACAGTGAGATTGGAAAGCTCCCTCTCGAAAGCTACTCATGAGTTTACACAGCCAGAAATAGAACTGGTGTCCAACATATCCTACAAACATATCACTTTTACATTTGAACCAAGGGTAAGTAATATAGGACTCTTAATTTTCTGTTACAAGAGTTTTATTTGTCAGATTACATGTGTAAATTCTCATGCGCATCCAGCAAAGACACTTACGTTTGCATATTATGAACAAGACTTTACTATCTTGGCGCCTTGACAAACCACTAACTACTAAGCACCTAGAAAAGACTAATTAGACTGAAGGAAAGCACAGGCTGATGTAAATCATCAGAAGGTACATTTTTGCACACTGCTGCCTAGTTAATCAGACAACAGCTGTTCCTTCATGCTTTGTGTTTATTGTTTCGCGTGTTCTTAATGAAGCAAGATTTAAAAAAAAAAAAAATCCTTTTCATTGATGTGTAGTGTCCCGTGGAGTGTCCAGTCAGCAGTACCTCATTTATTCTGGGATTAACCCTTGTCCTGGTGAACCCGGATATGTCCTGCCTTTGCAAATCATTTGGCTTCTGATCTGGATCTGCACTGGTTGTCATTCAGTATGTGAATTTATATCAACTATCTGATTGGCTGACAGTTATAAATGGGTGTGACATTGTAAATTATTCAGCACGACAAGGGTTAAGACAGGGTGATGAGCCTTTTCCTGTGAACAGACTACAATATCAGCTTATTTTTTTATTTCAGAGGGGGTGTGGGGTGCAGGGCAGGGAGCTTAAAACAGTTTTTTATGTGCAAAACATCACCTTTAATTTTGGTGTAGCCCCAAGTTACTAATATATATGCTCTGTTCACATAGGGACAAAAACTTTAAGATTTTCCTTTGAGATTAGACTCATGCGTGTGCTAAGACTTTCTGTCACAGTATTTAGGGTAAATACGGTACTTTCTATATATTTCAGAGGAAATCTTTGGAGCAAGAATTGAATCAAGGATCCATACTAATTCTTCCTTTAACTCTGATCATAATACTTGCAGCTTATAATTACCAAAAGGTAAGACTTTCATAGCTCCAGATAAGGCAGTTTTTCAGTCGGTTGTTTTGAGGTTTTATGGCCCAGTCAACCCATTAGGGTCATGTTGAACACATTCAATATATCTAACCACACTTTTTCTGGGGCAGACTTAGTCCTCTAAGTGGTTAATCAGTACCTGTGCACATTCTTTAGACAGATACTGACAACTGCCCTTCTGGAATCAGTGGATGGGAGAGAATTACTAGAAAATATTTCATGATCAATCTCCACAAAAGGATGTTGCAGGACTCAACGGGGATCGAACCCGCAACCTGAACACCAGTCTGATGCCCATCTGACTGAGCCAGCAAGGCCGGCATAAGGCACATTTTCTTTCAGCTTAAAAACATTGATATTTTTCTTATTTCTCCAAGAATACTAAGAGCCACAATGTCAAAAAAAATACAATACCTTCAGACATGTGTGTCCCACAAAGATTCACATTACGAAAACATGCCTATGTAATTCTGACCCCTTTAAACCCCACTTTTATATAGAAAAACTGGGGTTTACAGGGGTATACATTATTTTTCTTATTTTTGCTCGAAAACATAGATTGTGGGTACTCGTTAGAATCGCCTTGCCTAGGCGGTTCTAACGAGTACCCTCAATCTATGTTTTGAGCAGAAATATGAAAAATATCACTGTTTTTTATTTGAAAATTTTCATTTTTGGATGTGAAATTTACTATATATTTGAATTGGCGTGTTTTCGTAATGAATCAGTCTGCACATCTGTCAGTCCGATCAGTCTTCAGTGTCTGCATGACGAACCTTCGCATCCTTGAATATCCAAAATGTGCACAGTGACAATTCTATTTTAGACTAAGTGAATGCATAGGCTGCTCACAATCTTCACTCGGGGCACACGTTGAAGGTACGTCTTCTGACATTGCAGTTCACATGTGACTACATGTATTCATTAGAAGAGCCTCTATTGAGAGCCTACAACAGGTTTTGGGGAGAAACAAGAAAACTATTTAGGCAACATCTTCTCTTATCAGGAGATCGAGTTTAATGTGATACATAATTACTAAGTACTGACATGTTAAAAAAAGTTAGAATGATCATTTGTCTGCGTTTTGTTTAGGTTTTCAAAAAATAATGACAACTTTTAACCATTAAGTAAACAAGTCTGTAAGTTAGACCCATGTCCTCCCATAATATAAAGCTGAAAATGGAGATCTACAGGGTTCTACATTACCTATTGTACTTTTTGAAGTTTATAAACCACTTTTCAGTAGTCTACATTATTCATTGTATTTTTGTGGAATTATGCAGTTTTTAAACCACTTTTTCAATGCCTTTAATTAAGGTCTACATTATATTTTGTAATTTTTGGAATATCGCAGTTTTTAGACCATTTTTTCTGATTTCTTCATAAAGATGTGTACTTATTATAAGTGCCTCTGTGAGGTACTTATTAGAAGTGTCTCTGTGAGGTACTTATTAGAAGTGTCTCTGAGGTTCTCTGTGAGGCACCTATTAGAAGTGTCTCTGTAAGGCACTTATTAGAAGTGTGTGGGAGGTTCTTATTAGAAGTCTCTGTGAGGTACTTATTAGAAGTGTCTCTTTTAGGTACCTATTAGAAGTGTCTGTGGAGTACTTATTAGAAGTGTCTCTGTGAGGTTCTCTCTTTGAGGCACTTATTAGAAGTGTCTCTGTAAGGCACTTATTAGAAGTGTCTGGGAGGTTCTTATTAGAAGTCTCTGTGAGGTACTTATTAGAAGTGTCTCTGTAAGGCACTTATTAGAAGTGTCTGGGAGGTTCTTATTAGAAGTCTCTGTGAGGTACTTATTAGAAGTGTCTCTGTGGGGTACTTATTAGAAGTGTCTCTGAGATACTTATTAGAAGTGTCTCTTTGAGGTACTTATCACTTGGAGGTACTTATTAGAAGTGTCTCTTTGAGGTACTTATTAGAAGTGTCTCTTTGAGGTACTTATCACTTTGAGGTATTTATTAGAAGTGTCTCTTTGAGGTACTTATTAGAAGTGTCTCTGTGAGGTACTTATTAGAAGTGTCTCTGTGAGGTACTTATTAGAAATGTCCCTAAGGTACTTATTAGAAGTGTCTCTGCGAGGTACTTATTAGAAGTGTCTCTTTGAGGTACTTATTAGAAGTGTCTGTGGAATACTTATTAGAAGTGTCCATGTGAGGTTCTCTGTGAGGCACTTATTAGAAGTGTCTCTGTAAGGCACTTATTAGAAGTGTCTGGGAGGTTCTTATTAGAAGTCTCTGTGAGGAACTTATTAGAAGTGTCTCTGTGAGGTTCTCTGTGAGACACTCATTAGAAGTGCGTCTATGAGGTACTTAATAGAGATGTGTCTGTGCGGTACTTATAAGAAGTGTCTCTGTGAGGTACTTATTAGAAATGTCTCTGTTAGGCACTTGTAATAAGTACCTACAACATGTTTTTGTGGAGGTCAAAAATGGCTAATATCTAGAGCTGTGGCTAAGATGTCGTACATTTACATAGGTATGTTGAGACAGGATACAGCCCCTTTATAAAATCCATCATAAATAAATAGAGCATGATTAAGTCTAACAACTGTGAAAAAGAGATACATTGTAAAGACACTGTGCCAATGCTCAAAATCTTGACCAAATGTACCAAAACTGGCAGAATCGGGTTACCTTTCCCATATTATAGTTTATCTCTGTGAATGTGAATCATCTGTCATTTGGATTTCTTACCTTGCTTATATCATGTCTCCATTTCATTTTAACCCTTAAAACGCCAAGAAAACCTGCATCTGAAATTTTTTTTTTTTTTTTTTTTTTTTTTTATTTGGGTTTTACGGCCCTTTCAAGAATATTTCACTTATATCGAGCCGATCATTCATCGAAGGTGGGCGAAAACCGGAGTACCCGGAGAAAAACCACCTGACCATCCGTAAGCAGAACTTGGCTTTCCCACATATGACCCGAGCTAGGCTCGAACCACAGCGGTGAGAAACCCAATGGATTAAGAGTCAACTCTCTTATCCACCAGGCTACGGGGGCCCGCTGCATCTGAAAATGTCGTCTGTTTATGTCATCTGCTGATTATTCTTGCAAACTTTTCAAAACTATTTCTGCATACAGGCAAACAATGTGGATCCAGATCAAACTGCTCCCAGTCTGATCTGGGTCCACACTGTTTGCAAAAATGACTTTTAAAATCAAAACCAGATGGCAAAGCAGACAATTGTTGTGATTGGCAGTTTAAGGGTTAAGTATGCTTCTCTGTATGTGCTCCTATGTTGGCCAAAAATTTGAAATAAAGATTCTTGTATTCATATTTAAATCATAACATTAACAAGCCTGTGTGAAATAGACTCTTCTAATAAGTAGCCTATGAAAATGCTAATAGTGAGAAAATATGGTTATTCTCCTATGAACAGTGTTTTATATTTTAACAGTAATGTCTATAATGGATGTAAACTGTGAGGGGAGTGGGCTATACTGTTTTCACGTTGTCCGTCTGTCCATATGTTAGTCTATGACTTACCGTCACAGCCCTTTCAATCCTAAACCAAGTTAATATACCATTTTGATGCAAATGACCCTCATGGGTTGACGTGTCGTTAAATCCAAACTCATCATCATCCGTTTGCTAGTTGGTCCATTACCTGTTGGTGTCCTTACCGAAGGGTGGGGTATTTAAAAAGCACTGCTTATTGTCACTTCTTATTTCAACAGATATTGCCCTATGGTATACAGATGGCCACCAACTTACAGCAGAGTGTGATGGCTAGTCGACAGAGAGTGGTAGCGGAAGACCAACCAAATATACAAGACTTTGATCTAACTGATTCTCCTGTAGCTAAGAAGAAAAATAAGCCTAGGAAAACTTGATACTTAGAGGACAATTAGTTTATTAAATTAACATGCTACAATTAAATCATAGCAGTTGACATTCTGAAATGTTTTTATCACGGTAATTGTCCTAAAATTTTTTGTACACTAACTTCACTAACTTTTCTCGCAAACTGACATCAGGAAACAGTGCATGCCCAGATCAAACTGCTCCCCTTGAAAGAGCAGTCTGATCTGGACCCACACTGTTAGGCATTCCAGAATTTTTTTTTTTTTGTAAAACAACTGAAAAAAACAAATGGACAAATTACAAAATTCTAGGTGAGAAATTTTAGGATATTTACCATACTTTTTCATGTAAATAAGGCTTAGCATTTTCAGAAACAATTCAGTAGAAATGTCAAGCCCTGTGATACAGAGAAAACACTCATTTGCTGACTGCTACTTTTTCTTTTAGCATGCTTGATTTTTTTTTTTTTTTTTTTTTTTTTTGCAATTTTTTTCCATCATTTTCATGAAGTTTAACACCTTATTCTCACATCGTTCTCATTCCTACATTTATTTATAATGATCAATTCAGTGACCATTTACCCTTAAAGTGCAAAGTAAAATTTGTGGTAGACAACATTCTGATTTTTTTTTTTTTTTTTTTTTTTTTTCTATAAAAATGTCTTGACATTTCATGTGAATCATCTGACAGATGATTCACATGAAATGTCGACTTATTTTCCTTTTTTTCCAATGTCGTCTGCTGTAGTTGTGATTGGGGCTTTAAGGGTTAAATGCTCCACCTCACATAAATGTTAAGCTTTAGCAATCTTTGGGCTAAATCAGCAGATAAAAATCAGGGCCCAGTTGTTCAAAGCGTCGTTAGCTTAACGAGCTCGTTAAGGGTCATTTCGTTAACTGTTTTAGCGGATTCAATACACAATATTCTGATATTTTTTGCTGAAAAAAAAAAGTGAGTAGCTTTTGCACTGCAAAAGCTACTCACATTTTTTCAGCAAAAAATTTCAGCATATTTGCATATCACTTGACGTAAATTTTAACGAATCGTTAACTAACGACATCGTTAGCTTTGAACAACTGGGCCCTGTAATACTATTTTTCACAAAAATTACTTTAACTGGCGAATGAAATGTCAAATTTTATTATCTGTGTAGATTAAGAAAAACTATTTTTTTGACATGTTGTTTGCTTTATATAAAATCAAACTGGTTAAATTTAAGGTTTTCAATTTGGAACCTCTCTATTGTGCTAACACAAGGTTAGGCTCTAGTCCTGCTCAGTGGGGTTGGGGGTTAATAAATAAAATGATTCCTAAACTATTTTTGCGGTTTTAAACACACCCAAGAAGAACTGCTTCATTTATTCAGAATTCAGGCAAAGCCCCCAATTTTTCTACTTTATATATTAACAGGAGTGTGTATGTTTGTGTGTGTTGGGGGTTAAGGATTGGGGTGGAGAAATAATGAAGTGTCGAGTGATGACTGAAGAAAAACGTGTAAATGTTGTCAGAAAAGGGCCCTTATCACTTGGGCAAAGGAAGTCCAGATCAGACTGCATGAATACCTCAGTTGCCCACTGACAGTATGATTGGATAACCTAGATTATATTGATAAACAAAGAAGGTCCAGATCAGACTGCAGATGGACAATCACTGTTTCCATATGTCATAAAAGTCCTTTTCTAACTAATTAATTATATTGATTATTTACCCAAAATATTTTGACGGCTTTACTCATTATTGCCCTGAATTTTGCACAAGTCAAATTTGACTGATCAGACACATTCTGTCACATGATCTGGGTCTATACTGTTTGCTCATCCTAAATACACCACAACCTCTTTATAACACTATTGTTGGGGTCCATTGCATAAACCGTGTGAGTTAAACAACCATGTTATATCCAAACAAAAATGTATAGATTATATTGAAAATGACCATTTATGGTCATTTTTCAATATAATCTATACATTTATGGGATTCATCTTTGAACCGTGTTATATACAAAACTGTGTTACAACGAACCATGTTATAGAAGGTTGTAGTGTATTTGGACATCACAACGCCTTACATGTCCTAAATTTTGAACATGTCAATTTTACTGTCTCCTATGTGTTTAAAAGTTTATAGATGAGTTGGAAACAGTGTCAACCCTGATCAGACACCACAGTCTATGGCATCTGATCTATGTCTACAATGTTTCTGTATTTATCCTGAATACTCAGACACCTTAACTCCTTACATGTCTAAATTTTTTAGCAAGTCCATTTTACTACCTGTTGATGTGTCTAAAAACTGCTGGATGAGTGGAAAACAGTGTAGTCCCTGATCAGATGCCCTGTTCCCAGGCCTGTCTGTCTAAAATGACCGTATTTACTTAAATATTTGCCCGTTTGACTGGAGACCAGGATGTCGCAGGTTCAACCCCTGCCGAGGTTGACAACATTCTTTCGTAGAGATTGATCATGAAATATTTTCTACGGTCATTCTCTCCCTTCCGCTGATTCAAGAAGGGCAGTTGTCAGTTTCTGGTGAAAGAATGTGCACATTACTGGTTAACCGCATAGAGGACTAAGCCTGCCCAGTAAACGTGTGGTTAGGTAAACTGACCGTGCTCAACATGACCCTATTGGGTTGACTGGGCCGTAAAACCTCAACATAAACAAACTTAAATATTTGGACACTTTAACTCTATAAATGTCCTACAATACGAGAAGGTCCATTTTACAGGGTTTTCCTTGTCCCTCAAAAATGCGAGACTTGGACCCTTTTTGACTGTGATGTCCCCTAAACCTTCATCTTGAAGAGACATTGATGTCCCTTAAAATTTGCAATATTTTCTGTAAATATTTTCTGTAAAATTCAAACAATTAACCCCTGAAATTATCCCAGATGTCCCCTAAGATATAGGTCAACAGAGACATATGTCCCCTTAAATAAATTACTGAGGGAAAACCTTGATTTTACAACCTATTGATGTGTTAACCCACTGTTGTCTGGAGACCCTTAAAAGGGTAATTGGCAAACAGTGCAGACCCAGATCAGATGCCACAGAATGCAGTGTCTGATCAGGGTCTCCACTGTTTGCAAACATTTCAACCATTTTTCTCTTGGAGCATCTATATCACATAGCCTGACATACCTAAAAGCAAAAACAGAATTTTTCAATATATAGTGTGGGGGGTTCTTTCACTCTACATACTCGTTAACCGCTTAGAGGACTAAGCCTGCCCAGTAAACGTGGTTAGGTAAACTGACCACGTTCGACATGACCCCATTGGGTTGACTGGGCCGTAAAACCTCAACACAAACAAACTTTCAGTCTACAAAGGGTTAAGGAAACTGCTGGACGGGTGGAAAACAGAGAAGACTTGATCTGGAGCTACACTATTTGCTCAAGCCTGTCATGGTTGAATACTTTGAGTAAATACAGTAGCTGGAACAGTGGCACAAAACCCGTCTCTGGACGGAAAAGCTCACCTGCTTGTCCATCATATGAAAATTTTTAACTGTGACTTTACCTCAGGGTCACTACAGCAGGCATGGAGGAAGGGGAGCTGGAGTTCTTGCTCCAATACAGTATTTGGGGCAGTATCTCACACCAGTTCAAACTTTTACTGCATCTGTCCAGCTAATCAGGAGATCTTTAAAAATATATCATAAAATGTTGTTTAAACATGAAAGTAAGTCTGTGACCTTGATCTCAAGCTCACTGCGGATCTGTACCTAACATCAATCTAAGTACATTATATCAACTAAATCCATAATCATAGTGTTTCAGGAGATATAAATCTTCAGAAACTTTCAAGTAAAATTCCTTGACCTTTACCTCAAGGTCAAATGCTCAACTAATATTTAACCCATTTATGCCTAGCATCCCATAAAAGGGACACTGGCAATCAATGAAGACCCAGATCAGATGCCGAAGAACATGGCTTCAGGTCAGGGTCTATACTGTTTGCATTAAATACAGGAATTTCTATAAATGGTGGTAATAATAAAAATTAACCAGACACACCTTCTGCTGGAAATAGACTGGTCAAAATAGTTAAAGCAGAAGAGTTCTCTCGGCATTAATTGGTTAACACATCACCAGGTAATCAAATGAAGTTGTTAGAATTTTAAGTAAAGGTCTGAATATTTAGAGAAATTACATTGGAGCCAGGGTACGACAAAATCTTCAATAAGACTTGTGCGACCAGCAAAGACTCAGACCAGCCTGCACATCCGCACAGTCTGATCTGAGCCTTTGCTGATCACATGTGCCTTCTACAGCCTCCGGGCTATCAAAAGAGCGATAAATGAGAAGCCTTGTCATACTGGGTGGATGTACAGGTTGATCTGAATCTTTGCTAGTAATACAGGTCTGATTGTAGGTTTTGTTGTGCACTGACTCATTTTATAAAACTGTTTACCAAATGTATAACAACATGTGAAAACGTGTCTTTGGGCATCTGCAGACAGCGAAGGCCTAGACCAGCCTACCTATCCACACAGTCTGATCAGGACCTTCACTGTCTGCTAACAGAATCATTGGCTCACATCATGAAAACATGCCTATATAATTTTGTTTGTGTTGAGGTTTTACGGCCCAGTCAACCCAATGGGGTCATGTCGAGCGCGGTCAGTTTACCTAACCACACGTTTACTGGGCAGGCTTGGTCCTCTAAGCGGTTAACCAGTATTGTGCACATTCTTTCGCCAGAAACTGACAACTGTCCTTCTTGAATCAGCGGAAGGGAGAGAATGACCGTAGAAAATATTTCATGATCAATCTCCACGACCTATATAATTTTAACCCCCTTTAATCCCACTTTTATAAAGTGAAACTGGGGTTTACAGGGGTACACATTATTATTCTTGTTTCTGCCCAAAAACATAGATTGTGGGTACTCGTTAGAACCGCCTCAGAGAGGCGGTTCTAATGAGTTTCCACAATCTATGTTTCGAGCAGAAATATGAAAAATAGAGTTTTTATCTGAAATTTTTCAGATTTTGGAGGTGAAATTTTCTTTATATTTGAATAGGAGTGTCTTCGTAATGAGATGGTACTTTGCCATTGTTCAGGATGATCTGAATCTGCATGTCCAAAGACACTTTTTTGTTTAAAGCAGCCCAGATAATGCAGAATTTGACAAAATTAATGCAGAATAACTACTATAATGAAATATTTGTTACAAAAAAGTATGAGATTCGGCTGATTAAAATGTTTGTGGATGTGTAAATTTAAATTCATTTAATTAGATCTACATGTATTATTGCTGTAGATAGTGGGTATCTGCATAATATATTAATTATTTTAACCTGGAAACAAGTTATGGATACCTGTTAGAAGTGCCCCACTAACCCACTTCTATTGAGTACCCATATCATGTTTTTGTAAACAAAAATAGTTACTTGGATTCTCTGCTTGGCTAGAGCTCAGAATCAGAATCAAGGTATTTAATTTAGGTATAAACATTAGCAGGATAGGTTTATTTTCTTATTTCTCCAATACTTAAGTTTGTATGTGTATGATCTGTGATCTGTATGTATGTGAACATTTCTTTTTTTTACCACGAAAACATATGTTATCGCTATTCAATAGAAATGCTTTCCAGACATGCTTCTAATGAGTTCCTTAACATATATTTTTGTGGGGAAATAAGAAAGTGGAGAAATAATAAAATAACATTGCATTTTGGTTGAAACAAAAAAGCATCTTAAGCAGGCATGAAAAATAGCCCAAATACTACAATATTCTACATAAAATTTTACACTTTGTTACTGCTGAGACAACATCGTACAATTTGAACAAATCTTTTTTCCCACAAATGATGTACCCAAAATGTGCAGGTAGAATGGCAAACAGTGTAGACCCAGATCAGACTGCTCCAAGCAGCACTTTTTGCTCAGGCCTGTTTGTCCTAGTATTTAGGGTGATCATAGTAAATTTGCCATTTAGAAAAACAAAAAACAATGCTGTCCCAAGTGGTCAAAAAATATTTTGGGTACGGAGGATTTTGGTTTTGTTTGTGTTGAGGTTTTACGGCCCAGTCAACCCAATGGGGTCATGTCGAGCGCGGTCAGTTCACCTAACCACACATTTACTGGGCAGGTTTAGTCCTCTAAGCGGTTAACCAGTATTGTGCACATTCTTTCGCCAGAAACTGACAACTGCCCTTCTTGAATCAGCGGAAGGGAGAGAATGACCGTGGAAAATATTTCATGATCAATCTCCACGAAAGAATGTTGCCGACCTCGGCGGGGGTTGAACCCGCGACCTCCTGGTCTCCAGTCGGACGGCGCATCCAACTGAGCCACCGAGGCCATTTGGAGGATTTTGGTGGGTAGGTAGGCAATTGCAAACAAAATTTTATTTTTGGCCATATCTGCAGCAATGATCTTATGTGGAGCTCTGGTTTGTACCATTGTATGTAAGAATTTGGGTGGTTTGTACCATTGTATGTAAGAATTTGGGTAAGTTAACCATGGTCCTGCTGAACCCGGATATGTCCTGCCTTTATAAACAGTGTAGATCCAGATCAGAAGCCAACTTGATCAAATAATTTGACTGGCTGAATATTAGAAGTGGGAATGGCATCTTAATATATTTATCGTGGCAAGGGTTAACATTCAGGGCCCAATTGTTCAAAGCTAAGGATGTTGTTAACGATTCGTTAAAATTTACATTGAGTGATACACAAATATGCTGAATTTTTTTGCTGAAAAAAATGTGAGTAGCTTTTGCAGTGCAACTCACATTTTTTCAGCGAAAAATATCAGAATATTGTATATCGACTCCACCAAAACAGTTAACGAAATGACCCTTAACGAGCTGGTCAAGCTAACGACGCTTTGAACAACTGGGCCCAGATTTATGTATTTACCACTGAATATTCAGACAACTCAACATTTGTGTCCTAAAATTTGAGCTTGTATGTTTATGTGTTGTTGTTCATATAAACTGCTGGATCTTGGCAAAATGTGTAGACCCTGATCAACACCATGTTCCTTTGCATCTGATCTGACTCTGCACAGCCCCTTTGAAAACATGATGATATGTCAAATTTTGTATGGAATGGCAAAGAGTGTATATCTTGATTAGTTTGATCATGGTCCACATGGTTTATTCTAGCTTGGGTGTGTGAATATTTAGGGTAAATAAGTTATGTTTGAAAATGTATTATAATGTCTGTATTTATATTGTAATATTTAAAAAAAAAAAAAAAAAAAAGAACAAAAAAGAGATAATAATATACTTACAAATTGGTAAGATTTGTGTTTTTCTTTGGATGAAGAGCTTCCATTGTATGATTCATTAAACATTTTCAGTTCTTCAAACAGTTGTGCTCAATGAGCCAATATTTGCTTGGTCACTGACATCACGAAAACATACCCATATTATTTTGACCCCCTTAAACCCCACTTTTATATAGTAAAACTGGGGTTTACAGGGGTATATATTATTTTTTTTTATTTCTGCTCAAAACACAGATTGTGGGTACACGTTAGAACCGCCTCATTGAGGCGGTTCTAACGAGTACCCACAATCTATGTTTTGAGCAGAAATATGAAAAAATATCAGCATTTTTCTCTGAAAAATTTCATTTTTTGGTAGTAAAATTTTCATTATATTTGAATAGGTGTGTTTTCCTAATGGTTGCTATGAAGAGCCTTTATTTGCCACTTATACACTAGTGCCAGAGCATGGTTCTTAACAGCAATGCTTGTGACCCAGCAAACATCTGGGATGAAAAAACCTGTTGACTTTTACTGGTATATGCACAATATCCAATAAAAACCCCTCTAAAAGAATTGAAGAAAAGCTATTATTGTCATTATGGTATGCCCATTTTCATCTCCATAATCTTACCTCACAAATATCTGCACTGTAGTTCAGAAGATATAGCCTTCCAAAACAAGAGCTCCGCCAAGCGGGGCATTATATGCCCGTGGCAGGTATTGATGTAGCACATAAACTGGCTCCTTTATAATTCAGTGCTCCGGATATAAACTAAGTGGAATTACAAAAAAAAAAAAATAAAATAAAAAAAATTCATTGGGGCATATCTCTGCTGATATTTGGTGAACTGTAACCTTAGTGTCCAAACTGGCCCAGAAATTAAGGGAGAAGTGACTTCTCCCTCCTGGGAAAATAGGGAGAAGTTTGCTGCATCTAGGGAGAAGTGCTATCTGACAGAGAACACACCACAGAAGCATGGCTATATTATAAGCTCATATGAGCCTTTGGCTGATTTGTTTTTCCTATATTTCAATCGGACCAAACAATAACTGAACAAAAATAAACAAAAAAAAAAAAAAAAAAAAAAAAAAAAGCTGCAAGAATTTTTTTTGTAAACCCTTCACTTGTTTATTACTGATTTTATTTTTGTTCTTCAAGGGAGCCAAATCAGAAGAGTATTAAAAAAAAGTTTACTGAAATTTTCAAAGGGGCATAACTCTGCTAATATTTGGTGGACTGTAACCCCGAAACAATATGCACTGCTCCACATCATGGTCTATTTATACATGTACATGAAGTTTCACCTTGATTGGATGTAAACTGCAGGAGGACTTAGCCAGAAACAAAAAATAGAAATTTTCAAAGGGGTATAACTCTGCTAACATTTGGTGGTCTGTAACCTTGAAATAAAATGCGCTGCTCCACATTATGGTCTAACTACACATCAAGTTTCAGCTTGATCGGATGTAAACTATTGGAGGAGTTAGCCAGAAACGAAAAGTCTACTGAAATTTTCAAAGGGGCATAACTCTGCTATTATTTGGTGGACTGTAACCTCAAAACAATATGCGCTGCTCCACATCAAGGTCTAACTATACATGAAGTTTCAGCTTGATAGGATATAAAATGTAGGAGGAGTTAACCGGAAATGAAAAGTTTACAGAAATTTTCTAAGGGGCATTACTCTGCAAACATTTGGTGGACTGTATACCCGAAACAATATTCGCTGCTCCACATCATGGTCTAACTATATACCAAGTTTCAGCTTGATTGGATGTAAACTGTACGAGGAGTTAGTCGGAAACAAAAAAGTTCAAAACGGACGCCCTACCCCATAACATAATACGTCCCGTTTTTCAAACGGGCATTTAAAAACTAATAACTTAAACCAATGCCAGTGCCACCATGGTAACTGCTATAGTGCTAACTATACTCTGTACAGATGAGCTAATGATACAAATATTTCATAAAAGAAATAAAACAAGTGTTGCACAGACCTATAAATATCACAGATAAACTATTTGCGTTTTTTCTCCACAAAAAAATACATGTGGGTACTTGCTAGCAATGAGGCAATAATATAATTAAGTACCCAGAACTTGTTAAACTGGAGAAATACAGCATCTTGAATCCAACCATCATTCCAGATAAGTAGACTATCCATGAAGACATAAGTTGTGGTACTCAGAAGCATCTTTCTGAAGCTCTTCAAATGAATACCAATAACGTTTTAATGGTGAAATAAGAAAAAATATAATTTCTTCTGAGATGAAAAAAAGTGCATTACCTAAAGCAACAGATCCTACAGAGTGTAAGGAATAATAAACCTATTCAAAAAAGACCCTAATAGATAAGAAAGTGGGTATGCACTAAATATTTTCTTATTTCTTGACAAAAACATATGTTGTGGGTACTCATTAGAAGCACCTCAATGAGGTGCTTCTAATGAGTACCCACAACATGTTTTTGTCGAGATACAAGAAAACTGTCAATACTTTTCAGTTGAAAAAATGCCTTATCTGGAGATGTGGACCCCTAAACAATTACTTTGACACAGAATTGTCTTGGAGGTTCTCTAATCTTGTCTGCAGCCATCTGATCTGTGGTTCAAGCTTCTGTGATCTCCAGAACTGTAACATTTGCTGGTACCGGTCTCCTATATCAAACTTGCAAGCACTGTGTAGCTTTCTGAGGCAAACGGGACACAACACATTGGGTCCAGAGTCTGATTCATCCAGGTGATTGAAGCCATTCATCATGCATTTGTAGTAGATACAGTGTTTTAAACCAAACATATGACCAATTTCATGACACATTGTTTTACAAGCTCTCTCCAAAATTGTTGGAATTGAGTCCCTGTGGGGAGAAAAACTGTCATGGAGTGTACATACCTTATCATTATATTGGTAAATATGAGAAAACAGTGCATTAACAGCAAGGATCCAAACTAGTCCATAAAGATAGACATATGAGCAAAAGAAACATAAGAAAACATAACTTCGGACATGTGCGTCCTGTAAAGATCCAAATCAGACTGCACATTCATACAGTCCGATCTGATCATGAAATATTTTCTACGATCATTCTCTCCCTTCCGCTGATTCAAGAAGGGCAGTTGTCAGTTTCTGGCGAAAGAATGTGCACAATACCGGTTAACCGCTTAGAGGACTAAGCCTGCCCAGTAAATGTGTGGTTAGGTAAACTGACCGCGCTCGACATGACCCCATTGGGTTGACTGGGCCGTAAAACCTCAACACAAACATTCAGTCTGATCAGAATCTTTACTTGCAACTTTCTGGATAGCCAAAGATTCAAAGTTTTTCATGAGGACAACAAAGACTGCGTAGATGCACATGCTGATTTGAGACTTAGTTGGGCACACGTCAGAAGGTCTGTTTTCTCTCACATACATGTACAGGCCCATACAGCAGTTCTAGGTCTACCAAGGTTGCTGTCCATTACGAAAACACACCTATTCAAATATATAGAAAATTTCTCCTCCAAAAATTTAAAATTTTCAGATAAAAAACTGTGATATTTTTCATATTTCTACTCAAAACATAGATTGTGGGTACTCATTAGAACCGCCTGGGCGAGGCGGTTCTAACGAGTACCCACAATCTATGTTTTGAGCAGAAATAAGAAAAATAACTTATACCCCTGCAAACCCCAGTTTTACTATAAAAGTGGTGTTTAAGGGGGTCAAAATTATTTAGGCATGTTTTCGTGATGCATCTTTGACCACAATTTCCTTCCTAAATAATGTGCACATAGGAAATAAGCAGGTATATATATATATATATGTATATCACAGTTATCAAATATCTGCTTTATATCTAGCCTAGTACAACATTTAATATAGACATCAAGAAAACATGCCTATATAATGTTGACCCCCTTAAACCCCACTTTTATATAGTAAAACTGGGGTTTACAGGGTGTACATTTTTGTTCTTAATTCTGCTATACAACATAGATTTTTTTGGTGGTAAAATTTTCAGTATATTTGAATAGGCATGTTTTCGTAAAGTATGAATTTCAGGCTTTTTCGTTCATGTCACATGTTGACTTGTAAAATGGTCAATTCTATGACTGCATATACACGAATTTCAAACTGAAATATCTCCATCATTTGAAAATCAAGTTACACAAAAATGAGTATCACTAGCTAGAAAACATAATTGAAGTGCAGCGCAACATTTAAAAATATACCTGAAAACTACAGAATCCCAATATAAGAAAAAAAAAAAAACAACATTTTGCAGAAAAGAAAACATCACTTTTTGTTGTGAAATCACTTTGCCCCGAGGTTATAAGACTTTTTTCGTGCTCCACTCAGCTGAGAATGAAATTTTATTTTCAAATAATTATGAAAATGCCAACAATATTTGGCATTTTTGTATTTTATTAATTAGCAGAGACATTTTCATGCTCAGTTATGTTTAGCAAGACAGAGATTGCAATTGTTAGTAATTTGAGATTTATTAGCATGATAATTTTCATGCTCAGCTGAGTTGAGCATAAAAAAAGTTTTATAACCTCAGGGCCTGATCCAGAGTGAGAAAAGAATCTGATAATGTGTTCTGAACTCACCTTTTAATATCTATCACTGTTGTTCTGTTGTCTCCAAAGTTGGACAAGTATCTTGCTAAAGAATAAACCCCACATCTTCCACTCAGATTAGCCAGTCCAAAAACAAAGTTCCAAGACTCCCTGGGATACAGATCACACAAGGTTACACCAGCTGTACAAAAAGCTCCTGAGGGAATAAGATCATGCATAGCATCGAGAACATTTCCAGCATGTACTTGGTAAACACCATAGTTCAAACGATCAGTAACTCTTCCTTTTAAATTTTTAACTTTTGCTACTTTGACTGGCATGCCAAAGAATATTTCAGCAAAATCTCTGAGTGGTTCTAAAACTTCTGGTGGAATAGGTTCTTCATCAAATGTTAGGGGTAATAAGTATATAGTGTGGTGTCGTCTATCTGGACATAATCTTTGACCTAAAATAGAAGAGCTACGACATACTGAAAACTGTCTTCAGCAAATGCACACAGCAAGTTTGCGTATTTGTAGTCTGATCGAAATCTTTGTCTATCATAAATTCTACACTTCCCAATTATTCTATAAGCAAACAGTGAAGACTGATCAGACTGCATAGGTGTAAAGACTGATCTGTGCCTTCTCTGTACCAGAGACTTGGATATAGTGCACAGTATTTTTATCAGACTGTAATCAGTACCTTAAATAAGCTGCTTTTTGGGGTATTTACCAAATTAAAATTTCTGAAAAAGCAAGTGAAATTAAATTTATGGGGTAAATACCCAATTACCAGTATTTCTTACACCCATTAACAAAACAGGGTACCCAAAAGAAAAATTCTGATACCCAATTCAGTAAGAAATGGGTGGGTAAAAATAACCAAAAAAAAACCCAGTTGCTTAAAATCTTATCTAAGGTATTGTATAATAATCTTAAGTGATAGGACATGCTTTAGCAAATAGCGGAATGCAGCATCTGATTACAGTGAAACCTGTGTAAGAAAGCCACCTTTGAGGCTGACTTTAGTGGTTGATGTGGAAAAGTGGCTGTCTTATAAAGGTACATGTCATGTAATTTTGCTAGCAAAATTACATGACATGTACCCTTATAAGACAGCCACCTTTCCACATCAACCCTCACTGTTTAAAGTCTGTCTCAGAGGTGGCTCTCTTACAAAGGTTTTACTGTAGAGTCTAAACTATTTTCAACATAAGCAGGTAGTAAAATAGACTTGTCCAAACTTTAGGACAGGTAAGGATTTATGTTTTTAATTTTGAGTTTCACGGCCTAGACAACACTGTTGATCATGTCGAGCCACTCAGTTAAACTCAAACCTTTTCTTGGACAAGCTTAGTCCACTAAGCGGTTAACCAGTGCTTTGTGCATGGATCATATTGTTAACCCTTGTCATGCTGAATAAAAAAAGGTAAGAAAAATCCAGGGAGTGCCACAATCACAAACCGCAGCCCTTCCCAGACACCAAGAGGAAGAGGAAACAGACAAACCAAACAAGTGCAAATTGAACAAACGTACGAAAAGCACTAAGATTAGCTCTCTCTTCCCCAAGTGAGGTAATCACAATGCTAAAAGGACTGAAATACACAAGAACAAAATAACACAAGGTAAGACATAAAACAAATAGCCTCACAGAACAAACCACAAAGCAACAAAGACTAACACTAATTAAGATGCCACACCCATTTCTAATTGTCAGTCAACCTGATGACAATTCAGATTGTTGATATAAATTCACATAATAAGTGACAAACAGTGCAGATCCAGGTCTTATCCAGGTTCAGCAGGACTAGGATTAAACTGTTCAGTGATTAAGGTTCAGTTTGCACTAACATTCTCTTGAGCAAGATGCTAAAATCTAGTGAAAGTGCATCATTTTTTTTTTACGTTTTTTTTTTTAAAACAAACTCAGGAAATAATCTGTTGTTTTTTTTTTGTGTTTTTTTTTTTGCGTTTTTTTTTTTTTTTTTTTTTTTTTTTAAGTCATAATTTATATGAATTTTAAACATCAGAGCACCAAAACAAAAGTTGTCTGAAACTTTCAGTCCCATAGCGGAGGAACTGGGAAGCATGCGTACATTTTCAACAAAGTATACAAATTGTTTGGAAATGTAAAATATCCGGAGATATTTTGTATTTAGTCAGTCTTAACATTTAGATCAGTTGTACTTTTAACCATTACAGCTCTATGGGCCACTTCAGCAGACAGAAACCTGATATGTTTTTTTATTTTTTTTTCAGAAAATAGGCTTTGACATTTGATGCAAATTGTCTCCTTAATGTCAAGCCTATTTTCAGGGAAAAAATATGAAAAATATTTCAAGAATGTCATCTGCTGAATTTTTTATGCAACATGCTAAGCCTTAAACATCCTTCTCCTAACATTTCTGTACAATAAACAAGAGCTGTCGCATGACAGCATAGCGCACCTGTTCACGTCTTGTCTAGCTCGCACCTTGTCTACCTATGTTTTCACATTAACACATCAATTTTGTTTGTGTTGAGGTTTTACGGCCCAGTCAACCCAATGGGGTCATGTCAAATGTGGTCAGTTTACCTAACCACATGTTTACTGGGCAGGCTTAGCCATATGCGGTTAACCAGTATTGTGCACATTCTTTCGCCAGAAACTGAAACTGCCCTTCTTGAATCAGCGGAAGGGAGAGAATGACCGTAGAAAATATTCAAGATCAATCTCCACGGAAGAATGTTGCCCTCGGCGGGGGTCGAGCCTGGGACCTCCTGGTCTCCTGTCGGACGCACATCTAACTGAGCCAAAGAGGCCGGAATTAACACATCAAAGGTGTATTTAGTATTTTTATATAATTCTATTCCAAATACAATAAGTTTTGTGTCTGAATATAAATCACACATCCCTCTACAATTTTTAATGCAAATCTATGTGTTAGATGAACAAAGACCTAGATATATTTTGAGGCTGATCATCCCATCACATGGAAGTAATGTTCCAGATATGAAATTTCTCCATCAAATAGTTTTCTAGTTATCAGGCCAAATCAATGAACCATGAAATATAGGTCTCACTGACCAAGACATATTTTTGTCAATCATTCGGTCATATGGAAGTTATAATCCAAGTGTGACATTTCTCCATCTGAGAGTCATGAAATATAAGTCAAACTGACCTAGATATGTTTTGAGGTCAATAATCAAGTCACATGGAACTTATAATCCAAGTGTGAATGGCATTTCACCCTCAAATAGTCATCCATAAGGTAAATTGACTGAACCATGACCTATAGGTAACATTGACCTAGATATATTTATATGTCAATCATCGGGTCACACGGATGTTATTATCTAGATATGACATTTCCTCATCCAATAATCTTCATGTTATTGGACAAAAATCACTGAACCATGAAATATAGGTCACAATGACCTAGATATATTTTGAGGTCAATCATCTAGTCACATGGAACTTAATGTCATCCAATTATAAGGCAAAAATCACTGAACCATGAAAAATAGGTCACACTGACCTGGATATATTTCATATCAATCATCAGGTCTCTTGAAAGTTATAATCTAGGTATGACATTTCTCCATCCAATAGCCTTTGGGTTATTGGGCAAAAATCACTGAACCATGAAATATAGGTCAATATGACCTTGAGGTCAATCAAGTCACATGGAACTTATAATCCAGGTATGAATGCCATTACACCATCAAATAGTCATCCAGTGGTACGAAAAAAATCACTGAACCAAGAAATATAGGTCACAATGTCCTAGATATATTTTGAGGTCAATCATCGGGTCACATGGAATTTATAATTCCAGGTATGACATTTCTCTAGGTCTAAAAAAAATGTTCTGTTTCCGATTTCATCACCAATTTGACATATGGTCGGGAAGTCGGCTACTTTTTTTTTTTTCCTTTTTTTTTCAAGTTATGGTCGGTGAATTGTAATTTTTTTTCATGGAATCTTAAAATATTTTTACTTCTCTTACCGAACATTTGACAGTTTTTGAATACTATTGATAAAGGGGCGCTGTGTTAAATGGCTTTTATTTTATTTCAGGTCGAGATGAGGCTGCACGCTTCCAAAATAAACTGCACTTATGTGCTCAGTTTGGCTCCTAAGGGTGCACCATATAGGAAGTAAATAAACCAGCGATGAAGAGCGAAAATTTCCGAAAATCAGTACGAACAAATTTGTCACAATGACCTTGCTATATATTGAGGTCAATCATTGGATCAGATGGAACTTATGATCTAAGTAAAATAAGGCAAAATTACTGAATCATGAAATATAGGTCACACTGACCTAGATGTATTGGAGGTCAATCATTGGGCCACATGAAACTTTATCCACGATATGACATTTCTCCAACAAATAGTCTAGATATAAGGTCAAATCACTGGACCGTGAAATATAGGTCACAATGACCTTCACTCTTTGACACTTGAACCAATGTCACATAGTAGGCTGATGTATAACCCATTGTGTCTACAACTTCTCAGCATAATGGAAATGCATGTAACATATTACAAAGTTTCCTAGATTCTGACCCCAAGCCCCATCCCCGGGCAAGAACCCAGGGATGTGTTCTTTTGGAATCTCAGAAGACCCTCCCAGGTACCCAAGTTTTAAATATGAATGCTTTATGATAAGTGACTGTCGAGATATAAGCATTTGAAAAACTTTAACACATATGCATATAACATTACAAAGGTGTCCTAGATTTTGATACCTTGCCCCATCCTCTCCCCCCCCCAACCCCCCCCCCCCCCACAACACACACAAACCCAGGGGTGTGTTCTTTTGGAATCTCAGAAGACCCTCCCTTGAACTCAAGTTCCAAACATGAACCCTCTGTGATAAGTGACAGTTGAGATATAAGCATTTGAAAAACTTTAATGCAATGTGATGGGCACGGGAACACAAACGTGGACGACCAGTGTGACTTCTTCATACAGGTCAGTTAATCAAAAGGCATGGCAAGTAAAAGCTACTAAATGCTATGCCTATTTGAATTTTGGAAACTAATATGTAAATTTCAAGCAGTTGTATGTAAATATTGACATCATATGACATCAGCCCCTTTAAAACATTTGTCGTTTAAAATGTTAATTGACAGTTGTTACACATTTTTCTTATACCCCCAGCATACTTGTACACCAAGAGGTAGAGTTTTTGCTTTTCCATTCATTTGTCGGTTCAATCTTACATACCTCAGCTTGGCCTTCTGTAGCATTAATGGAAATCTATGTCAATGATTTTAAGACTTAATATTATCAAGGCTTGTTGATAGATTAGTGCAAACTGAGAGAATATGTGACCAACTGGTCAATGTCTAGTTACATGTATGTTTAGTTTGTTTCAATTCTTAAATTAAAATTGATAAAAGTGAGTGTTTAGTAAATATACCAACATGACCTAAACAGACTATGGTACTGGAACTGAGGCCATATATTGGGAGGCCGATGGTATTAAGAGGTGATCGTAAGAGGAGATTCCATTTTATACCTGTTTACTATATCTTTTATCTATGAACACACACACACACACACCTGTTATATATCTTTGGTATGTCTGACCCGTCTCTTTGTGCTCTGCCAGCCAGTCTCCACTCTTGGCTTGACCCATCTCTTCAAACAGCTCGGGATCTGAAATGATAAAACACAACATTTTGTCATTACCCTAAATATTCCTATAGAACTGCAGGAATAAACAGTACAAACCCTGACATGACTGCTTTAAACCTGTAATACAATGTTTACCAGTCCACCAGCAACTTTAAAGTACACCATTAGACAATGAGATCAATTTCTCCAAACTTTAGATAAGTATGGAAAGACGTTTGAGGAAATTGCACATACTTGCTGGATTTTTCACCATTTTTACAAGTTTTTGTGACTTCCTGTTGCTTTTTGCACACCTAGCCCTTTCTGGAAAGGGGTCATATCTAAAAGGAAAGAACATGCTACCAGTGGCAGCAAACCCTTTTTTCTTTTAAAGCTGACCCCTTTTCAGAAGTGACCAAACACATTTTGACAAGAGTTGCCTGCCTGGTCTGTAAAAAAAGTGATTTGCACAGTTATTATAGATATGCCTATATCAGGCATCACAATAACATTTTTTGTCTGTCAATTAGCAATCCATTAGACTGGTTACTTATTCACTCAGCTGTTATATGGTTTGGTTCCTGTTCAACTATGAAATCATTCAGTGATAAAGAGATATTTACTGCAATATACTGTGTTCTACATAATTACCACATACCCTTAAAGTGCAAAGTCAAGCAATTTCATGGTCTTCAGATAACAGTCCATATACTTTTATTTCTTTATAAAAGCATGTTGTCAGTGCTCATTTGAATTGCCTCGACAAGTCAATACTATACAAATGAGTAAAAACAAATATAAGCTTTCATAAAAAAATCAGAAAAATATCACAGCTAGCATCTTTAACCCATTGTAGTCTGGAGGCAAACATGGCAGACAAAGATTAGACGCTGCAGAATGCATCATCTGATCAGTCGGGTCTATTCAAAATTCCCTGACTTTTCAATGACTTTTCACCATTTTCCAGACTTTTTTGAAAGCCGTACTCAGCCACCAAATCTAACAAGACAGCACTTTTATTTCATTAATTACTAACAACTTGCACACTCTTCAGTCTTCTTTACAAACACAGCTTGTAATTTAAAGTATAGCATTCTTGTCAAACAATCTGGGATGCTAAGAAATTCCAAAAATTTAAACATTTAACAAAACAATGAAAACAATTATGTAAATTTATCAATTTCTGAAAATTAAAAAGACTGCCATAGACATCTCAGTTCAAAATTTTGAAATCCCCTCCCTTTCCCCTGACTTTTTCCAGTGTTTGCCAATTTCCCTGACACAAAACAAATTCATTGCCAGCTGAACATTTAATAGGACTTTATGATGTCAGAAACCTTTGATTTTATTTAAAACACAAATATAAATAATATTTACAACAATATTTTACATGTTAACCCACTTATGCCGAGTGGACTCTTCCACATCAACTCTCTGGATAGGTTTATTTCCTATATAGGGCGTGTCTGGTTTGTTAATATTATTACCATGTTTTATAGAAGTTTCTGAACTTAATGCAAACAGTATAGACCCTGATGAGATGCCACATTCTGCGGCATCTGATCCAGGTCTACACTGTTTGCCAATGTCCCTTTTATGGGACGCTAGGCTTATATGGGTTAACATACATGTAGCTTCTTCTAGCTTACCTGGAAAGAAGAATCTGAGTTCATCACTGGACTTGCCAGTAGTTTTGTCAATGTATTGTAAACTGTCAGATCGTTCTCCCTGAAAATGATTATTAGGGCCATGTCAAGTGAAAAAGTGTCTTCAAACATGTGAAAAATGTGCCGATTCAGATCATCTGCACATGCAAAAAGGTAGCATGGTATCTGGTCCTTTGCTCTCCATTGATACATATGTGTAATATCCAATGATTCTGTTTGTGGACAGTGGACGCTAAGGCTGGCTAATCGGAGCTAAAACATAATCAATTATCAGTGCTGCCATTGTGATTGATAATCGATTAGTAATCACTGAAGATTTTGATAATAATTTTGAGCATGACTCTTACCATATGTCATATTTTACATATGCATTTGGCCAGACAGGCATGGGCAAACGCGGTGTCTCATCAGGGTCTACACTGTTTGCCACTCAACCTCCTATTTAAGACACTAAAGTGGGTAGTAAATTGTCCTTGTTTAAATTTTAGATTAATATGGTAAAGTGTTGAGGTGTCTGAATACTAAGGGTAAATACGGTAAAGTAACAGGCAAATCAAATGATTGATTATTAGCGAATCTGTAATGATAATCGTTTTTGCGGTATTTATCGATAAATTAATCAATTATCAGATTAATCGTGCCAGCCTTAGTAGAAGCCCTGTCAGACTGCATGGATGCACAGGCTGATCTGAACATCCACTGTCTGCATACATGTATGTCTGAAGACAGGTTTTTGCATCATCCATGGCTCTACCCATTAGTTATCTGGATTCTTGGCAGGAGATTCATAATCACTGCCCGAGAATTATATTCAATCAGGCCTTAGGTAAAAATAATTTACAGACAGGAAATGTTCTTAAACAATTGTTAAATATCAAACACTTTATTCCATATGTTTTTGGCCTAAATTTTGCGTTTTATGAAGATGTTTCTTAAAATACTCAGTGGATTGGCAATAGTGCTGTGCCGATTAATCGAAAACTAATCGGACGAGCCCACTACAGACAACTATCAATAATTTTTTTAATTAAATTACCCTAGTTATGCTATCATATGCTGTTGCATTTTAAGTAATATAAAAACATAAAGCGCATTTACTATAATGATGTACATGTATTTGACGGCAGTTATGGAATATCCCATTGTATAATCGATAATCAATCGATTTTAATTTCCTGATAATCATTTGTGTCATATTTCCAAGGACTTGTGGTACTAGTAGTTGCTAGTGGAAAATGCAGGTGAGTGTTCTGACTCAAACTGGTCTTGTTTTTTTGTTTTGTTTTTCTTCTTCTTGTTCGTCTGTCATTACTGACAATGACCAATCCTAATCAACTGTGTGATGTGTTCTTCTTCTACCATATACTCCGAGGCAGTCATATCTGACTATAACCTCTGGGACAGTTCAGTGGTGGATGAAAGCCTAGGTAATTCCATTTTGTATAGGGGATTGTTACTAAAACACAGAATGGAATGGTCCACAGAACACGGAACAAATTACGGAATACCATGGTAAACGGAACATGGAACAGAATACGGAATGGAACATGGAACGGAATGTCATCTTGGTGATGAAAACTTGGCAAAACAGAAAGCTGAAAAAAGATCGCAGGTACAGTTGACGTATACAAATTTGGTCATTTTAAGATGTCATGGTCGCCCAGAGCATTAATGTCATAATCAACGACAACGTTAACAACGTTGGAATCAGCTGCATAATGCTCAGCAACTGCAAAATAGCTCAGGCCCAGTTGGCATTCTCACTAGAAAACCATGAAAAATTATTTAAAAGAGAATCACTGAGTGTCGGAAATTCCTTTCCGACCCAAAGGTGGACAGGTCTTCATATTCAAACCTGCAGCACCATCGAGAAAAGATGACTGAAAAGCAGACAGTCATATGTAAGTAGACCAAGTTTTAATCTAATATCTGCAAGACTCGTTTGTAAATGATGATGGAAACTCGCAGCACTATAGAAAATCATTTCATTTCAGGTGTAGTAACCAGGGAAACTAGATCAAACCCATGCTGCCTGAAAAGCTATTTTTACATCAAATCAAAAGAAAAGAGAGTAGACAAAGGATTAAAAAAAGAAGTCTTTTTTCCAGATCCCTATAGTGTTTGCATTGTGCACTATTTAGGAGATGAAAGTTTGTCGATACCACCCCTATATGGCAATGCACTTTGCCAAACAAAGCTACATTGTATATAATACTTTGACAGAAACATTCAGACAAAACTTAAATTGTTTTGCCTGTGGTCAGTTGCCGGAAAGTGTACTTATAATCCTGTAAATGATGTGAAGGGTTCAATTTCTTTCTGAAAGACTTTCAAGACTGGAAGGAAGATCCATTGGATTGTTTGATAATGTCTTTAAAAATGCTCCATGGTTATCCTAGAAGAAATAAGATGAGGAAAAGCAGGACCTTTACACTGAAGCAGACATTTGAAAAAGTTGGAACCAGGGCTCGGGAAAACCGGAAAAATAGCCGGTCTGGACCGAAATTAAGAATTCTGGACCGATTTCAAACACCCCAAAACACTAATAAATCGGTCCAACAGGTTTGTGCCTTGAACCCCATTTTTCCCCAACCAACCAATTTTCACGAATCAATTATGTCTAAAAAATCACAAACGGTCAAGTCTTCCCAAACTGACAACGTCTGCACACCTTTTAAATGCGATATTATGGTAGTTAAAATGCTCTAAACGGTCATTTGACATGTATATTGGAGAGACATGAATAACGGCAACCTACCGCAGCACAAATTAATTAAGTCATTATCCAAACATTGTCAAAAAATCAACACTTCACTGATATTTGTGCGGTAAACAAGCGATTAACACGAATCATCAGTAACGGTAGTCTGATAATTAATCCGTTTGTGTGACACGTGTGAATACACTGAGACTGCAAAACATCCAGGTGCAGTCGGCGTGTCCAAAAGATCAAAGGCCGCTTTACTGAGAGTGATAAAAGAATGCACCGCTTGAACACACCCGTTTTCTTCCTCTTCTTTTTTGTTTTGATCAACACGGTTTGTCGGTCCCAGACTTGATGAATTAATTCCCAAAGCGTGTACGTCCTGATCAGATGTCGCATACAACGGCGTCTGATCTGGGTATTATTGATTGCTTCTTTTTTTTTTTGTTGTTGTTGTTGTTGATTGCCGTAACACGCCAGTATAATTCAAGGTAGATTTCACGGTAAAAATAATGCACCACTTGCGCTAGACAAGACTGGTCAGTGCTTAAAATTTAAGCTGTCCGGTCAGATCTTGAAACATTGAAAACTGCAAAACCACCCGTGGCGCAGGCCTTTTTTATTAGACATTAGGTCCATGAAAGTCGTTTCGTTCCGTCTCTCCTGTTTCCCGCCGTCTTCGTGCTTATACAAGACGGGAATCAGTTGTTTATAAATAGTTTAGGAAAACAATAACAACAAAACCGTTTTTTTTTTTTTACATACCCGACTGTATTTATTGATGACGCCAGCTTTGATCATGCTCGTTATACCCGGACTTCCG